>LNAC01000810.1:504341-640296 GCA_002007465.1 Ailurus styani | reverse complement strand
GAGAGGCTGGGGCCTCAGCCCTCAGCGCGCCTCAGAGAAAAGCTGCCCCTCCCGTCTCCTGGTCTCGGGCCGCGCTCCGAGCTCACCCGGCCTGTGACCGAGCGTCTCTTTCTTTGGCGCGGCCCCGTTTAGAATCTCCGAACCGGCAGATTCCTACAGCCGCTCCCGCGCCGCTGCTCCCAGAAGAGGAAGGTGAGTCTCTCCAGGTNGCTGCTCCCGGAGGAGGAAGGTGAGTCTCTCCGGGTCTGCCGCCCGTGGGGTCCCCGCTCACAGATCAGTGGCCCGGCTGAGCTTCAGATCACAGCCCAAGGTAACCCCGAGCTGAGAGACACCTCAGCTCAGCTCCGTCTCTCCCGCCGGCTTCTCTCTGAGACCTGGGAGCTCGGTCGCGCTCAGACACCCCTGGTCTTTTTGTGTCCCCATGGGTCCTGAGACCACACTGTCCCTGCAGGGGCTTCACCCCCCGCTTGGTCTCTGGGGCGACGTCCCTCAGTGGAGCCGACTTCTCACAGTTCCGAGTCTGTGCTCCGCTGCTCGCTCCCTTGCCGGCAGCCGGCCCCTCCCCCCCGGGGTCTATCTTCCCGTCGCCGCAGATTCACTTCTCCGCACGTCCTACCTTCCAGAAAGTGGTCGGTTTTCTGTTCCTAGAATTGCTGCTCTTCTTCTCTTCGGTCTCCGGTGGAATTTGTAGGTGTTCAGAATAGTTTGATAGCTCTCTGGGTGAATTCCTGGGACCTGATGATAATCGGTCTCCTACTCCTCCGCCATCTTGCCGCTCTAGAAGAATATCTTGAGAGAGACATACATATCTCTTTTGTCTGGGGTGATTAGTGTAGGTACCTGTAGAAGAATAAAATCTTGAACTTGATGGGTGATCCGTTCAAATAGCTAAGATCTGGACAGAAGAAGAAAAAAGGTACTAGGAATGGGAACAAACACATAAGGAGCAGGTGGAAAGATCACTGTAGACAGATGAGTACTGGATTCTTTGAGTAATGGAATAAGTAATGTATATGCTGTTTGCCCTCCAGGATTGTGTTTATCTGAGTAATGGCTCCCAAAGATGACCAGGTCCTAATCCCTAGAACTGGCAGATGTTACTTCATATGGCAAAAGAGACTTTGCAGATATGACTAAGTTAAGGAGCTTGAGATGTGAATTATCTGGGTTGGTCCTGAGTGCAGTTGTAAATGCTCTCATAATAGGAGGAGGGTGGCCATTTGACAACAACAGAAGATAATGTGACTGGAACAGGATAATTGCAGAGCATTTACCTTAGCCTACAGTTGGGCAAAATCATCTAACAAAAAGCCTATTTTAAAGCCTATTTTATAACAGAGTGTTGAATATCTCATGAAATTTTTGAATACTGTACTGAAAGGGAAAACAGAATGCTTGTACGTGTACCGAATGGTTGTAAGTGTATCGGACGTTTACCTTCATGATCTGTGACTGCCCAGCCTGAGAGCGTGGTACCATGCATTGCTAGCTAGCCCAGGAGAAGGGCCAAATTCAAAATTGGAAGTACAGTTTCACTGAATGTGTATCTCTTTTGCATCATCATACAGTAAAAAAATTGTTAAGTCAAACCATCATAAGTACAGACACGAAATAGATGAGTGCTTGCCAAGGGCTGGCTGGAGAATGAGGAGTGATGGCCAATGCATTTAAGGGATCTTTTAAGGGTCATGGAAATGTCCTATAACTGGATTATGTGGCAATTGCACAACTCTAAATTCACTAAAAATCACGGAATTGTGTTTTAAATGAGTGAATTTTATGTATGTAAACTATACTTCAATAAAACTGCTAGGGAAAAAACCCAAGGGATTTATCCTTGATGCATTTTCCTGATGTCCTTTATCCATCCTAATAGCAAGTCCTGTGATTTTTATGTCCTAAATAATTTTTAAGCTTATCATTTATCTTCTTTCTGTTCTGCCCAATTTTTGTTTAAGATATTCCCAGTCACTTCCTATCTGATTTCTTCTGACACACCCTCGTGCCTGCCCATTCTCCAGTGTGCGAACACAATTTTCCAATCAAAATTTAAATCTGTTCATGTTTACTCAAGTCAAGATTCTTTTCAGATGATATTTGGTTATTTACTAACACTATTTTCTGTTGGGTGGCTGCTTTTTTTTAATCAATAAGAAGTAATTTTCTATACATATTATAGATATCACCACTTTTCCTGTTATGTGCATACAGGATAATTTATTAAGATACTAATTTGGTTGCTTTTTTTCTTTTTGGTCCTTCTCTAAGAGATGAAAACAACATAATGCATTTTTCTCTTTTCCATCACCAAAGAACATGAGTTTTTGTACATATGCCTCGGGTTATTAACAACTTTTGTGTTACAGGCCAGGTAACGGTAGTGATCAGTAACAGACAGTAGGGGAAAATGTGCTAGTCTCCCAGAGATTTGTGTGTTAGGCCCACTGAAGAAAGCCAGAGCCAGGAGTAAAAGAAGAAAGTCCATTTCCTTGAAAGCGGAAAGAAAGGAGAATGTTCTTTGGAGGTAGTGTAATTCCTGACCCAGTGTTCATGTTGCCCCCAAATGGAGAGATGTGAGAGCTGGATTCTAAATTCAGGGGTGGCCTGTGGATTTTTTTTCTAGTGCATTCTGAGAAGGGTTCATGTTATATAAATGAACCAAAGATGGTCCCTATTTATCGGCCCTATGTTTACTTCTTTATAGCAAGTGGGACATATAGGCTCAAAAGGAGACTAGTGTCAAGCTCAGATTTTTACCCATCCAGTTGTTTTAAATCTAGACTTGTGAGTATATTTTTTGTCTGTTAGAACATGTATGCTTTGCACACCCCAAAAAACTACACCCAACATCTGCAAGGCACAGGCTAAATAAATACTGTAGCTATAAAACAAAACAAAACAAAACAAAACAAAACAAAACAAAACCCCAAGCTGCTGCTGCCTTATGGAGCTGCCTGACATAGAGATTCCGCGGAGTTCTGCTGAGTGCCATCTTTCAGCGACATAAGCCCCCCTCTTAATTCCCTCTACCCTGGGAGTTTTCTCGCTCCCCTCTCCCTTCAGGATGATGCGTCACCACCACATTCTAGTCTCAGGGAGGTCTCCCGCTGGGACGGGCTTTCACCCAAACAACACCCAAATAAAGTTTGCTGTGTGCTCCTCCCGCACTGTGGCCAAATTTTTTTCTTTGATCAGCCCCCAGATTCCTCAAACTAACTATAACTCTTGTATTTATATGGTGATCCCTGTCCCAAGTGCCCAACCTCTGCCCAAGACTTTGTTTTTTCCTCCCTGGTAACAAATTCTAAAGGTGTGGCAGGCGATCAGCCAATTACCACTAAGACTTGTTATAGGACTTCATATTTTAATTTTTTAAAACAGTTTTATTGAGATGTGATTGACATGATAAATGGAACATATTTAAATTGTCTAAATTCCTACGTTTTGACATATGTCTATGCCCATTAAATCATATCCAACGTTTACCAAATTTCAAGTCCTTTAGTTATTCCTTCCTCTCACCTGTCCCCACCCTCCATTGATCTGTTTTCTTTTCATTATAGCTTAATTTCTGTTTTCTAGAGTTTTATAGAAATGGAATCATACTCTATGATGTTTTATTTGGCTTCTTTAACTCAATTTAATTATTTTGAGATTCATCTATGTTGTCGTGTGTATGGTAGATAGATAGATAGATATGTAAATAGATGCATTGCACGAATGTATAGTGTTTATCAATTTTCTCTTCAATACTGCTTTAACAGGATCCCATAAATTTTGCTATGCTGTGTTATTGTTTTCAACAGTATTCAGATCAAAATATTTTCTAATTTCCATTTTGACTTCATGTTTGCTCCATGGGTTATCTAGAATTGGTTTATTTAGTTCCCAGATGTTTTGAGATTTTTGAGAGGCCTTTGTATTATTCATTTCTAATTTTATTTCAATGTCAGAGAATATATCTTGTTTAGCTTGAATCCTTTTGAGTTTATTAAGATTTGTTTTGTGGCAGAAAATTTGGTGTATCCTGGTAAATATTCTGCAGACACTTGAACAAGTGTGTATTCTGCTTTTGTTGTATTCTATAAACGTCAGTTGAGGTAAATTGGTTCTTAATGTCATTCAAGTATTCAATAGTCTTGCTGATTTGCTGCCTTCTTCATCTATCAGTTATTGAGAAGTGGATATCGAAAGCTCAAACTATCATTATGGATTTGTTCACTTCTCCTTATAGTTCTTTCTATGTTTGTTTTGTGTAAATTGAAGCCCTATTTTTAGGGCCATAAAAATTGAGGACAGTTATGTCTTGTTGTTTAATTGACCCTCTTATCATTCAGAAGTGACCCCCTTTAGCCTTGGTAATATTCTTTGCTTTGAAATCTACTTTGTCTGATATTGCTTTAGCACTTCAGCTTTCTTTTGACAAGCAGAGGTATGGTACACGTTTCAACATCCTTTACTGTTAACCTATTTGAGTCTTTATATAAAGTGTATTTTTTGTAGATGGTGTATGTTGAAACTTTTTTTTTAAATCCAGTCTATCACGAGCTTTTTTTGCTAAGACCATTTATATTTGAGTCTTTATATAAAGTGTATTTTTTGTAGATGGTGTATGTTGAAACTTTTTTTTTTAAATCCAGTCTATCACGAGCTTTTTTTGCTAAGACCATTTATATATATATATTTTAAAGATTTAATTTATTTATTTGACACAGAGAGATCAGATCACAAGTAGGCAGAGAGGCAGGCAGAGAGAGAGAGGAGGAAGCAGGCTCCCCACCGAGCAGGGAGCCCGATGCGGGCCTTGATCCCAGGACCCTGAGATCATGACCTGAGCCGAAAGCAGAGGCTTTAACCCACTGAGCCACCCACGCGCCCAAAGACCATTTATATTTAATGAGATTATTGATATAGGTTAGTTAGAGTCTAACTCTTGCTATAGTCTAACTCTAGTCTATCTTTTGCTCCCTTTCCTGATTTGGGGGCCTTTGCTTGATTTATCAATTTTTTTTTTAAGATTCCATTTTTATCTCTTTGTTGACTTTTTTTTTTAAAGATTTTATTTATTTATTTGACACAGAGAGATTACAAGTAGGTAGAGAGACAGGGAGAGGAGGAAGCAGGCTCCCCGCCGAGCAGAGAGCCCGATGCGGGCCTCGATCCCAGGACCCTGAGATCATGACCTGAGCCGAAGGCAGAGGCTTTAACCCACTGAGCCACCCAGGCGCCCTCTTTGTTGACTTTTTAGCTATAGCTCTTTGTTTTAATTCAGTGGTTGCATTAGGATTTATAGAATATATCTATGACTTATCATACCCTACTTTCAACTGATATCATACTACTTCACTTCCAGTATAAAAACCTTACAATAATATACTTACATTCCTCTCCTCTCAGATTTTATACTATTGTTAATCATGCATCTTACATTGAAATACCATATAAATCCCATTATACATTGCTAAAGTATTGTTTAGTCTGTTTTATTTTATTTAATTTTTTTAAGATTTTATTTATTTTTTGAAAGAGAGTGGGGTAGGGACAGAAGGGGACAGAGGGAGGGAGAGGGATAAGAAGAGTCCATGAGCACAGAGCCTCACTCTGGGCTCGATGACACTGAGATCATGACCTGAGCCAAAATCAAGAGTCTGATGTTCAACCGACTGAACCACCTAGGCACCCCTAGTCTGTTTTAATTTAAATAAATTTAAATAATAAAAAACCATATTCATTTGCCATGAAGTTACCATTTACAGTGTTCTTCATTCTTTTGTGAGATTCACATCTCCAACTGGTATGATTTTCTCTCTCTTTGCCTTTCCCTTAAAATTTCCTGTGGTGAGAGTTTGCTGGTGATCCATTCTTTAAGCTCTGCAATCCGCAGATGTGTTTACTTTGCCTTAGTGCTTTAAAGATATCCTTACCAGGTATAGAATTTCTATGTCTAATTTTCTTACTGTGAGTACTTTATTGTTTTCCTACTCTATTCTCACTTATATTGTTTCAGAGAAGAAATATAACATCACTCCTACCTTTGCTTCTCTAGGCATAGCATGTCTTCGTTTCTGAGGCTGCCTCTCAGGGTTTCTTTTCATTATTAGGTGGGTTTTTTTTCTTCTTTCTTTCCAATTTGGTTATGATGTGCCTCAGTATGGTTTCCTTTGTTTTTGTGCTTGGAGTTTGTTGAGCTTTTTTGGATTTATGAACTTATACTTTCCATCAACTTTTGAAAGTGTTCGGTCACCAAAAAAAAAAAAAGAAAGAAAAAAAAAAAGAAAGTGGTTACTACTTCTTCTAATTTTTTTTTTCTATACCCCTGCTTCTCTTTTTCAGGGACTCAAATTATCCATCTGAGGTCACTCGAATTCATTCTACAGCTTGCTGATTTTCTTCTCACTCTGTTTTGTTTTCTTGTTCTGTCTTTCACTTGGATCATTCCTGGACCCTTCAAATTCACTAATCTTTCTTCTGCAATATCTAATCTGCCATTAATCCCATCTGGAGTATTTTTGATCTCACGTATTTTAGTTTTCATCTTTAAAGTTTGATTTTTTTCCTATTGTCCATAAATCTACTTAATTTTTGCACATAAGCAGTACAGTTATAATGATAGTTTTAATGCCTTTATCCTGTGCCTTTTGGGGTCAAATTCAATTGATTGACTATTGTCATCATTATGGTTTGTGTTTGCCCACTTCCTTTCATGCTTAGTAATTTTTAAAAAAGATTTTATTTATTTGTGAGAGAAAGAGAGGCAGGGGATAAGCAGAGGAAGAGAGATAAGCAGACTCTCTGCTGAATGGGGAGCCCAATATACAGCTCAAACCCAGGACCCTAAGATCATGACCGGAGCTGAAGTCAGACGCTTAACCGACTGAGCCACCCAGGTGCCCCTTATGCTTAGTAATTTTTGATTGGATACCAGATGTTGTGAATTTTACCTTGTTAGTTTACCTCAAAAGGATATTTTTGTATTCCTGTAAATCTTGTTGAACTTTTTTCTGGGATAGACATAAGCTATTTGGAACCACATTGATCCATTTGATTTGTTAGTCGGTGCAGAGCAGTCGTGGTCTAGGGCTAATTATTCCCCACTACTGAGGCAAGACCTTCCTGAGTACTCTATCTAATTCCCCACGAATTTTTACTTTTCCCAGCCTGGCTAGTGGGGTTAGGCACTATTTCCTCTCATCCTTTTAGTTAGTTCCTCAGCCTCAGGTGGTTCTCTCCCACACACATGATAAACAGTACTCTGATGAAAGAGAAATTCTTCATAACACAAGAAATGGTCATACTTTGGGGTCTTGATGCCTCCAAGGGATGTTAATGGATTTTGTGTTAAGTTTCAAGAATGTTATCTAGAAGGTGAGGCAGCAACAACACTACCTTCCATATTAAGACAATTTGTAACAGCAAGAGAAACTGTGACGTTGCTACTCGCCACCCACATACTAAAACTGAACTTTCTGTTTTACCAGGACAAATTCAGACACTTTGACTTTCTTAATTAAGTAAGAAAGGCAGAAGACACCTAAAATACTAACAAAGCTAAGTTTCACTGCCACCCTTAAGAGCTGGGGTTTTGGTGCAGATATGTTGGATTTAAAGAAATTCACACTTTTCTTACACCTGAGTTTGAGAAGCGATTTCATAATGAATACATGTTCAAAGCATTTTTTTTCCAAGCTGTTGCTGGTTTTTGAAAAATTTTTTGGTGTCTTTTGTTATTAGAGAATATGATTATCTGTTTTGGGTGAGGTTTCTGTGTACTTGTATATATAGATATGTGATTCAGGCTATGTGTGTGTAACCAAGTCTTTCAATAATTTTCTTTGGGGCTGTCCTCTGGTTTAATAAACACATCCTTTCTTAACTCCAAAATTGTGAAAAATATTCTACTATATATACTTGTCTCAATATCCTTAATGTTGTTATAAAAATATTCCTTTGATCTCTTGTCCATCGTACATTGAAGAGTGTGTGTGGTATAATAATAAATATAATAATAAATGTGTTATTTTTTTCTTCTAGTGATCTCTACATCCAGTGTGGGGCTCAAACTCACAATCCTGAGGTCAAGAGCTGTATGCCTCACTGCTTGAGCCATCTAGGCACCCCTATTTTTTCTTGATATAAGTCCCAGGCTTTATTTTCCTTTTCCTAAGGAAAGTCTATGAGATATCTTATCCTAATATACTCCAAGCTTCTATTTTCCTGGTATTCCTGATTGCTGAGAAAGACCAAATTATGAAATCAAACCAAACCAGCGGCTGTATCTTAGCCTATACCTTCTGAACTCACAGTGACATTACAGAAAAAGATAGCAGATATCAGTGTAACAAGTCTTAAAAAATTTTTTATAGAGTCATACAATAAAAAAGCTAACCAAGGCATGAGTAAATATAAATTTGTAGAAAACTACAATCAAATATGAAGAGATTTCTGTCATCCCAGAACAGGCTTGACTCCATTTTTGCAAAATAACATGTCAAAATTACTCTGTAATTGTGCTCTAAAGTCTAATTTTCAGTTACTGGGTAACTCTCTGTGTATGTCTATTCTGTAAGATCAGATATTCAGGTCTTTACTAGGGCCCTACAGAGAAAAAATACCTTGAATTGAGCAAAAGATGTGCATTTCAAGGAAGTCATTGATCCTTTTATGACCCACAAAAATCAGATTTTTCACTAGATTTTCTCATCCCGACATCATTCTCAGTGTGGTTATGGATGTAAAGGTCAGAAGCATAAATTTTGCCTCAAAATGTTTATGGAAAGTATAAATGTGAAGCTGGCTAGATTTTTTTCTTACTGAATTCTTTTAAGAGATGCTCTGGGATTTACTCATAAAGGCAAGTCTAATTCTAAGGACTGAGTTTTTATCTTTGCTTAGCCACTCAAAGGAACTGACTTTTCCCGATGCTGAAAAAAGTGGAAGTTCACTGGTATCAAAATGCAACAACTTGAGAAATTGGCAGTTAAGAATGTGTCCAAACCAGCTCTTTAAAAAATCCATTTCTTAAGTGCAATTACTTTAGGGTGACTTATTTTAAATATGAAAAATAGACAGCTTTAAAGATAACAATAAGAAACCAACCATTCAGAAATAATAGTTTATTGAGGTTTTGTTTTGGTTCCTTGCCCCCCACCATGTAATCTATATTTCCATTATTTTGGATCAGGTTGTAAATATAATTTAATGTTTTATTTTCCCCCCAGGCATTTGTAATCAACATTTGTTACTTTTGTGTTTAGTTTTCATTCCTTTCTTGTGTTGCAGGGAACAACCCTTCTGTCAGCAACTGGAATTCTGCTGGAGTTTTTCTTTCCTTTTTTTTTTTAAGATTTTATTTATTTAAGAGTGAGAGAGAGCATGAGTCGGGGGAAGGGGCAGAGGGAGAGGGAGAAGCACACTCCCCGCTGAGCATGGAGCCCAAAGTGGGGCGCAATCCCAGACGCTTAACTGACTGGCTTAACTGACTGAGTCACCCAGATGCCCCTCTGGTGAAGTTTTATTATTTTTTTAAGATTTTATTTATTTATTTGTCAGAGAGAGAGAGAGCACAAGCAGGGGGAGCGGCAGGGAGAGGGAGAAGCAGGCTCCCCTGCTGAGCAAGGAGCCTGATGTGGGACTCTATCCCAAGACCCTGGGATCATGACCTGAGCCAAAAGCAGATGCTTAACGGACTGAGCCACCCAGGTGCCCCTCTGCTAGAGTTTTAATTGTGTGATTTTGCTTTTCCTCCTCAAAGGAGGACATGAGTTTCAGGTTGGCCAATCAGAGGACCCCACATTCCGGATTTATGCATATGACAGGAATGAGGCCAATCAGTAAAGCTATCTTCTAGATTGGATGAAAGTAGGAGAGGATGACACTTCCTACTGTGACCCTTAAGATAGGTTATAAAGGTGACAATGATTTTCTCTGCCACTACATCAAGAGACCCTGCATGAGAACGAAGTTAGCATAGAAAACAGTGGAACAAGAAAGAAAACAAGACTGTAGCAAAGGACTTCATTTCTTCATCCCACTGTGCCTCTTAGACTTGTTTTCTGTGAGTTAATACAGTTTCTCTTGTATTTAAGTTAATTTGTTTGGTATTTCTGTCACTTGTAACCAGAGAGTCCTACTAGTATAATATTAAAAATATTTCATAACTTTAAAATTTGCATTGATTAATATATGTGTAAATTCTGGAAAATAATCCATCCTGAGAATATATAATTCTGTGACTATAGAATACTATCTCAAATGTTAGCTCTTCTCCCAATTATTATTATTATCATTATTATTATTATCATATTTATGATTTATTATCACTATTTATGATAATAAATATGATAATTTGTTTATTATTATCATATTTATATACATACAGACTCAATTTAACTTTTACTATAATTTTTGGATATTTATGTTTTCAAATTTCAAATTTTTGTCTCTATTAAATAAAACTTGCTGTCCATGTTTCCATATAAAGTAATAGAATTTTACCTATTAAAACTAGGGAGAAATTATCAGCTTTTTAAAACTTTGTATTATACTTGCCAACTTTTCATTCTAATCACAAATGCATGATTACCCTCCTTATCATACTCACCAGCATTGAGTTTATAAGGTATAATTTTCAGCAACTTGAAAGATACAATTTTAGTTTTTCCTTTTGTGACTGAGCATATATAACTATTATATGATCAGAATCTATTGATGCCTTGTTGTAAGATCTGTTAAAAATCTTGCATTTTAAAAATGACCTACTTCTGGGGCACCTGGGTGGCTCAGCTGCTAAGCGTTTGTCTTTGGCTCAGGTCATGATCCCAGGGTCCTAGGCTCCCTGCTGGGTGGGAAGCCTGCTTCTCCCTCTCCTACTCTCCCTGCTTGTGTTTTTTCTCTCTCTGTGTCTCTCTCTGTCAAATAAATGAAGAAAATCTTTAAAAAATTAAAAATAAACAAATAAAAATGATCTGCTTTTAAAGGACCACTTAATTATCTCTCTGAAATATGTATTTGTCTTCTTAAGGGGCCTATGACTCATCTCAATCTTTTACTTTTGTAAAAATAGTGGTTACATACAGAGTCCTGATCAGGGACTCAGGACCTGCATCTTAGAAGAGGCTCAGGCTCTTCCTCACCTATAGATCTAAGCTGCCCTAACCCTCCCAAGCAAGTTTAAAAGCAGAGAGGGAAAGTAGGACTCAGTCAGAGTACACCATGTTCAAAGCAGCATTACTCATAATAGCCAAAAGGTGAAAGCAATGCATCTCATTTTTTTCCCCAAAAACATTTACTGAAAAGGCCTAATACTTTCCCCACTATTTGGGTATGTTTTCTATATCATAAATTACATTTTTATGTATACTAAGGAAGTGCTTCTCAAACTTTCCTGGGCTAAGACTCACCTTGTGAGTTTGTTAACAGCGCAAATTTATGGGCCCATTCACAGAGATTTTGATTAATGAGGTCTGAGGAAAAACCAAGGAATCTACAACCAACAGGGAGGCTAGGGGGTTCTGCTGCGAGGCTGCCAGGCAAAAACTTAGGAAACATCCCATGAGCATGTTTCAATGACATCTGTTTTGTGTTTTCTGTTTCTATCTCTGTCTGTCTGTCTTGCCCATTTACTGCTCATCTCCATTCCTGCCCTCTGCCCCAAACAGCCACTCATCTACTTTCTGTTTTCACTGTGCTAACATTTGAACGAGCAGAGGAATGCATGGGGCTTGCTTTATTAGATATTAAAATATTTTATAAAATGAAAATAAGTAAAAGCATATTACTGGCACACAAATAGATAAAACTATCATCAAAACACAATAGATAGTTCAGAAACAGAATTATTTGATTATAAAATATATATATTTAATATATAAAGTAACTTTTAAATTAGAGGTGAGAGGGGTGCCTGGGTGGTACTGTCGGTTAAGCGTCGACTCTTTAAAAATTTTTTGTTTAAAAAATTATATATATATATAAATTAAAAAGGTGAGAGAAGGGATTTCATTCCCCAAATGATTGGTACTGGGATTATGGACAAATCAGGAAAACAAAACCCACTTCTCGCTATACTTCAAAATAAATTCCAGATAGGTAAAAGGCTTAAGTTTTTAAAAAATCCATAAATGCATATACTTTCAGATGAGAAAGAATTTTGACAAGCATGTAACTACAAGTTGAATTCATAAATAAAGGATTAAGAAGTTTAGGATATAAGAATCAAGGACGTGTCCCAGGCAGGCCCTGAAGCATGTCTTCAGCAGGACCCTGAGCTCCATTGTCCATGCACCTGCTGTCCTGTTCTCTCCAGAGAGAGGCTCCAGGTTCTCCTCTGTGGGAAGGTGTGCTGAGCTCGATGGACTGTCACAATGGGCTCACTCTCCTGAAGAGACTCTCTGGGGGAGTCCGATGAGAGTGCGCAAGCAGGGATGGGAGGAGGGGCTTCTGACTATGGTCACACTTAGACTGCCCACTCTCACAGCACCACCGTAGGCCAGTTTTTCCTTCCAGTCCGATTCTCTGCTCTCTTGCCTTCACTTTTTCTGTTCTTTCCACTGGCTCATGTGTGCTCCCAACATCTGGCTTTCTTTAACTCTTCTGTTCTCTGATAGTCTCTGATATTCTCTGATAGTCTCCTCTGATAGTCACAAAGACAGTGTGGAGAAGGAAGTACACATTAGTCTCAGGAAGGGAAAGTAGACTGATGAGTCACATAAAATAGCAGTGAAGAACAGAGATATGGATATTCAGAAAGACTTGTGACCCAGGGTTCTGCCAGAGCCAGTGTAAGATTTTAACCAACCTCCTTTCACAAGAGATGCTAATTACAATACAAACAAAAACAATACTAAAAGATAGCATGTTTATCAAAGGTTGTATGGATGATAAAGATGGTCATATATATAGTGCTTAGCATAGGGCTTGGCACACCATGGCTCATTATGCCAGCCATTATTATTTATTGTTTTTATTTTATTTTGGGGTGACCCCAAGAATGTATGTATTTCAGCTGCTCTGACCTATTTTTCTCCCTTTCCACTACAAGGTCCTATGTTCTTAGGGGAAGCCAATACCGCCCCCCGCACCCCCCCCCCGTATTAGGATCTCTCCAGTCCAGACCTGGAAACATCCCTTCTCTGAAGCATAGACAAGGCAAAGACTGAGTGAGATAAAGAGGACACGGGCTGAGGAAGGCCTGGAAGCCTGCTCTCTAGTGCACCTAAGGTACTTGCCTTTTTCTGGGAGAAAAGTCTCCTTGGAGAATGAGTGATTAATAACCAGATTTGGAATAGAAGTGGAAAATGATAGCTAGGCCCAGGAGTTCTCTGTGAAAGATGACACTTTGCACTAAAGGGCCGACTATATGCCCTGATGTCCAGCAACGGGGCACAATTCCTGCGACACGTGCTGCCGCTGCCCAGGCCCTTGCAAGGAAAGTTTTAAATTATTTAACATCATGACCATGAAGCTTAGTAGTAATGTGCCTCATCAGTATATACCAAATTAGATATTTTCATTTCTTTTTAAAGTAGGACAATTTTTTTGGAAAGAGACAAAGTGTAAGTGTGGGAGGAAGGGTGGGGAGAGGGAGAGAGAGAGTCTTAAGCAGACTCCACACTCAGCACAGAGCCCGACATGGGGCTCGATCCCACAACCCTGAGATCATGATCTGAGCCGAAATCAAGAATCAAATGCTTAACCAACTGAGCCACCCAGATGCCCCTAAAGTACCACAATTTTTTAAAAATATAAGTCATTTCAGTTTTATACATTGACATAGCAAAGACACTTGTTCACGTGTATTTAAAGTCTTGGGGGATATTGGTACAGCCTGCTGTGGGGTGAGCAGACAGGGGGACACACAGAGAGGCAGGAAAGCAAAGACTGCGACCTCTGATGGTGAGGTTACCATAAGTTCTGAATGGGCAAACAGTGTGCAGAGAGATTAGGGATGTGAAACCTGGTCACGACGAAACCAGGAAGTCTAGGAAGTCTACCGAAGAGAACAAAATAGGATGAACCCTCTTGCCCCCGCTCCTGCCCCCCAAACTAGGTAAGTGAGGCACCTCAGCTATTCTGAGTGGTAGCTCTTGGCAATGACATTGTGGGGAAGGCAGACACACAAAGCAGCAGCAGACAGTGACCCTCTGACCTGAGGTATCTTGATCCCTTCTGCCAGGGTAGCTACTGTCAGAGATGAGCCAGAGGGGAAGTCCAAAGATGAAGAATCTTCCTCCTCATGGCAGGGGGAGGGGAGGAAGGATCACTTACGGCTCTCTGCAGTGCAAGTTCACAACTCCTAAGAAAGGAATGGAGTTATTTGTTCCAGAGCCTGTGAGCCTCCTCTCCGCCTCTCTCCCCCCACTGCTGTCCTACTCCCCATCTCTCCTTTGCTCTCTTCCTCATCCTTTCTCATTTCCTTCTCTCTCCCTCCTCCTCTCATGTCCATGGTCTTCTAGACTGACTATGGGTGTAGGAAGGCTACTTTTCAGTCCATGTTTCAGAAATATTGAAATACATGCTGACTTGTCAATTTGAAAATTGCCCAAAGTCTTAGAGCTCAGAACAGCAGCAAGAGGCAGAAACAAAAGCACGTTGCTGGGGAACAGAAGCAGGCAGAGTGTGGTGCGGCACCCATCTCCTTCTCTCTCCTAGTCCCCACCGGAGAACATGCGGACTCTGATCGCCACGCAGCCCCTGGCTCTGCTGCTCCTGCTCCTGCAGCCCCTGCAATTTAAAATTTTGCGTATCCAACTCGACAAGTCAGAGGAAGAGACAGAACAGTTTGAAGATTACTTGGAGGAACTGCACAGTTCAGGACCTCCCAGACCTCTGACCAAAGAAGCTTTCCAAAGACGGACGATTATTGATTCTGAAAGACCACTAATTGATCCAAACTACTTTACTGATGAAATGAATATGAAAAATGTTCACGACAGGTTCCGTTGTATCAGAGAACATTTCTTCCTCCAAATAGCATATGAGGACTTGCAACAGACCTGTAACAACTTATTTGTGCCTTGTAAGAATGGAGTTAGGAAATGTCACAGGAGCAGGCAACTAGTAGAAGGAGTGTACTGTAATTTAACACGAGGACCTAGAATGACGGACTGTGAATATGACTCTTCTTATAAGCAGGGCCATGTCCTTATCACTTGCCGATGGCAAAATGATATTCAAGAAATTGTTCCTGCTTACGTAAATGATATTATCGTTTTAGATGATGATGTCCAAGGTAGTAGCATCTTCCGCAATCAAGTCAAGTGGCCATTCTAAAAGAGTATTCTCTAGAAAGTCACGAGTAGGAGGGTATCACCTGATCCATACTGATCCTTGTAAGTTAAAATTGAGAATGGTCATTTGGAGCCCATTCATTTCAATCATCTGTCTTCTTCCCTTCTTCTAACACCATGCAAAGGCAATGTGGACTCGGCTCATCGATGGCTCTCGGAGATGTGGTTTCAAACAGGTCAAGTAGTTTAGCACATTTTGAGTGTGTTATGAGGACAAATGCCTGCAGTGAAGGGAAAGCCAGCTCTAAGAGGAACAGGAAATGGTTGTGTGGAGTGTGCTCCTGAGTTGTATTCATGTGATTCTTTAGTTCAGTAGAACTAATAAAGTGCACATTGGTCTAATGAAGTGTCTCTGGTATGGTTATGAGGGGTTTCTGGGTTTGGAATTACCTTTCTCTGTAACATAATTTGAAGAAAAAGAACTCAAAACTCCTCAAGAAGTTGTGCAATTCAACTTTCCGGTACTATATCTGTAGACATTTCTCTTATTCTGTTCTTTCCATACAATGAAATTCTCAATGAGAACATGAAGGTGTAGATTCTAATAGGGGACATCTCAGGATAAATACCTAAATATTCAGGATAGCAAGCTCCCAGAAGGGCTTTTCAGTTGCCCAATGCTGTATTCGTAGATTCCCACATCTTTGCTTTAGATTAGACATCGCTGTTCACAAAACTCCAAACAATTCCTCACTTTCTGAAACAGTCACCTTTCTTTACAATTCCTTTCCTCACTTGCCAGTAGATGTGGCTTCATCTGAGAATATGCCACTTCCAAAAAAGGCTGGAGAATCTGTATGATAAGGGAAATCTGTCTGTCCAGTACAGGTAATAATTTCTCTCTTTTTGTCTGTGAAATTTCTTAATATCTTTTAATTAGGAGTCTCAATAACTTACAGAAGATGGGATAAGAAGTAGTGAAGGGAGATGGTGTGGACAGTGTCTATTACTTTTGCACATTGCCCTGAAATCCAATCTGTTCATTTCCTTCCCAGTCCCTATTCTTGTCTTCAGACTCAGAGCTAAGAGCCTACTTTATCAATCAGTTGATGTAAATTAAGGGTCCAGGGCCAAGGACTCCCAGTACCCATTTCAGTGACTAAGGAAAGAACACCAGAAAATCAAACTTCTGTTCATACGGAAGCCTGGGGCTTTTAATTGTAATGTCTGAGTGAATAAAGATCCCATCAAACTTTAGAAATCTCATGAAATGCTCTAAAAGTCAACCTTCTAGACATGAGTCAAAGAAGTTCTGCACAATGGCTAACCTGGGTATGTGCTATGGACCCTCTCGTCTGGGCCATGCTCATCTCACCTATCTCAGGATTATACAACACACAATATATTTGTGAGAGTATGACGAGTATAGTAAATAAGGCATGAAATAATCATAAAATTTATCTCCTTCTCTCCAGATAAATGGTCTAATCCATACACATTCTAAAACTAGAATCACGGAACTAGAAAAAGGATTATTTACACGGATTTTTTTCATCACACAATTTATTCTTTATGTTAGAATCCCAGTAATGATGATGCAACAGTAATTTTTTAAATTGAGGTAAGATATACATAGCATAAAACTTACTACTTTAACCATTTTTAAGTGTATAACTTTAGTGGCAGTAAATGCATTCACACTGATGTGCAACCACCCCAGTGGCCATCTCCAGAAATTTTTCACCTTGCAAAATGAAACACTGTGTGCATTGAACAATAACTCCCCCATTTACCCCTCTCCTCTGTCCCTAGCAACCACCACTCTACCTTCTGTCTCTTATGAATTTGACTACTCTAGATACCTCACATATATGAACCTTCAGTATCTATCTTTTTGTGGCTGGCTTACTGCACTTAGCAACATGTCTTCAAGGTTCATCCCTGTTGTAGCATATGTCAGAATTTCCCTCCTTTGTAAGATTGACTCATATTCCATTGAATGTATATACTACATGGTGTTTACCCATTCATCCATCGATGTACAACTTACTGGGGTTGCTTCTACTTTGGAGCTATTGTGAACAATGCTGTTATGAACAAGGATGTACAAAGATCTGTTCGAGTCCTTGCTTTCTATTCTTTTGGGTCTATGCACAGAAGTGAAATTGCTGGGTCATATGGTAATTCTTTTCCATAGCAGCTGGACCATTTTACATTCCACCAGCCATGCACTGCAGCTTCAGTTTGTCCAATCCTCACCAAAATTTATCAGTTTCTTCTTCTTTTTTTTTAATAATAACAATCATGGAATGCCTGGGTGGCTCAGTTGGTTAAGCGACTGCCTTTGGCTCAGGTCATGATCCCAGGATCCTGGGATTGAGTCCTGCATCAGGCTCCTTGCTCAGTGGGGAGCCTGCTTCTTTCTCTGCCTCTGCCTGCCACTCTGCCAGCTTGTGCTCTCTCCCTCTCTCTCTAGCAAATAAATAAAAATAAAATCTTAAAAAAATAACAATCTTTATGGGTGTGAAGTGGTGATACAACATTCATTTTAAATTTTAATTATTCAGTGAAGGAATGTAGGCAGCAGCATTTGAAAGAGTAAGAGGAAAAAATAGACTTGGTGTTTGTCTCCTAACCAGAATAAACCCAACTGGTATTCTCTCCTTTGAAAATGTATGGTATGGGGTGCCTGGGTGGCTCAGTTCTTTGGGCATCTGCCTTTGGCTTGGGTCATGGTCTCATGGTCCTGGGATTGAACCCCACCTTGGGCTCCCTGATGGTGGGGAGCCTGCTTCTCTCTCTCTCTGCTTGTGCTCTCTTTATGTCAAATAAATAAAAGTAAAATCTTAAAAAAAGAAAATGTATGATGAACATTATGTCATTGAATAAGAGCAGAAGGGTATAGTCCAATAAGCAGAGAGCATGGTTGCTCCATCCCTTCTGTCCTAGCACAACATTCTCAAATGACATGAGGGGGAGGATAGAATAGAAGATTTCACCTATCCCTGTGCTGCTCCTTATTGAAGAAAACTAATGATGCCAGGTTGAACCCTATTCATTTGCCCCTGCATATTTTTGTGCAAAATTGAATTCATACTTCTCATTGCATTTGGTGCATTCTATGACTTGCATTGAGTATGAGATAAATATTCTACCCTAGTTTTCATGGTTAGGAGATTACAAAAGCTAGTAAATACTATCAAGTTCTTCTTAAGAGATCCAAGGAGATACCTCCAGTGACATAGAGCCTCTGAACAGCAACTCTAGTTTATCAAAACAAGAAATAAAAGATACTTTATCCAAATGAGATTTTGAACTCAGGAACACCTTTTCCATAAAACTGGACTCTGAGACTATGTTTTCCAACCACTAGGATATAAACTTCAAGAGAGCAAGTGCTTTCATGGTGCTAATGAGTATACATATAAATGTGCTGACTCAACCCTTATTACAAAATGTCAGTATTTGACATTATTCATTTGTTGAAGATCACCTTCCTCCTCTTATGAAGATATATTCGTTATAAGTAAGTACAAGCAGCTTACCACTTCAATACATGTTCTAATAATAGTATCAGAGCAGAGGGAAGAAGAGCAGGTTTTGAGGATTTCATGAAGCAAAATATGTTATGACTAATGGACTAGAAGCTTGTGAAACAAATATCAAAATAGAGGAATCACCTCTTTTTTCTTTTTAGATTGGGGGCAGAGGGAGAAGGAAAGAGAAGGAGAGAATGTCAAGCAGGCTCTATGCCCAGCGTGGAGAGAGGGATCACTTCCAAGAAAGGGATAGACATTAAGAATTTGAGAGGGACAGATTTCAAGGAGAAAAGAAGAGCAAGAGAAAGAGTTGGTTTTTTTTCCCCCTACTGGGAATATAGAGAGAAGATGAAAACAAGGCCTGGACATGAAGAGGCCTCTATACCAGGGATAAAACTGATGTCAGTAAAGGGCAGTTTAAGGAGCATTGTTAGCACATGGGAAGTCATCAGTGAATGCTATCCAATGTCTGTGTCTTCACACCTTCTGTGCCTTTATGTGCTCAGGGTGTGGGGTCTGAAGGAATATTTCTAGAGAAGGCAGAGGGAGACACACCTAGGCCTCAGTTCTAAAGGTCCACGTTCCTGCATTGATCCTTAGCAGGGTGTTGAACACTCAGGAAGATACAGAGTTCCCATAATCTACTACCACCGAAAGATGTTAGGTTGCACATTTAGAAAAAGGGACAGTGAAAGTCTGTTAGTGTCTCATTTGTTGACATTCTGACTGCAGCATTTTGGAGAAGGGTATAGTGACAGGAATTCAACAAGTCAGTAAAGATCTGAGACTACTGGTCCTGTAGGCTTCTGTCATAATTATGGTACAGAGGAATCTGATACAGCAAAGAGTCCTAAAATACAGTACCTCAAACAGATAAAAATTTACCTCTCCTTTCTATAACAATCCAGGGGAGCCAATTTGTCCAGGGTGGGAAGGTGGCTGTGCTTTATGTGATCATTGAAGGACTGGGGTCCTTTCTACATGATCGCTCTACCATTTCTCCAGCTCTAAGGTGTTGTCTTTATCCAGGTGGCTGCAGACAGCTCACTAAGCATCTGTACTCCAGGACATGGAATGGAAAAATGATAGAGGAAAGCTAGCTTTCTCTGAAGGGAACATGGATGGCTAGGACTTTGCTCCCATTTCTTCAACTCACATCACACCGGCCAGAACTTAGTGTGAAAGACACACTGTAGGCAAGGAATCTGGAGATTGTGGTTTAGTACTAAAAGGAAGAATAGAAATATATCTTAGCAAGCAATTATTAGCCTGTAAAACATCTGATATGACCTAAGGAAATGTTTTTCTCAATGCAATTGAGCATGACTGTTGCTATTATTCAGTCTTTAAACATCTGCCTTGACTGACTCCAGACCTTTATAGGAATCCAGGGAATGTACTCATTACTCACCTGCCTTCAAGAATGAGCATCTTTAGGTAGGATTATAATTGAGGAATAGAGTGTTGACTCCTTGTGCAGAATCTTATTTCAGCCAACCTGGAACAGAAATACGGAATCCATGACCAATAATGTCAGCCTAAAGTGATTGCTAAAACCTAACTGCAACAGTTTGGTCCAGTGATTTTCAACTCTCACTCGTGAACCAGAATCTTTTGTAAAACTTTAACAAAATTGCTGAAGCTTCTGGACATTTATTTGATTCACTAGGTATGGATGAGACCTAGCCATCTGTATCTTCAACAAGCTCCACAGGCAATTCTAAGGTTCAGCCAGAGTTCAGGATCATTGACTCTAGTGTCATGCCAGAAGCCTGACTATCAATAAAACCAGCAAGAAGATATTATACCCATGATAGGAAATTTCTTTCACTAGAGATGTGTGCATCAGGCCATCACAGAAGGCTGACAAAGCTCATTAACCTGCTACACCCCAAGTCTCCTTGCTGTGATTGCCGGAATCAGGCAACCCATTGAAAAATAATATGGGATCATGACCAAAGGGTGAGAATTAGTCTTTCTGACAGTTCTAGTTCTCATTTTAATTTGTATGGTTTCATTACAAGTTAACATATGGATGATGCATAGCAACACATTTGCTTAATTTGGGGTGTGTTAATAAAATTAAGTGTCTGGAAAGCAAAGCTAAAAACCGATGTTCATTTGCAGCAGTCTTGCCAAGGTAATTCTAGCTGGCCTCAATTAGGGACACTTTTGTCACATCTCTAACCTAAGTGCAATAATCCCCATATAAAACGATCTTAAAATTTATCTTATGCTACAACTCAGATGTGTAGAAAAGGAGGCAAAGTCTTTATTTTTTGGATTACTAATCTGCCATTCTCATGAGGCACCATTCACAGGGAAGCTGATAAAAAAATTAACTCCATATCTAGTACAGTTCCAACTTAAACCCATTCAATAATTTAAACAGCCTCTTAGGAAATAGTTCCTCCTTGAGATTAATATGTCCAGACTCTAGAATATACCTCCCTCCCTTTTCCACTTCTCTATGGAAAGGAAATACATGAGAGAGAGAATTCTGTTTCCACACTGTGACAGGAGAGAATCAAGGCAAAGACTCAAGCAGCTACTTGCACACAGATATTCCTAGCAGCATTATTCACCATAGCCAAAGATGGGGGAAAACCCAAATGTCCATCCACGAATGAATGGATAAACAAAATGTGGTGTGCACACACAGTAGAATATTATTAAAAAGGAATGAAATTCTGATACATGCAACAACATGGATAGATCTTAAAACGTTAAGCAAATAAGCCAGTCTCAAAAGAATAAATATTGTATGATTCCACTTATATGAGGTACCTAGAATGATCAAATTCCTAGAGACAATGTAGAATGGCAGGGTAGTACCAGTTTATTATCAGTTTCTGGAAGCAAGGAGTTCCTTCTACATGCACGTAAGGATGTGGGAAGGTGCCACCCCTCCCTAACAAGTACAAGTACAAAGCTCAACAGACTGAAAAGTCAACAGCTCTTCTAGGATCTGTAAAAGAGTTGAGTGGAGGGCAAAGTGCTGTCCCCAAGATTGGAGAGATTGACAGGCACATAGAGACTAACACACCTTAATGGAGGAGAGGTTCCTGATGGGTGCTTAAGTAACTAGACCATGGGGGCCATTAGACGGAAGTGGCTTTAATGCCTTAGTCATCTAGGTAAAAAGAACAAAACCTAAGCCTGACATGCCTCGAGGTTAAAAAATTAAAACCTAAGGACAACCAATCACAAGCAGCCAACTAGGTTTTCCCAAATAAAGGGACCATGTCAACTATAGCCAACTAAATGATTTCCTTGCTTTGCTCCTTACCTCTTCTCTATAGAAGTCTTTCCCCTCTCTCCTTTGGTGAAGCACTCCTAACCACTTCTAGTTTAGCACATGATTCAAATTGGTCTTTTCTGAAATAAACTGAAAAAATTCAATACACCTCATTTTATCTTCAACAGAGGAAACCACTGTGGAAACCAGTACAAGGATAGGAAAATCAGAACTGTCATTGATAAATTGCTGGATGCTCAGTATGGACAATTCTGAGAGTTAAAAATTCCAGGAGACCCAGTCATGGGGAGGTCCCACAATTTTCTGAGATTTACTTCCCGAGGCTTGAACAGGCTTCTCATATTACAGAAAATTCCCCTAGTGCTTCTGGCAGGGAGGGGAGAAAGCAAACAGTTTTCCTCTGTACTTAGCACTCTTTTCTTAACAGATGCACCCGGTTCTTTTTTTTTTTCCAGCCAAAAATGATATACATTTTATTTTATTTTTTTACATCTTAATTTAATTTTATTTTTTTCAGTGTTCCAAGATTCTTGTTTATGCACCACATCCAGTGCTCCATGCAATATGTGCCCTCCCCAATACCCACCACCAGGCTCACCCATCCCCCCCATAACCCCCAGTTTGTTTCTCAGAATCCACAGTCTTTCATCTTTCATCTCCCCCTCTGATTTACCCCAATTCACTTTTCCCCACCCTGTTCTTCTTCATAAACCTTGTCCTCAGGAGAAACTAGTTAACCTGAGGCTAACTTGCTAGGGAATGATCAGAGGCTAACTGATGTAAGGGAAGAAAATACCCAATTCCAACCCACTCTAGCCATCCTCTCCCCTGGAGAATCCAAGATAGGTCAGTCATGACACAGGCGAGATTCTAAGAGCATCTGGAGAATATATAGTAGAGCAGACAGTACCTGTTGTCCCTCAATAGCGGTCATTCCTTTCTTCCCCTGGAGGTTGTAATAGGAAATTCAAATTTTACTTGATCACATAGTCACCCAAAATAAGAGTTTTTTTCCCCAGGTTTCTTTGCAAGTAAAATTGTCCATGTGACTAATTTCTAGACAGTGGGATGTCCACAGAAATCGACTGAAATGAGTGAAACTTCTGAGAACCTTGAAGGGGAGGGAAATACCCCTGTTTTCCTTTTCTTTTCCCTAATGGCTGGAATAGAGCCATGACGGCTGACACTAGAGGAGACATCTTAGACCCTGACATGGAAGCCACATGCTTGGTTTGAGCAAAACAAAACTGAACAACGACATAGGAAGAGCCTGGATATCGTACACCATGGAGCACCATATCAGGCCTAAACTGACTGTCACGGGACTTTAGAAAAAGAAATGTGAGAGAGAAACACCTACCCTGTTTCAACCATTGTTATTTGAAATTTCTGTCCCTGTCACAACAATTCTAATTGATACATATGAGAATTGGGGATGAGGGGGGATAATCATGTGAGGTATAGGTGGTTACCATTTTTAAAAAAGATTTATTTATTTATTTATTTGAGAGAGAGCATGCGTTTACATTCACGCAGGGGTGGTAAGGAGGGGCAGAGGGACAGAGTCTTCTATGAAAGCAATTCCATCTGGTAACCCTAGACTGACGAGGTCTGAGGAGATCTAGGTTGTCCATGTATAGGCCTGGTGTGAATTTTAAGAATGACATGTAATGATATTATTAGAAAAACAAAAGTACGACAGTGACACCATCTGTGTTAGAGAAATAACAATCCTCTTAACTCCTGCTCAATCCCCACTCTTTATTTTTTATTTATTCTTAAAGATTCTATTTATTTATTTGACAGAGAGAGACACAGCAAGAGAGATAACACAAGCAGCAGGAGTGGGAGAGGGAGAAGCAGGTTTCCCTCTGAGCAAGGAGCCCCATGCAGGGCTCAATCCCAGGACTCTGGGATCATAATCGAAGCCAAAGGCAGATACTTAATGACTGAGCCACCCAGGTGCCCCAATCCCCACTCTTTAACTCAAGTGTTCTGGCGTGGGAGAACAGCAAAAGAGGATTCAAATATAAGGATTAGTAGAAACAAATCTTAGTTTGGGGAATTGCAGTTTGAGGTGCATCACTGACTTATTTATGAGCCTGGAGGACCACAACAACTCCTTGTGTTTCATTAGCCTCAGATGATTCTTCTCAGTCCAGAGACTGCGACAGGCTAAAGTGAGGCTCTCTACGCCCCACGCCAAGATCCAAACTGAGATTCCCCATGCTCGGCATCCTCCGTATCCATTTCATGATTTTTGACCATGGCTCACAAGAAAGCTTTGTGAGACAACTCCAAATGCAAGCAGGTATCTACTAAATTTATGAATTAAATAATAAAATTTGCAATTTAAACTTAAACGCTAAGGAAAAACTATGAGTTTTATTTTTGTGTTTTAACCAATTTAATTCCCATCATTAAAACCAAAATGAAATTCTTAGTATTTTGGAAAAACAACTTCGGGTGCACCAAAAAACTCACATCAACCCGCACACCCCCATCCCTCAGTAGGCTGATACTGTTGGCATGCCCTCAGTTAATGCTCAGTGCTAAGTGTACGGAAAAATCCTGATGTTAGGCCTGGCACCTGCCCCGGGCCTTCTGTTTCTGGCTGAGGTCCAAGACAAGTAGACTGATGCCTCTGGACCTCACCAGAGACCTTGGGAAACCCTTGGGGCAGAGTTTGGGCATGATCAAAGGACAGAGCAGATGGGTTAAAAAAGATAATGTAGAACATTAGGAACATTCTGGTATGTGTCACCCATGCACACACTTGACCTCATTCGCCTCATTATTCAGGAGGTATCAGCGATCAGGTGTTCCCCCTATATGGGACCAGGTACTGATTTCCTTTTTATTTCAAACAATAATGATTAAAATCAAGAAAACTACATGTCCAGGCTTCTATTGCCTCTAAGTATAAAATAAGGCTACTCTTCCATTAAAAAACCCATTTTAGGGTGCCTGGGTGGCTCAGTTGGGTAGGCATCTGTCTTCAGCTCAGGTCATGATCTCAGCGTCCTGGGATCAAGCCCCACATCAGGCTCCCTGCTCAGGGGGGAGTCTACTTCTCCCTCTCCCTCTCCCTCTGCCCCTATCCTCCGTTTGTGCTCTCTCTCTCTTTTTCAAATAAATAAATAAGATCTTTTTTCTGAAAGAAAGAAATCCAACTCTACTGACTTTCAAGAAATAGTCCAATATATCTTCAAGAGTCTCAACTTCTGACTGACCCCTGGAGTGTGAGACACGGGGCATAGAACCCAGTTGAGCCAAAATTCAGACCTACTGAACCGTGAAATAAAAAATAGGCATTGTTTTAAGCCACTAAATTTGTAGTAGTTTGTTACACAGCAATAAAATAGTGAATACAGCAAGATTGAGAGTTTTGGCAGCAACAAAAAACAATATTATAGAGAGGCATCATGTTGAAATTCACTTTCAAATGGTTCCTCTGAAATGACAGAAGTATAAAAACAAATGTCGTGGAATGTTAATACATGGGGAAACTGGGTTAAAGATATATACGAAGTTTGTTTTTTTTAATTTTGTGTGTCTGTGTTTTGTTTTGTTTTGTTACTATTTTTACAAATGTTCTCTAAGTCTGATATGAACTCGCAATTCTCAGAGTAGCAGAAGCAGTAATATGAATGGTCATTAAGCATTTGAGCTTGAACAATCCCACTGGTAATGTAGGAAATGTAAACTATTATGATAATGAGATAATTGCATATATATTGCAGTTTAGAATTCTTCCATGTATATGCCCTAGAAAAACACATATATAGGCAAAGGAAGATGTCCAAGAAAGTTCATTAAAGCGCTATTTGTACAATTACTGTCAGGATATTTAAATGCACATTTATAAAGGAAAAAATAAATAATCCAATATACTTATACTATAGAATACAATAAAAGAAAATCAACAAACAGGATTTAGACACAGTAGTGTTGATAATGTCAGTAACAATATTGATTGTTAATTGCAAGTGGCAAAGGATATGCACAACATGAATTAAGTTATGTCCATTTTAAAAACACAAAATAGTATACTATATGTATTTCTATATATTTTTTGAGGTGTATGCAAAGCTGATAAAAGCATAAAACAATCCATGGGGAAAATAGTCACTAACATCTCTTGAGTAGTTATTTCTGGAAAATGAAGAGGAAAGAATGGGGGAGTAACATTAGCTGCATCTGCATCCTTTAATTCTTTTTAAAAATAATAAAAATATCTGAACCAAATATGGCCAATCATTAACGTTTAAAAAATATTGATGGAAGTGTGTATGTTCTAGTGTTATTTTTATTCTTTTCTATATGGCTGATTTATATTATTTTTAAAAGAAATCAAAGAGACCTAATTATAGAGTTCTTTTTTTTTTTTAATTATAGAGTTCTTAAATGTGGAGATAGGAGGTGGTGGGGAGGGAAGTGACTTTAATTTTTTTAATGGAATTAGATGAAAAAGAACATTCTGAGGAGTCTGTTCATGAGATTAGCTTTGGAGTAATAATTTCAAATAGTGGCAGGAAAATAATTAGTGAGTCACCAGTTTGTACCTTTATGCTAGTTTCTTGCCCTCAAAAAATATTAAGAGCTGTGTATTGTAATGTCTAATGTTGAAACTGAACTGTTTTACAGAGATAGTCATTTTGATTTATATCCCTCGAATAATGCATATTAATTGTTGAAGACTAAGAAAAGAGTACTTTTGAAACAATCATATTCTGTCATCCACAGAAAATTACGATTAAATGATCAGTTAATCTTCACAGATTTTATTCAGTAAAATAAGTACCTGAGTACTCAAATTTTTATTTATTTAATTTATTTTGTATTAGTTTCAGAGGTAGAATTTAGTGATTCATTAGTTTCATACAACACCCAGTGTTCATTACATCACATGCCCTCCTTAATGCCCATCACCCAGTTACCCCATCCCCCTAACCCCTCCCCTCTAGCAACCCTCAGTTTGTTTCCTAGAGTTTCTCGTCTTTTACAGTTTGCCTCCCTCTCAATTTTCATCTTATTTTATTTTTCCTTCACTTCCCCTATGGTTATCTGTTTTGTTTCTTAAATTCCACATATGGGGGAAATCGCGTTATTTCTCTGACTAACTTATTTCAATTAGCATAATATCCTCTAGTTCCATCCACATCATTGCAAATGGCAAGATTTCATTCTTTTTGATGGCTGAGTAATATTTCAGTGTGTGTGTGTGTGTACCACATCTTCTTTATCTTTTCATCTGTCTATGGGCATGTGGGCTCTTCCCATATTTTGGCTATTGTGGACATTGCTGCTGTAAACATTGGGGTATACCTGTATCCTTTGGATAAATACCTAGTAGTGCAATTGCTGGGTGGTGGGGTAGTTTTATTTTTAACTTTTTGAGGAACCTCCATACTGCTTTCCAGAGAGGCTGCCTCCCAGGGGAATTGTACCAAACATATAAAGAAGAATTAATACCCATTCTTCTGAAACTATTTCAAAAAGTAGAAATATCAGGAAAACTTCCAAACTCATGAGTACTCATATTTTTAAAGAAAGTTTGGGACCAGGTAAGAGTCAAGCATGGTTTTATAGGTTCAATCCTGAAATTTTGTGCACTGGTGCCATCTGGTGGCCTGCCTCATACACATTGTAGGTGCTGTGGGGTTTGTTATTTTTGAGAAGTAAGTGAATACATAAAAGAGGAAAAGTTAGATCTACCATAAATTCAGCACCTACCACTTCCCTGGTATCTCACACACACACACACACACACACGACACATACCAAACACACACATGCCTGTATGTTTATATGTATCTTTTAATAAGATTGAATTCTCTTTATTCTAAGAGAAATTTTCTTGGCCAAGTCTACAAAATCAGTTCTATTTGTTTGCAAAGTTCATTTTCTTCACATATTAAGTGGTTTTCATAGCTCTTTGAAGATTGCAGTTAAAAAACATGAAGTCAGGCTACCCTCTTGGGTACCCTCTGTCTTTGGGAGCTTTGTACTCTCACTCAATAAACTTTGCTTTTCTGCCCACCAAAACCAAACAGACAAGCAAACAAAAACTCATGAAGTAAAAGCAAACCTCACAAAGCAAGGACCAGAAGATAAAATCATAATAATTAATAATTAGACCTCAGGTTACTGTATTCTGAGTTATCAGAAGAACAATTGCTTTTATAAAAGAAAAACAGGATGCCATGAAAAAGTAACAATAGAAAAAGAATAAACACTTGCAGAATAAGTATATAAATGTGATGGGGAACAAAAAAATTAGTATCAGGATCAAAAGATAAGGAAAAAGAAATTAGCCAGCGCAGGAAGTGGTTCCTCTTAGGACCTGTACACAATTCAGAAAGTGGTGGGAAAGAGACTGTAGCTTCTAGCTCTGTCCAAGTATTATTTTGATAAACACAAAATGTGACCTGAGTGACAGAGTTTTCATTTGGGTAGTGATGGTTTCCCAGCATCATGAATGCAGTTAATGCCACTGAATTGTATACTTTAAAATGATTAAAATGGCAATTTTTTAACATCTTTTTTTTTAGATTTTATTTATTTATTTGCTAGAGAGAGAGACCGCAAGCAGGGGGAGTGGCAGACAGGGAGAAGCAGGCTCTCCACCAAGCAAGGAGCCTGATACAGGACTCAATCCCAGGACCCTGGGATCATGACCTGAGTCAAAGGCAGCCACTTAACCAACTGAGCCACCCGGCATCCCTAAAATGGCAATTTTTATGTTTCACATATATTTCACCACAATAAGAAAAAAGAAGCACGACCCACAATAAGATTCATATTTTGCTGAGTCTATGAATTCCACAAGATGAATTTAAGTGACCACAACTGTGAAGAAGGAAAGAACTGTGGAGCTAGGGAATTGCACTCATCCTATTGGGTTATTTCCAGATGTAATGTTGCCTGTTCAGAATAAAAAACACGAGTCACCATTAAACAGGGCCTTTGAGGAAAGGTTCCCATTTTACAAATGGCTTACTGTTTTTTCTTTTTAAATCTAGTCTTGGGATTTTAACTAAATCTCTTTCCATTCTAGGATTAACATTAAAAGAGTCACTTTAAGGAGCACCTGGGTGGCTCAGTGGGTTAAAGCCTCTGCCTTCAGCTCAGGTCATGATCCCAGGGTCCCGGGATTGAGCCCCGCATGGAGCCTGCTTCCTCCTCTCTCTCTGCCTGCCTCTCTGCCTACTTGTAATCTCCCTCTCTCTGTCAAATAAGTAAATAAATAAATAATCCTTTTAAAAAAAAGAGTCACTTAAAAAGTGGTCGAGGTGACTAAGCTGGGCAAAACAAATAGATTATAAGAGAGGAGACAGGGAGAGAAGCCTGGGTGTGGGAGCAGCATGTCTAGGCTGCTCTAGATAACCTCGAGAATGGTAAACACTGATGCTGGCATGACCCACGGAAGGGCGTGTGGCCAAACTAAACAAGGGTGAACAATGAGATGTCCACAGGGCTTGCATGAACTAAGTACTATGATGTAATTTTCCTCTAGGAAAATTTCTTTCTTTCTTCTTTTAATTAACATATAATGTATTATTTGTTTCAGGGGTACAGGTCTGTGAATCATCGGTCTTACACAATTCACAGCACTCACCAGAGCACATCCCCTCCCCAATGTCCATCACCCAGCCACCTGCCCCCCACTCCCTAGTAACCCTCAGTTTGTTTCCTTAGATTAAGAGTCTCTTATGGTTTGTCTCCCTCCCTGGTACCATCTTTTTTCATTTTTCCCTCCCTTCCCCTATGATCCTCTGTCTTATTTCTCAAATTCCTCATATCAGTGAGATCATATGATAATTGTATTTCTCTGATTGACTTATTTTGCTTAGCGTAACACCCTCTAGTTCCATCCATGTCATTACAAATGGTAAGATTTCAGTTTTTTGATGGCTGCATAGTATTCCANTGTCTTTCTCTGATTGACTTATTTTGCTTAGCATAACACCCTCTAGTTCCATCCATGTCATTACAAATGGTAAGATTTCAGTTTTTGATGGCTGCATAGTATTCCAGTGTATATATATACCACTTCTTCTTGATCCATTCATCTGTTGATGGACATCTAGGCTCTTTCCACAGTTTGGCTATTGTGGACATTGTTGCTGTAAACATTGGGGTGCAAGTGCCCCTTCGGATCACTACATTTGTATTTTTGGGGTAAATACCCAGTAGTGCAATTGCTAGGTCATAGAGTAACTCTATTTTCAACTTTTTGAGGAACTTCCATACTGTTTTCCAGAGTGGCAGCCCCAGCTTGCATTCCCACCAATAGTGTAGGAGGGTTCCCCTTTCTCCGCATCCTCACCAACACCTGCTGTCTCCGGACTGTGTGAATTTTAGTCATTCTGACTGGGGTGGGATGGTATCTCACTGTGGCTTTGATTTGTATTTCCCTGATGCCGAACGGTGCTGAGCACTTTTTCATGTGTCTGTTGGCCATTTGAATGGATGTATTCTTTGGAGAAATGTCTGTTCATGTCTTCTGCCCATTTCTTGATTGGGTTATTTGTTCTTTGGGTGTTGAGTTTGATAAGTTCTTTATAGATTTTGGATACTAGCCCTTTATCTAATATGTCATTTGCAAATATCTTCTCCCATTCTCTCTGTTGTCTTTTGGTTTTGTTGACTGTTTCCTTTGCTATGCAAAAGCTTTTTGATCTTAATGAAGTACCAATAGCTCATTTTTGCCCTTGTTTCCTTGGGCGATGTTTCTAGGAAGAAGTTGCTGCGGTTGAGGTCGAAGAGGTTGCTGCCTGTGTTCTCCTCAAGGATTTTGATGGATTCCTGTCTCACATTGAGGTCTTTCATCCATTTTGAGTCTATTTTTGTGTGTAAGGAAATGATCCAGTTTCATTTTTCTGCATGTGGCTGTCCAATTTTCCCAACACCATTTGTTGAAAAGACTGTCTTTTTTCCATTGGACATTCTTTTCTGTGTTGTCAAAGATCAGTTGACTGTAGAGTTGAGGGTAGATTTCTGGGCTCTCTGTTCTGTTCCCTTGATCTATGTCTCTGTTTTTGTGCCAGTACCATACTGTCTTGATGATTACAGCTTTGTAATGGAGCCTGAAGTCTGGAATTATGATGCCGCCAAATTTGGTTTTCTTTTTCAACATTCCTCTGGCTATTTGGGGTCTTTTCTGGTTCCATACAAATTTTAGGATTACTTGTTCCATTTCTTTGAAAAAAATTGATGGTATTTTGATAGGGATTTCATTAAATGTGGAGATTGCTTNGCATAATATGTGTAGATTGCTCTAGGTAGCATAGACATTTTAACAATATTTGTTTTTCCAAGCCATGAGCATGGGAAGTTTTTCCATTTCTTTGTGTCTTCCTCTATTTCTTTCATGAGTACTTAATAGTTTTCTGAGTACATATTCTTTGCCTCTTTGGTTAGATTTATTCCTAGATATCTAATGGTTTTGAGTGCCATTGTAAATGGGATCAACTCCTTAATTTCTCTTTCTTCTGTCTTCTTGTTGGTGTATAGAAATGCAACTGATTTCTGTGCATTGGTGTTATAACCTGACACTTGACTGAATTCCTGAATGAGTTCTAGCAGTTTCAGAGTGGAATATTTTGCATTTTCCACATAAAATACCATATCATCTGCAAAGAGTGAGAGTTTGACTTCTTCTTTGGTGATTTGGATGTCTTTTATTTCTTTTTGTTGTCTGATTGCTGAGGCTACGACTTCTAGTACTCTGTTGGATAGCAGTGGTGATAGTGGACAGCCCTGCATGTTCCTGACCTTAGGAGAAAAGCTCTCAGTTTTTCCCCATTGAGAATGATATTTGCTGTGGGTTTTTCATAGATGACTTTGATGGTATTGAGGTATGTACCCTCTATCCTTACACTGTGAAGAGTTTTGATCAAGAAAGGATGCTGTACTTTGTCAAATGCTTTTTCAGCATCTATTGAGAGTATCATATGGTTCTTGTTCTTTTATTAATGTATTATATCACATTGATTGATTTGTGGATGTTGAACCAACCTTGCAGCCCAGGATCTCACTTGGTCGTAGTGAATAATCCTTTTCATGCACTGTTGAATCCTATTGGATAGTATTTTGGTGAGAATTTTTGCATCCATGTTCATCAGGGATATTGGTCTGTTATTCTCCTTTTTGATGGGGTCTTTGTCTGGTTTGGGGATCAAGGTAATGCTGGCCTCATAAAATGAGTTTGGAAATTTTCCTTCCATTTCCATTTTTTTGGAGCAGTTTCAGGAGAATAGGTATTAATTCTTCTTTAAATGTTTGGTAGTATTCCCCTGGGAAATCATCTGGCCCTGGGCTCTTGTTTGTTGGGAATTTTTGATGACTGCTTCAATCTCCTTACTGGTTATGGCTCTGTTTAGGTTTTCTATTTCTTCCTGGTTCAGTTTTAGTAGTTTATACGTCTCTAGGAATGCATCCATTTCTTTAAGCCAAATTTGCTGGCTTATAGTTGCTCATAATATGTTTTATAAACAACATATAAACATATAAACAAATAAAACAAAAACAATTGTGATCTCTCCTCTTTCATTCATGATTTTATTAATTTGAGTCCTTTCTCTTTTCTTTTGGATAAGTCTGGCCAGGGGTTTATTAATCTTATTAATTCTTTCAAAGAACCAGCTCCTAGTTTTGTTGATCTGTTCTATTTTTCTTTTGGTTTCTATTTCATTGATTTCTCCTCTGATCTTTACTATTTCTCTTCTCCTGCTGGGTTTAGGCTTTCTTTGCTGTTCTTTCTCCAGCTCCTTTAGGTGTAGGGTTAGGTTGTGTATTTGAGACCTTTTTTGTTCCTTGAGAAAGGTTTGTATTGCTATATACTTTCCTCTCAGGACAGCCTTTGCTGCATCCCAAAGATTTCAAACAGTTGTGTTTTCATTTTCATTTGTTTCCATGATTTTTTAAAATTCTTCTTTAATTTCCTGGTTGACCCATTCATTCTTTAGAAAGATGCTCTTTAGTCTCCATGTATTTGACTTCATTCCAACTTTCCGCTTGTGGTTGAGTTCTAGTTTCAAAGTATTGTGGTCTGAAAATGTGCAGGGAATGATCCCAATCTTTTGGTACGGGTTGAGTCTTGATTTGTGACCCTGGATGTTATCTATACTGGAGAATGTTCCATGTGCACTAGAGAAGAATGTGTATTCTGTTGATTTGGGATGGAATGTTCTGAATATATCTGTGATGTCCATGTGGTCCAGTGTGTCATTTAAAGCCTTTATTTCCTTCTTGATCTTTTGCTTAGATGACCTGTCCATTTCAGTGAGATNTCATTTAAAGCCTTTATTTCCTTCTTGATCTTTTGCTTAGATGATCTGTCCATTTCAGTGAGACGGCTGTTAAAGTTCCCTACTATTATTTTATTATTTTCAGTGTGTTTCTTTGATTTTGTTATTAATCGGTTTATATAATTGGCTGCTCCCATGTTAGGGGCATAGATATTTAAAATTGTTAGATCTTCTTGTTGGACAGACCCTTTAAGTATGATATAGTGTCCTTCCTCATCTCTTATTTTAGTCTTTGGCTTAAAATCTAATTTGTCTGATATAAAGATTGCCACCCCAGCTTTTTTTTTTTTTTTACATCCATTAGCATGGTAAATGGTTTTCCACCCCCCACTTTAAATCTGGAGGTGTCTTTGGGTCTAAAATGAGTCTCTTGCAGATAGCGTATTGATAGGTCTTGTTTTCTTAATCCATTCTGATACCCTATGTCTTTTTATTGGGGCATTTAGCCTGTTTACATTCAGGGTAATTTTTGAAAGATATGAATTTAGTGCCATTGTATTGCCTATAAGGTGACGGTTACTGTATATTGTCTGTTCCTTTCTGGTCTGTTACTTTTAGGCTCTCTCTTTGCTTAGAGGACCCCTTTGATTATTTCCTGCAGGGCTGGTTTGATGTTTGCAAATTCTTTTAGTTTCTGTTTGTCCTGGAAGCTTTTTAACTCTCCTTCTATTTTCAATGAGAGCTAAGCTGGATATTGTATTCTTGGCTGCATATTTTTCTTGTTTAGTGCTCTGAATATATCATGCCAGTCCTTTCTGTCTTGCCATATCTCTGTGGATAGGTCTGCTNGATGCGGGCCTCGATCCCAGGACCCTGAGATCATGACCTGAGCCGAAAGCAGAGGCTTTAACCCACTGAGCCACCCAGGCGCCCATAGTCCTTTCTGTCTTGCCAGATCTCTGTGGATAGTNGGATAGGTCTGCTGCCAATCTTGTTTCTACCATTGTAGGTTGCAATCCCCTTGTCTCGAGCTGCTTTCAGGATTTTTTCTTTGTCACTGAGACTTGTAAGTTTTCCTATTAGATGATGGGGTGTTAACCTATTTTTACTGATTTTGAAGGGGGTTCTCTGTGCCTCCTGGATTTTGATGCCCATTTCCTTCCCCAAATTAGGGAAGTTCTCCACTATAATTTGCTCCAATATACCTTTTGCCCCCCTCTCTCTTTCTTCTTCTTCTGGGATCCCAAGTATTCTAATATTATTTCATCTTATGGTGTCAGTTATCTCTCCAATTCTCCCCTTGTGATCCAGTAATTGTTTATCTCTCTTTTTCTCAGCTTTTTTATTCTCCATCATTTGGTCTTCTATATCACTAATTCTCTCTCTGCCTCATTTATCCTAGCAGTTAGAGCCTCCATTTTTTATTGCACCTCATTAATAGCTTTTTAAAATTTCAACTTGGTTAGATTTTAGTTCTTTTATTTCTTCAGAAAGGGATTCTCTAGTATCTTCCGTGCTTTTATCAATCCCAGCTAGCATCTTTATAATCATCATTCTGAACTCTAGTTCTGACATCTTACTAATGCCTGTATTGATTAGGTCCCTAGCAGTTGGTACTGCCTCTTGTTCTTTTTTTTTTTTTTGAGGTGAACTTTTCTGCCTTGTTATTTTGTCCAGATAAGAATAGATGAAAGAGAGAACAAAATACTAAAAGGATAACAATGACCCCAGAAAAATGTACACTAACCAAACCAGAAGAGACTCAAAACCAGGGAGAGGAGAAAGGGAAAAAATATACATGATTAGCCTGGTGAATAGAACAGAGCCACACACTTGATTTGGGGTGTATTTTGGTCTGTTAGAAGAAATCACCTCCCAAAACTTTAAAGAAACAAAAACTTATATATATACACAAAAATAAGGGTAAACACAATGAAAGGTTGGAATATGACTGTAAAGGTGAAAATTTAAAAATATTTTTAAAAAGGAATTGATAAGAATTTGGTTGAAAAAAGAGGAAAAAAAAGGAGAGAATGTGATGAGGCTGGAGACTAGAACAAAGCCATATGCTAGATTTAGGGTATATTTTGGTCTGTTAGAAGAAAATATATCCCAAAATTTTAAAGAAAGAAAAACTTGCATGTATACAAAAAATAAGGTTAAATACAATGAAGGGATAGACTATGACTATAAAAGTGAAAATTATAAAAGATTTTTAAAAAGGCATTAATAAGATACAATAGTTTAAAAACATTAAAATAGGAAAGAGGAAAAATTTTAAAAATAGAATAAGAACAAAATTTTAAAAATTTAACTTTGAAAGACTACAGGATCATTGGGAAAAAGCCATGAATTCTATGTGTTGCTTTCCCCTAGCTCTGGAGTTCCTCAGTTCTCATTGATCGGTGAACTTGGTCTTGGCTGGATGTTCTTCCAGATCTTCTGGGGGAGGGGCCTGTTGCAGTGATTCTCAAATATCTTTGCTGGAGTCGGAATTGCACCGCCCTTGCCAGGGGCCAGGTTAAGTAATCTGCTCAGGTTTTCTCTTGGGAGCTTTTGTTCCTTGAATGCTTTCCGTACAGCTTTGGAGGATGGGAATGAAAATGGTGGCCTCCTAATCCCGGGCCCCATAGGAGCTGAGAGCTCAGAGCCCCACTCCTCAGTGTGCCCTCAGAGAAAAGCAATCACTCCCATCTCCCTAGTTTCTGGTGGCACTCAGATCTCACCCAGCCTGTGACCAAACTTTTCTATCTCTGGCGCATGGTCCCGTTTGGAGTCTCCAAACCCAGCAGATTCCTGTAGCATGCTCCCACAGTGCCCATTCCAGAGGAGGAAGGAGGGGGTCTCCCCGGATCTGCCACTTGTGGGGTTCCTGCTTGAAGAGTAGTGGCCCAACTGTGCCTCGGATCACGGTTTAAGATAACCCCAAGCTGCGAGCCCCCTCCTCAGCTCTGTCTTTGCAGCTGGCTTCCCCACTGCCATACCTGGGAGTTCTGCCACACTCAGGCACCCCTGGTCTTTCTGTGACCCCGAGGGTCCTGAGACCACACTGTCCCCGTGAGGGCTCCACCCCCTGCTTAGCCTCTGGAGCAACGTTCCTCAGTGGAGCCAACTTCTAAATGTTCTGATTTTTTTTTAAGATTTTATTTATTCATTTGACACAGAGAGAGAGATTACAAGTAGGCAGAGAGGCAGGCAGAGAGAGAGGAGAGAAGAGGAAGCAGGCTCCCTGCTGAGCAGAGAGCCCGATGTGGGCCTCGATCCCAGGACCCTGGGATCATGACCTGAGCCAAAGGCAGCGGCTTTAACCCACTGAGCCACCCAGGTGCCCTAAATGTTCCGATTTTGTGTTCCACTGGTCTACTGCTTGCTGGGAGACAGCCCCTCCCCCCCAAGGTTTATCTTCCCTTATATCGCCTCAGATTCACTTCTCCATAAGTCTTACCTTCTGGTAAGTGGTCACATTTCTGTTCATAGAATTGCCGCTATTCTTCTCTTTGATCTTCTGTGGAGTTTATGGGTGTTCAGAGTGGTTTGATAACTATCTTGCTGAATTTCTGGGACCAGATGAAATTTAGTTCGCTTACTCCTCTGCCATCTTACTTCTGCAAAATTTCTCTAGGAGAAATTTCTGAACCATATCTTTCCTGGATATCTTCCTAAGCAATCCCAGATTCAATATGCTGAGTGCATGACTGAAGATACCACGTAGCCATCATGAACAATCCACTCAAATTTAAAGAGTTTTTAACTTGTGTTTACAGAGTATGAAGAGGGTGTGTGCAAAAATCGGACTCATGAGGGTTCATGTCAGGAAGTGGAGAGAGTATCAGGGAAGAGGAGACACCGGGTCATTAAGAATTGGTTTAGAAATGGCCTGTTCAGTAAAAGGTATGCAAAGTTATGTAATAATGAGAACCTATATTTTGCCTATCAAACTGTAGGATTAAAATAAAAGATAATACCAAATTATGCAAAGGATACAGTTGGCACAGGTCCATCCTATGTACTGGTAGGTGGGGATGAAAGGGAAGGTGTGAAAACCTAAAAGTACCTACAACTTTAAGATTATTTATACTCTTTGACCTAATCATTCCATTCAGAAGAATTTGTTTTAAGGAAATGTACCTGTGCAAATTATTTATCAGTGGAAGTCACTTCAATGTCTAAGAGTAGGGAAATAGTTAAATAAATCATATTTCATTAGTAAAATAATATATAGCTAGCAACATTTTTAAAATCCAGAAAATGCTAATATACAATTTGAATTTTCAAAAAATACAACTTCTTTCCTTTCCTTTGATCATTTCCCCTTCTCTTCCCCTTCCCTTCCTTTCTCTTCACTGTCCTCCCTTTATTTCCACTTTCTTCCCTTCGTATACAATTTGTTCCTGAAGCCATTAGATGGGGCAGAGCAAGGTAGACATCCACAGGAGGGTGGGGCCGGCATGGAGAATAGGAAGTCAGAGCCTGAGACAGGTGAATGGGGCATCCATTTGTAGGTGAGAGGGATTTAGGGTGAGGTATAATGGGGGACTATCCAGCACGAAGAGTCAGAGCTAGAGCAGCTAGAGGAGGTGTCTCCTCAGAGGGTGACCTACTATGGGGTATGGAAACTGAAATGGGGACCATCTATGTAGGCGCAGCCTGGCACAGACTGTCAGGGTCAGAGTAGGCAAAGGACATCCGTATGGAAGGGGGACGGTGGCTGCTATGAAAGATTGGTTACATTTGTGGAGATTGATCAAATAAGTAAAAATATTAAAGAAAATATGGGGGAAGAGGGTTATAAATATGGAAGTGGAACTACAAATATAGAAAGGGAGAAAACTAATATGAGCCCTGTGGAGTTAGATTGGAATTGGAGATATTGGTGTGAACTCAATGGTTTTCAATGTAAATATATAAATAACACACATGTAACTATGTGTGTGTGTTTCTGTGTGTGTGTGTTTGTAATTGGATCTCTTTGCTATATTCTCAAGTTCTGTCCACTGACAGAGTCTCTCACCCCAGCAACCATAAACACACAAAATACTGTTCTACCACAGAAACAACCAAGTGTCTTTGGAGAAATGACTGGTTCCAGGGCAAGGAAAATATAAGAGGAGCTTGCACCATCTTGTTGTTTCTCAAAGCAGAGAAGTGCCTAAAGAATCATGGGGACATGGCAGTAGCACCCAGGAGCCAGATTTAACGGGCTTCCACTGACCAATTTGGGGACAGATTATATAACTCCTTAAATAAAACAAGAAACTATGAGTCCCTACTGATATAAGTAAATACATACATTGAAAACGTGATTAGGAATGAAATACTTACATCATCTCAAAGTACATCTACCACAAAATATTTATTACTTATTATTAGTTACAAGAGAAAAACAATGGTAACTCTAGTAGAGAAACCTGGCAAATTCTACTTTAATCAAGGGAACAAAGTAACATGACTGGATCAAGCTGGCATTGAAGGGGAACTGAAGGAGGTAGGAAGAACATACATCATTTCTATGTAGACTCTCAGTTGAATCAGGACAAACCCACACTGACTGACATTCTACAAAATAACTGGCTTATAACCTACCAAACAGTCAAAGTCTTGTATCAAAGAAAGCCTGAGGAACCATGTCAGAGCCAAGGAGAATAAAGAGACATGATAGCTAAAAGAAATACATGACTCTGAATTGGATTATTTTGTTAAAAAGGACATTTTTGGGGCATATGGTAACATTTGTTACCATGGAGTCTGAGCTAGGTGATAGCATAATGTTAGTGTTAATATCCTGGTGTGGATGATTGCATTGTGGTTATATATGCAAATATCCTTGTTTGTAAGAAAGATACACTAACATATTCAGGAGTGAAGGAGCAAATGGTTTAGGAAAAAACATTCTTTGTACTGTACTTACAACTTCTAAGTTTGGTATTATTTCAGACACTTCAAAATATATTTTTAAAGTATAATAAATCACAAATAACATTTTGTTCTAATCATGCTTTTAAAGATATACATGTTTGTATGTATATATTTTTAAAGATTTTATTTATTTGAAAGAGAGAGAGAGAGAGAAAGAACAGGAGCAGGGGGAGTGGTAGAGGGAGACAGAGAAGCAGACTCCCTGCTGAGCAGGAAGATACTCAAGGACAGGGGAATTAAGCTCACCTTTCGAAGGGAAGAGTATCAATAAACATGTGGACATTGAGCCACCACAATAACTAAAAACCATAAAACTCTTATTGAGGCCCCTGTGGAAGTCTTAGATATTGATGACAGGTGGCTGACTATCTCCAGATCAAGAAAGTTGGAAAAATGGTACAGTGGTAACACTGTTGGTTTAAGGGCCAGGAGATCTAGTCCATCTTTCTCTTAGGTGGTATTGACTAGTTATAAAAGGAGGATCAGGGCATATCAGTCAAGGTTGGAGAATGGGCCATGCAAAAAAATGTGAGTTCAGTTCAATACATACACCTTGAGCACCTGAAATGTACAAGGCATTGTTAGTTCTGCCCAGGATATTTCCAACTTGCTGATAAGCAAGAACCAGAGAGGTTACTTACCCAAGGTCAGCTAGTGAATGTTAGACCTAGGATTTGAATATAGGCTGTGAAGTTCCAGATTCTCTGTGCCCAGCTAACCATGATGCCATCCTGACATTTTAGAGTCGATCCCAACTACCTGTCTGTCTGATGTGATCTCCAGCAAAATGGGCTATTTATTTCTTCCTTAGAATGTGTATGTCCTAAAGAACCCACTTCTGTCAGGGCTTGCCCTTTGCAAAGGTATTAGACCAGGTGGCCAAAAAGCAGAGCCTAAGATGCAGATTCCTGAGTTCGTAATTCATTGAGGGTGTGCTCTCAGGGGATACCTATAAGGAAATACCGGAACCATGATAGGGCAGAAGAAAAAGTTAAACAAGGATGTGATTTTAGCTGAAGTCCAGCCTCAAACCTGACCCCATTGAAAGCTCTGGAACATAACTGACATAAAGTGAGAGCAAGAGGAAAGCAAAAAATGAAGGCCAGAGGTCCAGGTTCTTGTTCCTATGTCTCAGTCAGCCACTGGCTATGGGTCACCCTGGGGACAGGACATATCCCCTTAGGCATGGCCAGTGAGGAAGCCCTCCATGGTCCCTTGCTGGAGGTGACCCTCCAGAGAAGAGTACACCTATGAATTTTTGGCAGGTAACACTCACAGCAGCTGAGGAATGGCTGCACCTGTCTGGTAAAGGACATCTACCTTTTCCGTTGACGCTTTGATACCTTTTCCTTCACCCTGGGAATAATACTCTTGTAGTCCCAGTCTCCTAGTGCGGTCTCCTTGCAGTATGTTGGTCCTCAGCCAGACCAGCTTTCCAGAGCAGTACTAAGTGTAAGACCTAATTACATCATCTTCTCTCTTCCTATCTCAGTTATTTCTTATGGGTCTCGTTTGCGGATGTGCTAAAATGGCAGATACAATAACTGGTTTTAACTTCTTGCTTTTTTAAAAAAAAGAATGTGTACCCAGGAACTAACACACTGCCAAACCCTTGCAAAAGCATTCACAGCACTGTTTTCTGTTTGCTTTTCTTGTTGTCATCTTATAAAGTTACTGAAAATTCTACTCATTCTCTAAAGCTAAAGATTTTGTATCTTTGTATTTAGGAATTCACAATAAGTTTATAAGGAAATAATTCCAAACACTAGTCTCACATCAATGATGGAGAGCTGACCCTTTCAGACAGTGGGGCATCCCAGTGCCTCCTGAAGTCCTGAACAAACAGGTGAGGGCTACTTTGCCCCAGAATAAGCACTAAGTCTCCCTCATCATGCCTTCTGCTTAGCCCTAATAGCACATTTTCCTCCTCTCCCTTATTCTCCCCCAAGTCCATTGTTTACTCAGTCTTGGAGTCATAATTCTGTTAGGAGTTAGTTGGACAGGCATGTGGTCAGGGGCGGGGTCCCCAATAAGAAAATACAGAGTCAGGACAGCTCAAATAAAATAGCACTGACATCCTGTTTTTCAGCTTAGACAAGACCCCACTGACATTCTGCTTTGCAGTCTTTGCAGTAATAACTTCTACAAAATGTTGTAAAATAAGACAATTAACCACAAAACATCTGTCTCTACCACGTGCAAGGGGCAGTTAAGACAAACTTGGCCTCTCCGAGCCTGTTACTTCTCCTCTGTAAAATGGAGCCAATCTACTCTACTATCACCTCTTTACAGAAATTATGCAAAACCAGCTATGTGTCAGCATCTAGTAGAGCGCTGACAGGCAGGGATGGTTTCCTTCCTGCTTCTCCAGAAAAGAACACACCAAGCCCTCTGAAATGTGAAGCAGGCTGCACAGTATTTGGCAGGAGTCAGAAAGCTCACTCCTCTTGAATAATTCTATGTTCCATACAATTTTTATAACTTCTGAGAAGGTTCTAGATAATCAACAAGCAGGTAATCTTTGATCAACAATACCCACAAATGTGCAAATGGGGACACCTAGGGGGCTCAGTCAGTTAAGTGCCTGCTTTTGGCTCAGTTCATGATCTCAGGGTCCTGGGATCAAGTCCTGCATCGAGCTCCCTGCTCAGCAGGAATCCTGCTTCTCTTTCTTCCTGCTACTCTCCCTGCTTGTGCTCACTCACTTGCTCGCTCTCTCTGACAAATAAATAAAATTTTAAAAAAATAAATGTGCCAATGAAGAATATAGAAGAAACTTATAATATAGTTGCTTCTACAGAGATGCTTATGACTTCATTGGGCCATATATTGTATACTCAAATTAATTAAGAGCTGACTAAACTGTGTATATAGGTCCACAATCCCTTACCTAAAACTTTTGGGACGAATGCATTTTGAGATTTAAAATTTTTCAGATTTTCAAGAGCAATAATGTGTAAATGTATGTGTACATACATGTGTGATATTACTTAAACACCCCTAGAGGAGTCTATCTGAGGCAGTGTTCATAAACAAACTCTGATATTTCCTCAATGAAATGTGTAATGGGCATATAGCATAAATGAAGCATAAAGATAATAAATAGGCTTGCGTCATTAATTCAGCCAGGTTTTGCATCTAAAGGGGTTTTGGAGCCACTTTGAAAGAAATCCTTTCAGTTTTCAGAGCCTTGGGGATTTAGGAACAGGAGGTAAGGGACGGAGGACCTGTTATGGGGGCTAACACATCTGACTGAAAGGGCAAGGATGGAGCTACCCTGGAGCTGAAGGAATTAATGACAGTTTTGTGAATGAAGCCACATTTGGGCTACTATGAGTTAATTTTCTGTCCCTGGTGGGTGGGGTGTGTCTTGTCACCTTGTTCTGTGGGTCACAGAAGTTGTATTTCCTGCTTAAACCACTGGGAGCCTGAAAAGCGAAGAGGGTTTTGTGAGTTGCTTTCCTAAGATAGTCTCCACAGAAGAGCCTGACCCCCGAGGGTGTCCCAGGTGGAGACTAGAGGAGGAGAACAGTGCAGGAACACCTAAGGGGAGAAGCTGGCTGGAACCTATCTCTGAATAAGAGAATACAGGTTTAATTTCTAACTAACCCCATCTCTTAATATTTCAAGCCAGACAATGTGGATCCTTTTGGCTTTTGGTTAAGATGAAGTCAGCCTTGCAACATTTTCACATTCCTAAATGCCTTTGATTTACCCTCTGGACAGATTCCCAACGTGGCTGATTTTCTCTGACATCCACTCTTCTTTCCTCTCCTTTCACCTCATTTCTTATTTTCTCCCTGGCTTGAGAGAATCTTTTGTCTGTTTCCCCTGAAAGGGGTTCTGCATCAGGAAGAGTAGGAATCTGCCCCAGCCTTGGCCTTGGCCACACTTCTGCTCTTCTCCCCACCCCACCCCCACCTCTAAAGATCAGGGCCCCTGCAGATGCAGACACACTTCTTGCCCAGCAGCATTGCTCCTCATAGGTTATTACCGCCAGAAGAGGAGAGTGAGAGGTCTAAAGGGAAATGTTGAGCCAGGGAGGTCTGAGAAGATACTAGAGGCAACACATTTAATGGTTGCCTGCTTGGGCGAACCGAAAGGATAAGCGAAATTGGGGAATAAATGAAGAAAGAACTGGAAAGTAAAAACCATATCAGGGTAAGCCAAATCTTTCTCCCCCCCCCCCAGTCTCCCATTAGGTACATCCCTGACTCCGGAGTGTGTTACTGTCTAATAGAATGAAGTAGAGGAGCCCTGCTAGGGTGAGGAAACCTTAAAATTAAGTCACACAGGATTTTCTCAGATTCCCACACATGTCTAACTACACTATTTCTTGATGAAGATTAACTCAGAGGAAATAGGCTACGGGCAGCCACCTCCATCCTCTATTTATTCAACCTCATAGTTTTCCCAATCCACAAATAGATTCAACCCCTCCTCTGCTGAAATTATTCTTTCACAAATGTTCTTCTGCAGAGCAAAATGGGGGAAGAGGTGAAGACTGAAAATAAGACTCCCTTGATCCCATCCATTCTGGATCACTGAGCACCTAAAGTGAGCACTAGTCTCCTTTCTGGACATAATTTGGAAAAATGGTTCTCTTTCTCTGCCCTCCCTCCAACTCCCTATGTCAGACTCTTTAGACTATAGGACCAACATCTTCTTACCTGGCATAGCATAAATCATCAGTGTTGGCTGAATGAATTTTTTTTAAAGATGTATTTATTTATTTGGGAAAGAGTGTGCTTACAAGCAGGGGTGGGGGCAGAGGGAGAGAAGAGACTCCCCGCTGAGGACAGAGTTGGGGGAGGTGCTCAATCCCACTACCCTGAGATCACAACCTGAGCTGAAATCTAGAGTCTGACACCTAAGTGGCTGAATGAATTTCTAAAGGGATTCAGAGAAAGACCAGGGAGAGCCCAAAAAGCAGAGGAAAAGGAAAATGGAGGAAAGGGGGGGGGCGGCAGGTGGGGGATGCAAAAGACAAAAACAAAGAGATGGAAAAAGAACCAATACAAAGGGGCAGGTAGTAAAAGATGGGAGGAGAGAGGAAAGGGTTGAGAAAAGTCAAAGGAAAGAGCACTGTCCTTGCCCCTTCACATGTTCTAGCATCGTCTGCACCATCCAGCACCTTCCCAGCACACCCCGAAGACTAGTCCTCTCTTCAGGGCCTCAAGAAAAGAAACCTGACCCACATGGTTCACCAGGAGCAGTCACAGCCAGAGTCACTCATTTCCATCAGCAGCACAGAGGCTCCATGTGGAAAGCCCAGGAGGCTCCTGTGATGGTCCCAGCAGAGAAGGACATGGATCAAGGATGCATTAACCTCTTACAGCCCAAACCCAAAGGCAAAGGGACCAGGAAACAGGCTGATGACCGGAGTCAAGGCAGAGACTAGAACAGTTCTTCACTTATCTCCTTCCAGGGCAGGAGAGACAGAAGACTGAGAGACACTACAAATCGTCACCCTAACCTGCCACCTCTAGCCCCAGGAACAAACTGCAAGTTAGGTGAAACCTAGGGCAAAAGAAGAATTGTGTTCTCAGGGGAGAATGATCGCCTGTCTTCCCAGAACCTTTTCATGCAGGACACCCAGGAGGAGGAAACTGGTATGAGAAAGAAGCGGGAAGGAAGAGAAAGAGGAGAAGGGCAAAGAGGAAGGATGAAGAAGATAAGTCGTTTCATTGTCCAGATGTTATTTGGACCTTCATGTCATTACAGGATATAATAATATACTTCTCAAAAATGAAAGTGAGGTAATTGCAGTGAGGAGTGACCTGGCCTGGTTTGGACAGCTTGCAGAGTGTCAAATCGAAAGGACGGGAGCTTCTGTGGCATTTGCCCCCCTTGAGCTCACAGGCAACCGGAGGACTGTTACAGACAGCCTTGACCGTATCCAGTTCCTCATGGATGAATGTGTACTGGCTTATGCACGTGTGGTTGTGTTCCTTCAGCTTGTGTCCCATCAACCTGTTGCATTCCCTGGTCATCAGGTCAGACCTAAGGTAGTCTTTGTGGCTGTGAAGGAGAGGCTCAGCTCTGAGCATCTTGCTTCCCCGAACTTCGTCTTCCCCGAGGACGGTGTCTTCAGGCCAGCCTGGTTGCACCACTCCTTTGTTGCTAAGTTGCAAGGTTTCTGTAGTTTGGCTGCCCTCTCCCTTAGTGGCCTTGGTCTTGTCCTCTGAGTCACTGGACCACAACTCACTCAGGGACTGATCGCTCTCCTCTAGAACAGCTGCAGCCATCTGCAGCCCCAGCCCCAGCCCCAGGCCCAGGCCCAGCAGGAGCAGCAACATCATGAAGAAGATCTGCACCAGAGTCAGCTTCACTTTTCCTGGAGGGCAGAAGGGAAACAGAAGGACTGACTTTGAGATGCCACTTGGGTCCCTACTAAACCCTGACACCATAGTCTTTGGGGTCTCCTCTCCCTTCTTGGCATTACCCTCCCGGCAGAGATTCTTTCTTGTTCTTTTCCCATTTCTCTGGTCCCTCCCCACAACATTCCTGTTGCTGTGTAATAACGTGTAGGAGACCAGGAGAAGCTGTTCTGAAGTTGGTTCCCATGTGGCGAATCAGTGAGGAAAGTTGTCAAGTGGCTCCTACACAGAAATTAGTTCCAAACAACCCAAGAGAATGGTTGAGAAGACACACAATTACAGAGTCATACTTTCCTTGAGCCAAATTCTTTACAGAAAGCCTTATTCTCGGTAAAGGACTAGAATTGCCATAGGAGACCATCTCTCCGTTTTTATCCCAAATTAATTTTTGCTCATTCAAGTATCTATTACCATCCTCCCTACCCATCCTTCCCCCAAAAGATAAAAAGAAATAGAAAAAGCACTATGGTCCATTCTTATTCCCAAGCTGAGGCTACGTGATAGGGAGGAGTGGGGCTTTCGGGGCGGGGGGGCGATGCCCAATTTCACATCTCAGGACCCTGTTAAAACTACATCATGTCAATGCCAGAACTATTCTACCTCTAAAGATCTCTTAGCACTTGGTATTTCCTGATGATTAGTTTCGTACTCTCAGGAAAGAAATGGCATAAGAATGAAAAAAAAAAAAACAAGTCCCAAACTGACCTCCTGGGGTTCCCCTGCTAATAAAGACTCCAATGAGTGCTGAGAGGAAAAACATGTATCTTTGTCCTGTGAGGCCAGTTTTATCCCTCTATCAAACAAAGAACTTCCCTCCTGAAAAAAAAGATTGCTGTAAAGCACATTGAGACAATTGATAAAACTAGGATATAGTCTGTGGAGTAGATAGGATTATATCAATGTTTGATATACTGAATTTGAAAATTATACTATGATTATTTAAAAGAATATCTTCAGGGGTGCCTGGCGGCTCAGTCGTTGAGTGTCTGCCTTCTGTTCAGGTCATGATCCCAGAGCCCTGGGATCGAGCCCCATGTCGGGCTCCCTGCTCAGGGGGAAGCCTGCTTCTCCCTCTCCCTCTCCCCCGTTGTGTTCCTCTCTTGCTGTGTGTCTCGCTGTCAAATAAATAAATAGAATTTTTTTAAAAAATCAAAAAACTTTATAAAAGAATATCTTTATTCTTAATAAAATGAACTCTGAAATATTACGAACAAAGGGGCATACTGTGTGCAACCTGCCCTCAAATGGTTCAACATATAGATTACATGTATGTGTATACATGTGTTTGCAAAGAAAGAAAGAAAATGGTTTCTTTTTACTGTGGGGGAAAAGTTTTTTAAATTATGTATCTAGATAGAGGATATTCAGGAGTTCTTTGTATTACTGTTGCAACTCTCCTCTAAAGTTGAAAATATTTCAATATTTAAAAATGTTTTCTAAAGAGGAAGAACTTCCCGTCTTGTTCCCTGGGGCACTCAACACAACAGGGACTTACCTCCACACCTAAGTAGCTTCAAAGATTTTTGTGTTCTCCTGTTCCCCAAGCTCTTCCCTCCCAGGGTTTCCTTCTTTCTGAAAAGTGCCCTGGATGCTGGTCTGTAGAAAAATGGTTGGCTCCTGCTGGTCCCTGTGCTCTTAAACCCAGACTTAATTCCTAAACCTACCCTCCTACCATTCCTCCCACCAGCACTGAATAAACACTCAACTCAATTCTCTCTACTCCCACAGACACTTTGAAGTCAGGCTATTTGGACAGACCCAGACATCCAAGGCAGGAAACGGCTCCAGCCTGGGAAACTGCCTAGAATTTTGTCTCGACAATTGTCCCACTCCTGAGTTCCACCCACTATCCTGAACTTTGTCGCAGCCTGACCTTGCCATGAAGCTCAAATCAAGTCACTGTTTAATATTCTCCACATGTACATCCTTTAACCCTTTTCTGTCATTTCTAGCACGTCAAGATCTTTGCCCTTTATTTGGACAACTCTCCAACACGGTTATTTTGCTTCTTACATTTAAGATTTGGATCATAACTTAATTTGAACATTGGAATATTTGAGGCAATCATAAGTTTGCACGTACCTTAACCTACGAAGACTAGCCCTGCCCTCCACTCCCTTCTCTCTCTTTCCAACCCAACCAATAACCACATTCCCATCAGAACATCCAGATTTTGCAAACCTCATAATTTAGCCCTAGAGAAGACCATATCCAAAGCAGCACCATCACTATCAGTCCCGGTAGGCAGGGTGAGCAAAACCAGGAGGGTAACAGTGTTGATCCTATTCACTTCTTTAGCTAAAAGTGACAGCAGGAGATATTTTTAAGGCACTCTGGAGATTATTGGGGTGCTATAAAAGCCCTTTCTGGACATAAACAAGGTCCTGTAGGAGGATGTTTTGCTGTGTCATTCAGGCTGGAGTTTTCCAACAGTGGTCTGGGAGGCACCTCTGTGAATGGCAGGGTCCACCCAGCTAGCCTTCGGCATTGCTGATGTTGATGATTTACAAGTATAATAACGACAACTAAGCAATAGTGAGCACTTACTTCACACTAGGCATTTATTACATTTCACCATCTATTTGTGTGCGCTATCCCTCTGTGGAGTCCATTCTGCCCATTCGTTCTGGTGAGGTCTATTGCAAGATGAAGAGAGCATAAAGAATCTTCTCCTGAGCGCCCCACCCCTCATGCTCACTCTCTCTCCCACTCTCTGTCTGTCTGTCTGTCTCTCTTTCAAATAAATAAATAAATAAATAAATAAATAAATAAATAAATAAATAAATAAAACCATTAAAAAATAAATAAAAGGGTGACTCAGATGGTTGGCTGTCTGCCTTCTGCTCAGATCATGATCCTGGAGACCCGGGATCAAATGAGCCCCGACTGGACTCCCTGCTCCCTGGGAATCCTTCTTCTCCCTCTCCCTCTGCCTCTCACCCCCACTCATGTGCACTCTCTCACCCTCTCTCTCGCAAATAAATAAAATCTTTAAAAAATAAATAAAATGTGGGCTTAAAAAATATGGACTATCACTTGTAGTCAGGATGGAGAAACAGTGATTGGATTTTGCCTAAAGCTCCTGGGAAAATGAACAAATGATATGAAACAATAGATTTTCAACATATTGGACAAAGGCAATGAAGCCCAGCGATCACCCAGAGAGGGGAAACAAATAGGATGAGCCTACTCCTCCAGCTCACGCCCTGGGGAGAGTTTCCTGGCCAGATGGCACAGAGACGGGGATGCAGGCAGAGTCTCTCAGTCTCCCTGAGATGAGGAGATGGAACTGAGAGTCCAAGGAGGACCAGGCAACTCAAGTTCATGGGGGCAGAATACCAGGGAGGACAGAACTTTAGAGAAAGAAGTCCAGGGACCTGTAGTGGAAAGACACTGCTACACATCTATCAGAATGGCTATAATGAAAAAAAAATAGTGATAGATCTTGGATCACTAAAAAAAAAAATGATAATATGAAACTCGGGCAAGGATGCAGAAAAACTGGATCTCTCATACATTGCTGATGGGAATATAAATGGTACTATTACCCTGGGAAATAGTTTGGCAGATTTTTTAAAATACTAACTACGTGCTTATCCTACAACTCAGCAATCACACCCCTGGGCATTTATCCCAGAGAAATGAAAACATATGTCCACCCAAAAACTTGTACACGAATGTTTTTTTTTATTTGATAGAGAGAGAGAGAGAGAGAGAGAGATCACAAGTAGGCAGAGAGGCAGACAGAGAGAGAGGAGGAAGCAGGCTCCCCACTGAGCAGAGAGCCCGATTCGGGGCTTAATCCCAGGACCCTAGGATCATGACCTGAGCTTAAGGCAGAGGCTTTAACCCACTGAGCCACCCAGGCACCCTTGTACATGAATGTTAACAGCAGTTTCATTTGTATTATCCCAAACTAGAAACAGCCCAAATATCCTCTGCTAGGTGAGGGACTGAACAAACTGCAGTACACGCACACCCTGGAATCCTACTCAACAGTAAAGAGGGATGGACTACAGGTACTCATAACAACCCAGATGGATCTCAAAGGCATTACACTGAGTGAAAGAAATAATATCAAATGGTCGTGTACTATATAACTCCATTTAGATGACATCCATGCAATGTGGAGAATTTGTCAGGAATTTGAATGGTGGGGATAAGGACACAGATGTGACTCTAAGGAGGTACCATGAGGGAGATCTTTTTGTAGGTTTTTAAAAGTAATCTCCACACCCAGTGTGGGGGGTCAAATTCAGGACCCGAGACGAAGAGTCCCACGCTCTACCAGCAGCTGAGCCAGCCAGGCACCCCCACGAGGGAAATCTTTGTGGTGATGAAGTCATTCTGTATCTTGATTGCAGTGGTGACTGCATAAATCCACACATAAAATAAAAAGACACAGAACTACACACACACATACATTATGCTACTGCCAATTTCACACATCATGCGAATGCACAAGATGTAATCACTAGAGGAAACAGGTGAATGGTACATTAGACCTTTGTGTGTTATTTTGGCATCTTCCTATGAACCAATAATTTTTGCAAAATAAACACTTATTTTAAGTGTCAAGCCTAATTATAGATGTTTTACCTAACAGTATAGAGAAACACATGTCTGCGCACACAGGACCCTCACCTACATGGTTATTTACACTTGATATCTACCCTGCGGTCTTCTTCCACACCACTCACCCCTGTGTGGATGTTAAATTCAACACATGTATTAAAATTACAAGTCAAGATGTCAGGTGATAGTTAAATATAGTGACTATAGGAGACTGTACAGCAGAGGAGTGTGGGCTGGAGCTACAAATTTCGGAGATATCAGCATATGACCAGGCATCTAAAGTATGAGATTGAAGGGGCACAAAGGTCAAGAGAAGGTTGGTTTTCTATTTTGTTTTGTTTGTTTTTAAGAAAAGACAACATTAGCTTGTTTATGGATAATAAAGACTAAGCAGAGAAGAAAACCAACAATGCAGGAGTGAAAGGTGAAAACCGTCCGACCAAGGATGTTTGAGTGTTTGGACTCCAAAGACAAGTTGCCTGGGGGTAGGTGTGAATACTTGTTATTGCATCTACAAATCACACCGCAGGACAGTGAAAGGGATGTACAACGTCTTGGCTATGAAAGCCTGGATTTGGGGACGCAGTTGAGAAGCACGGGGTTACGCAAGAATTAGCAATGGTCAGTGGTGCTCCTCCGCTCAGCACGCGGGAGCTTTTCCCTCACCCTGCAGTGGCAGCTGCTTCTGCCTGGAAACAGCTGACTGGATGGGTGTGAAACCAGCTCAGCCTCAGGCTGGATGCTCTCCAAGCTATGAGGAGTTTCTCAGGATGAGAGGACAAGAAAAGAAGGGAAAGCGAACAGCATTTCACTACTAAGGGATTCAGCTCTGCTCTGGGTCCCAAACAAGCCATTGGCTTTTTTTTCCCAAGGGTGTTCGTCACACACATGCCCACCAGATGCACCGAGGTCCAGGGTGGGGATAGTGTGGTGGGAGGCATTTTTCACAGACAGACACGTTATTTGAGATGACCCCATGTCGAAATGCTGACCTCTGTTAGGACTACGGAGTGCTCAGGAGTGTGCAGAGCCTGGCATCGGTTTAGCTGGACCCACCAAACCCAAATGGACCTAGCCATGGAGGAGACGTGGCAAGCATCTTGGTAGGGAATGCTTCCCGGTGCTCCCAAGCAGTGTCATTTCCTGCACAGAAACCATTCTGAAGGTTACGCTCTGCTCAGGGGTGGCCAGCCACGGGGTACATAGACACTGAAACCTAACCGTGCTCCGAGCAGCAAGCTGTGCAAACTGGCACAGAGCTGACTTCACCCAGAGGAAGTACCTTTTCTTCCAATTCATACAATGGTAGTGTTTAGGCTTTCTGGGGACCTAAATAGATGGCTTTGCTTTGCATTTTAGTTCACTTTCACCTAAATGTCCCTTACAACTTCTTCAACAAGTAAAAGGAACTAAAATTATTTCTCTTGTTTTACAGTAACCTTGAGGCCTTAAGATGTTAAGTGACTTGCATCAGGCCACATAGCTAGGGCAGCAGAATGGGGGCGGGACTCTGACCTATAGGATCCCACCATTTGTTCCTTCTCTTATCCTTTCTGTCTTGCCCCTGATGGTCTGTTCCTGTTGAAGTCATTTCCTCATGGATCTAGAGAACAACTAGTTATCATTGATGCCCAAAACGATCTTATGAATATCTATCTCATACAAGATGAATATTTTCAGTTCTTACTAAAATGAACTCACACAAACCTGGTCACAACCCATAGAATTCAACCCTTCTAACCTCTGCCAGGTTTTTCTTTTATTTCTTTTTTAGATTTTATTTATTTATTTGTCAGAGAGAGAGAGAGAGAGAGCACACAAACAGGGGAACAGCAGGCAGAGGGAGAAGTAGAGCAAGGAGCCCCCCGAAGTGGGACTTGATCCCAGGATCCTGAGATCATGAGCAAGTGGAAGGCAGATGCCCAAACGACTGAGCCCCCCAGGTGACCCCAGATCTTTCATCCTTATACTCCTTTTGTCACCTCTAATTGCTGCAGTGCCCCTGGTCTGGGCTTGTCTGTGTAGGCCCTGTTGAGCCCTGGTTCCATTTGGTAGATGACCCTCCGGGGAGTTATGGCAGTATGTCTTGTTCTTTCTAACTGAGTGATTTTGGCACCTTCTGTAATGTTGGAGGAGTTTTGCTCATAACATATGGTCAATAAAACAGACCCACAACCATCCCTACTCTGGTGTGACAGGAACTTCCAGAACCAACAAAGTCTGCAGAATGAACTCCCCAAATTACCTCTAAATCCTACACCTCTGCTAGGAAAGATGCCAGCTCACTAATATTCTGGGTTGCATTTTCAATAAAAATTACGTTCATCTATTTTTTTTAAAGATTTTATTTATTTATTTGACAAAGAAAGAGAGAATATAAGTAGGCAGAGAGGCAGGCAGAGAGAGGAGGAAGCAGGTTTCCAGCTGAGCAGGGAGCCCTATGCAGGGCTCGATCCCAGGACCCTGAGATCATGACCCGAGCCAAAGGCTCAGGCTTTAACCCACTGAGCCACCCAGGCACCCTGATGTTCATCTATTTTTATCAATCAGCACAAGTAACATGCACTGACTTCTTTGAAATATGTTTAATTATCTTTAAAGACATATTGTCTAAAATTTTTTTTGAAATGGCTTTATTACTGGTTTACATGCCAAAGAAACAAACAAGTTTCCTTGTGAGTTGCATTATTCTTATTATGAACCATCCCACGTTTTCACATCTGAAAATTATCAGTTATAAACTAACCACAGGCATTTTAAGGCTCTGTCACCTATAGGAATTTTTTGTTTATTGCTGGCCTGAAGGCTCCGCTATAAACTACCAACAAGAATTTGTGGGTCTTCAATAAAGGACGATGTCAGAGTCTCATGAAAAAGGACTGTACCAGATATTTCAAGCCATTGACACTTTAAAGCATAGATTATTTTTTTTATTAATTTTTTCAATAACATATAATGTATTATTTGCCCCAGGGGTACAGGTCTGTGAATCATCAGTCTTACACAATTCACAGCATTCACCATAGCACAAACCCTCCCCAGTGTCCATAACCCAATCACCCCACCTCTACCTTCTCACCCCCCAGTGCCCCTCAGTTTGTTTCTTGAGATGAAGAGTCTCTTACGGTTTGTCTCCTTCCCAATCCCATCTTGTTTAATTTTATCCCTCCCTACCCCCCACGACCCCCCGCCCTGCCTCTCAAATTCCTCATATCAGAGAGATCATATGATAATTGTCTTTCTCTGGTTGACTTATTTCATAAAGCACAGATTCTTAAGGACAGGTTTTTGAGTTAATATCATTTAGATAACTTTCATACCAAACCAGTGGACTGAGCCAAGATTTCCAGAACTCTTCTTAGTCAATAAGCAGACAACGTCATGACATTGTCATGGGACTGCTTACACAAGATCTAGCAGAATAAGAATTAGTTGTATGGGACTGAAGGAACTGATAAGGGAAATTTGCAGTTATTTGTTTGGAATATTGTTTTAATGTTCTACTTCAATGTTGATGTTGTTTTAATGTTCTATTCTGAACAGAATAAGGCTTTTTTCTTCTTAAACTCTCTGTAATCCATAACAAATTACCAGATTCTGCTTTTTTAAACTGAAATAAACATTCTTAAATGATGTCTCCTTCTTACTGACTCACACACCATCATCAAGAATTCAGAAACTCGGGCACCTGGGTGGCTCAGTGGGTTAAAGCCTCTGCTTTCGGCTCAGGTCATGATCCCAGCGTCCTGGGATCGAGGTCCGCATCGGGCTCTCTGCTCAGCAGGGAGCCTGCTTCCTCCTCTCCCTGTCTCTCTGCCTGCCTCTCTGCCTACTTGTAATCTCTCTCTCTGTGTCAAATAAATAAATAAAATCTTTAAAAAAAAAAAGAATTCAGAAACTCATCAAGTCTCCTTACTTTTCATGGCAGTGTAGTTATTTGCATAAGTTCAATAAGAATTTGTCCTCCTTTTTACCAGGATATAATGGAAAAATCGGTGATGCAACCAAGGCCTTGCCCAGAGTCATTTTTTTTTCTAGAAGTCATTTTTGAGAATGATGTTTGTTTAATCCACCATGGTGAACTAATGTGTACAAAGTCCTCTCAGAAAACTTGTGCAGGACCTGTTTACAGGGTCCCAGTTTTGCAGTAGGAGAGGAAGCTCACTCTTTGGCAGGCCAGGAACTTTAGGAAATTGTGAGGACCTTGAGAAGAAAGCAATTTGCCCAAATTTATAAGTACAATGGGAAAAACCTAGAGGAAAGAGTTTCTTGGGCTTGGTTTTTCTAAACCCAATGTAGTGAATAACAGAGGCTTTTAAAAGTCCATAAGAGACTCTTAATCTCATGAAACTGAGGGTTACTGGGGGGTGGGAGGGTAGGGATAGGGTGGCTGAGTTATGGACATTGGGGAGGGTTTGTGCTAAGGCGAGTGCTGTGAAAGGTGTAAGCCTGATGATTCACAGACCTGTACCCCTGGGGCAAACAATAATAAAAAAAAATTAAAAACAAATTCCAATCTGAGATTCCTAAAGGAAACTTCTGAAAAGAAGTAAATTTTGTTGCCTTGAATAATACATGACTCTACATTTACAAAACAGATTAAGAAGTCCTATGGGGTCAAATGAACACTCCTGCTGCAAGTGTATAAATAATCAGGCCAAACCAACAGTATTTTGCCTTACATTTTTTCTTTCCCACCAAACTGGGAGTTCCTTATCCTCTCCCTCTTCTCCTCAGTGCTTAGAACAGTGTCTGGCAGAAAGAAGATGGGCAACATTATTTACTGGAAAAATAAAAATCAAGTAATGAAATTGTATTTGTGCCTGATTCCACCCACAAGACAGTGATGGAGGGCTGGGGAGGCAGGGGGAGGGGCTGAACTCACCAGATTCGGTCTCCTCTGCTCAGTTCCCAGCTTCGACTCGGGAGAGTGGGAGAGTCCATTACAAATAAATTCATAATTAGCTTCAAAAATACTCTAGGGGCGCCTGGGTGGCTCAGTGAGTTAAGCCTCTGCTTTCTGCTCAGGTCATGATCTCAGGGTCCTGGGATCGAGCCCCGAATCGGGCTCTTTGCTAGGCAGGGAGCCTGCTTTCCCCCCCTCTCTCTGCCTGCCTCTCTGCTCTCCCTACTCATGATGTCTCTCTCTCTCTGTCAAATAAATAAATAAAATCTAAAAAAAATACTCTAATAATAAATGAACACATAAATAAAAATAGTAAAATAGGGAGGAGAGATGAAACAGATAGGCAAAATATTGATTATCGTTGAGTTGCATGTGCTGGGCACTTAGGGGTTAATTATACTCTTCTCTCCACTTTGGTGCACGTTTGAAGTTTTCCATAATAAAAAGTTTTTAAAGAATCATCTTGAGGGGCGCCTGGGTGGTTCAGTGGGTTAAAGCCTCTACCTTCGGCTCAGGTCATGATCTCAGGGTCCTGGGATCGAGCCCCACATCAGGCTGCCTGCTCAGTGGGGAACTTGCTTCCTCCTCTCTCTGCCTGCCTCTCTGCCTACTTGTAATCTCTTGCTCTCTGTCAAATAAATAAATAAATAAAATCTTTAAAAAAAATCATATTGAAGGGGAAGAAAATTACAAAAAGGAAGCCTGAACTACTGGGTATTTACCCCAAAGATACAGATGCAGTGAAAAGAAGGGCCATGTGCACCCCAATTTTCATAGCAGCAATGTCCACAATTGCCAAACTGTGGAAAGAACTGAGATGCCCTTCAACAGATGAATGGATAAAGAAGATGTGGTCCATATATACAATGGAATATTACACCTCCATCAGAAAGGATGAATACCCAACTTTTGCATCAACATGGACGGGTCTGGAGGAGATTATGCTGAGTGAAATAAGTCAAGCAGAGAAAGTCAATTATCATATGGTTTCACTTACTTGTGGAACATAAGGAATAACATGGAGGACATTAGGAGAAGGAAAGGAAAAGTTCATTGAGGTAAATTGGAGGGGGAGACGAACCATGAGAGACTGTGGACTCAGAAACAAACTGTGGGTTACAGAGGGGAAGGGGGTGTGGGGGTGGTTGAGCCTGGTGGTGGGTATTAAGGAGGGCACGTATTGCATGGAGCACTGGGTGTGGGGCATAAACAATGAATCTTGGATCACTGAAAAAAATAAAAGGGGGGAAAAAAGAAGAAAAAAGGAAGCCTGGGGGCTCTGTGAGAAATGGAAATGAGGGATGAGTGAGGATGGGCAGTTTTTTGTTTTTTGGATTTTTGCAAACAGTAATTCAAACCATTCCCTGACCCACTTTTGTTTTCCTCTTTTGGCTGTTCACTTCTAGGAGATTTGCAAAACACCAGAGGTTTTGGGAAAGAGTGTGGATAGGGAGAGGCTCAAGTGGCTCTATTTCCACACTGAATGCTGGCAAACCTCACCCCACACACTGGACCTCTGGCTGAGCCGTCAGCCAAGACCAGATACTGCCAAGAGTAGAATGGGAAAGGAATGCTCTCTGGGCTGAGGAGGGGGCAGGAGAGGGGTGTATGCATGTGAGTGAAATCAGTGCTGGAGACCAGAGGAGTGACACCAGGAAAGTGGGAAGCACTGTGCCCTCTATTTGTCATTCCCTACCCCCACTGTGACACAGAAGGCCTACCCCCACTGTGACACAGAAGGAAATCAGGATCCAATATAGTCAGCCAGGTCCTGGGAGAGAGGAAGTTGAACAAAAAAAATGAACATTGTTCTCTTGTGTTCCCTACAAATGCTCCTTCAGATCATCTTCAGGGCAACACAGCTGCACGTGGGGCCAGTGCTACGGATGAGCTCAGGATAAAAGTCACCTCAGGACACATGACTTTTAAGGTTTATTTCCATTACACCCCCCAAAAATTCTCTTTTACTAGCTGGTCATACTGTGTAAGATTCGACTGTGTGAGACACATTCCTTTAACATCCATCTTCTTTCCCAGTTTGTTTTTTTTTATTATTTTTTATTTTTAAAGATTTTATTTATTCATTTGACAGAGAGAGATCACAAGTAGGCAGAGAGGCAGGCAGAGAGAGAGGGAGAAGCAGGCTCCCTGCTGAGCAGGGAGCCCAATTCGGGGCTGGATTCCAGGACCCTGAGATCATGACCTGAGCCGAAGGCAGAGGCTTAACCCACTGAGCCACCCAGGCCCCCCCCCCGTTTTTTTTTTTTTAATGAAATTACCCCCAAAATGCTTGACACGTTTAATTGGGCTTGTAATCAATATCAACTTAGTGTGATTCCCTGTAACAAAATGCATTGTCCCTGGGAATGAAAATACATAGTAGCGAGCATTTAGGAAGTGCTGATTAAGGGCCAGGGAGTTGTGTTAAGTGCTCTATCTACACGATCTCATCTAGCACTGTGAGGTAACTGATACTATATCCTCATTTTATAAATATGGAAAGAAGGCTCTAGGAAACTTCAGTAAAATACCCAGGAGCAAAAGATCAGTAAATGACAGGGGCGGTATTTCACCTCTTTTAGAATGGCCACAAAATACTGAAAGAGTGAACCCTCCAGAGAAAGACCCAACCTTTCAAACAATTGTCATTATGTGATATTTCAACTTGAGGTAGTTGTCAAACAAGTTTTTGTAGAACTGCATTTAATTGAATTGGCAAAAGCCCCTGAAGTCAAAAGAAGATATACCAGCTAAACGGGTGGCTTCTAATCTTTTAATCCCCAGGGACACTTTTTATTATTCCCAGCCCTCTTGAGTCCCTATAAACTACATTAATTACAATATAGTTATTTCTCTTGCTTAGACGGAGAAGAGATAACAAAGGCATCCGGAAAGGCCCACTTGCTATGAGGAAGGGCTTCCTGAGTTGGCGGCAGTACAATTATCCTAGAGGCCCCCTGGGTCCTTGTCCTTACTCACTGGTCCGTACATGATTTTTCCTGCACATCCGGTGTTTTTCTGACTCACAGGATTGACTCATATCAACCACTCTCCCAAAATAAAACTATAAACAAGAGTTCCACCGAAAAATACGTACAGTGGGCAATAAATCACCAAGAATTTTGGTCCTCAAAGCTGGAGTCTGTGGGTTCTTAGTGTCCCCCATTGATAGATTAGGAAATTGGGTAGATTAGGAATTTGATTTTACAAATCGTGTTTACTATTTACCAAGTGCTGATCTGACCCAACCTAATTCTCAGATAGTACCAAAAGTTTTAAGTTTTGAGGAGATTTTGCTATTATACTTACAAATCACTACATTTAATTTTTCCATTGTATCAATAATAAAAACTTACCAAAGAGTTTTTAATAAGAAGGAGATAACCAGGGTTGCCTCAATGGGTTGATACAATTCAAATAAATTTAGTATGAGTTATCATGTCGTAGTCTTTTTTTTAAAGATTTTATTTATTTATTTCAGACAGAGAATGAGAGAGAGAGCACAAGCAGGGGGAGTGGCAGAGGGAGAGGGAGAAGCAGACTCTCCTCTAAGCAGGGATCCTGAGGAGGGGCTCAATCCCAGTATTCTGGGATCATGACCTGAGCCGAAGGCAGATGCTTAATTGACAGAGCCACCCAGGTGCCCCATATCATGTTGTAGTCTTATTTACAGTAAACTTGTGGTTTTCATTAAGATTAGTGAAATGTTAAAATTAGCTCACACACCTCCATGTTTACAAACTTACATGTAGGAAAACAATCTTGAAAGGACAGCCAATGACAGTATTAAAAAAAAAAAAGCCTAGGTCAAGCAAGGAAACAAGAGGGCCCCTCAATCTGCAAATCAGATATTTTCCCTGCACGAAGAAAACAAAGGAAAACAACAAAGCTAAAATTTCAGAGTAAAAGGGCTTCCTTTCTCTTCGTGAAATTGTCTCTGTTCCCCCGGTCAGGTCATGTTGATGGGGTGGAGTGGGGGGGACCGGTGGTTCAAGGAGCAGAGGCTTTTTCTACGTAGAGCCCACAGACCCTGGTAAGGTCACCAGCGGGCAAGCCAGTTCTATGGGCGTGATGTTTTTACCAATGGCAGGTTACAATGCCAAGGACAGAAACCACTTACCAAAGAGAAACTCTGTCTTTTCTGTACTTTCTTGAGATTAGACAGCAAGTTCACTTGGGTTGGCAGACCTTGATGCAGAATCTAGCTCAGAACAAGTAGATAATAAGGTTTGGTGAAGCAGAGCGGAAGGGAGAGAGGGTTCCTAAAGCAAAGCTCTAGCCCACAGCCTAGAAAATGAGCTCAGGGGAAAAGAAGTGTCCTGGGCTCCTCTGAGCAGTGTTCTTCTGGCGGGCTTCCATATTTCTATACTCTTAGAGAGTCTCTTTCCTCCCCCAGCATCCAGTTGCTTTGGCTTAGCTGGCTAGGAAAGTGATCGAAGTTCTGCCTTTAAACAGGAGAGATATAAGAAAGAGGAAAATATTTAGAATCTGTAGTAAGACATACTGATAAGTAAGACATATGCAGACCTTCCTGAATTCATATTGATCTTCTCAGGTGAGATACTGTGTTATGTAGGAGAATGTCCTTATTCTTAGAAATGCATGCTGATGTGGGCACCGGGTGGCTCAGTCAGTTAAACGTTGGACTCTTGGTTTCAGCTCAGGTCATTATCTCAGGGCCCTGGGATTGAGCCCTGCATCAGGGTCTGTGCTCAGTGTGGAGTCTGCTTGAGTTCTCTCTCCCTCTCCCTCTGCCCCTCCTGCTCATGCTTTCTCTCTAAAATAAATAAATTTTTAAAAAGAAAAGAAAAAAGGCATGGTGACATATTTAAAAGTGAACTGTTGTGATATTGGCAACAACTTACTTTCAAATGGCTCAAGAAAAGAAAATGAAGTGTATATGTGGTATAATGCTAACAATTGATGATGGAAGGTACACTTTATTCATCACATAATTCTTTCGACTTTTCTACATGTTTGAAGGTCTTCAAAGTAAAAAGTTAGGGACAAAGTAGATGTTAAAATTTCCAAAAAATATATCAAATCCATTGTAAGTATATCAAACTAATAACTGCCTATTTTGGCTGAAGGGTTCTTTTTTTTTTCTTGCTGTTGTTCTTTATATTCTCCAATTGTTCTATATTAATATGTATTGTTTTGGTAATCATGTAAGATTTTTATTTTATTTTTATTTAAAATTTATTTTTAGGGGCACCTGGGTGGCTCAGTCAGTTGAGCGACCGACTCTGGATTTCAGCTCCGGTCATGATCTTAGGGTCCTGTGATCGAGCCCTGCAATGGGCTCCACACTCAATATCGAGTCTGCTTCTTGTTCCCTTAGATCTCTCTCTTTATCTCTCAAATAAATAAATAAAATCTTTATAAAAATTATTTTAATTATAAAATAAAGATCAAAAATAAATTTACTTTAAAACTGTATATCTGGGTTTTGTTGTTGTTGTTTTTTAACACAGGGCTTGAATTCATGACTCCAAGGTCAAGACCTGAGGTGAGGTCAAGAGCTTCATACTCAACTGAGTCACCCAGGTGCCCCAGAACGGTCTATTTTTAAAGGCCACAGCAAGGATTCCTTCCTCTGCTCCTGTGGCCCCTCTCACTGCACCAAACCTCCTGCTTTGCTGTCCCGGACCCAGCCCCAGCCAAGCAAGTGCCCTACGAGCCATGTTTCTCATGAGTGCTCCCATGCGTGTCACTAGCTCCCTAAGCTTCTTCCCCACAAACACTTTCCTCATAAGCTACTACCCACACAAACAAAATCTCTCTAAATTGCTCTCCTGGAACAAATGGCTTCTTTTACCCCTGACTGCTCTTTTGCACAAAGCGTCCACCCATAAACCAGTCTGTCTCCAAGGTTCCCGTATAACCCTTCTCCCACCTATCCTCTCTAAGTCAGTCTCCTGGTGAATTCCTCCTGGTGTGCTTCCAAAGTTTTCTCAATTGCTGAGACAAAGGGTTTCTCTTCCCTGCCTGCTGAAGCAGCAAATGGCTTCCACTTTTGCCTGGGATCAGTCACAGCTCCCTCCTCTTCTTGAGCTAGCCTTCCAACTCCTCGGCTTCCATCCAGGAGCAGGTCAAGCAGAAATGGACATGCATGGTGTATAATTATTGCAGCAGGAAAGTACAGTGTAACATCCCATCTTCCTTTCACAGAACTGGAGTGTTGGGAAAGCCTTCTAAGTTACTTAGTACTCAAAGCTTTTTGAGTTACTCAAAAGTTACTCAAGCTTTTTCCATAAGCCCTACATGTTTCCAGGAACTTCATTTGAATAGAATTTTATAGGTTGTAAGGCCAAAGATTTCTCTCTACAGCCTTGTCAAATATTCTGCTAGCCCCTGTTTCCACACTTCAAGAATATACCTCAACAATTTCTTCTTCATGGAGGTCTTCACAAACTGAGTGGAGTCTCTCTCCCTGTTCTAGTCTTAACTCTCCAAAGCTGCACAGAATAAATTTTATTCTTCTACATCGGTTATCAACAACAGTATTCAGATAGAGGGCTGCTCCTCACTGCCCCACTTCATCTTCAATTTGCCATCAAGCTTAAGTCCCCTCAGACCTTTCATATTCTGCCTAAACAAGTGATGTGTTTCCACACAATACTTCCACAAGTCATTCTCTGTAGATGCAAAGGTACGGAGATGAAAATCTTGAGTCTGAGTCCTGGATTAGCCATTCCTTAGCTGTGTGATGGTGGAAAAGTCAGGTGACCTTTCTCTAAGCCTCTCTCTTTTCATCTCAAAAGTGAAAATGAGAATAACATTAGTGATACTTACTTAACGGTCTCTATAAATACCAAAAGGAAAAAAAAAGGCATGCACTTGCTTTCTCTCTAAAATAAGTAAATCTTTTTTTTTTAAAGATTTTATTTATTTATTTCACAGAGGGAGAGAGATCACAAGGAGGCAGAGAGGCAGGCAGAGAGAGAGAGAGGGGGAAGCAGGCTCCCCGCTGAGCAGGGAGCCCGATGTGGGCCTCGATCCCAGGACCCTGAGATCATGACCTGAGCAGAAAGCAGAGGCTTTAACCCACTGAGCCACCAGGCGCCCTAAAATAAGTAAATCTTTAAAAAGAATCTGAGTGTGAAATCTTTTGTGGGCTGGAAGGACCTGTGTACATATTATATGCTGTGGTTATTCACATTCAAGGTCAGTCATAGCTGGGGTGTCTTCCTCCCTCCTACCGTAGATTACATCTTCCTCTACTTGTTTTTTTTTTTTTCTTAAAATTTTTTTCCTTTTTGGCCACACACTTTGGACGTTAGCATCAACAGTTCTTTTGGAATGACTGTGGCAATGAGTACATCAGGGAAATTGGTCTATCTATAATAACAATGATCCAGCCTCATTTTTTAAAAAAATGCTTCAACATAATAGCTACAACTTCCCTCTGTACCGGTCATTCCTCCACACTCAATTGGCTTTATAATTGGTTCTTTCCCTCCATATCTCAAAGCCTGGCCACATTATTCAAGTATGCCCCAAAGTCTGGAGCCTTTGGGGTCTCTAAACTGGATTTGAGTGTTGAGGTTCCAAGGAGTTGCATTCCCTTGAGTATCTTTGAAGAGTAAATAACAGAGTCATTATCTGGCAGGGACCATCTTGCAGAACCTTCTCTGCTGCCATCTTACGGACAGCTATGAAGTCAAGCCAAGCTCCCAGAGTGGACTCATTTCCTTTCACTATCAAGGGTCTCTATTGCACATCCCAGTTGTAACTGTGCTGTACTGGAACTGTAGCAAGTCCTAAGGCACTGTATCAATAATTAAGTAAAGGTTCCATTTAACTCCCAGACAATAGTACAACCCATCTTGTCTCCTCCCTCATCATACCCAAGTCCCATCGGGTTGTTTGCATTTCAAGATGTCTCCCATCATTTAAAAAAAATTTTTTTTAATTTTAAGCCTCTTTCCTTGACCCCACATCCCTCATCCAGCCAACCACTTCCCTACATTTCTCAAAGGGGTTGTACGTGTTGTGTCTACCTCCTCACCTCTCATTCTTTCTGATGTCCCCTCCAACCAAGATGTCATCCTTGTTGCTGCACTGAGACTACTTCTCAAGCAGTGACCTGACCACTCTCTTCACTTGCCCTCCAAGATATCCTACTCATTTATCCAACTGCATACTCCTCATGTCCCCCTGGAGGTATAGACTTTTCAAACTTCACAGCTGTAAAAACAAACTCTTGATTACCCACCCAAACTGCTCCACTCTTAAGGGTCTCATACCAGTAAAGGCCAATTCCATTCACCTAATGTATCAGGCAGAAATTTAGAAGCAATGCTTGATTCTTCTCTTTTTATCATACCCAATTTCCAATAAACTAGCAAATCCTATCTGTCCATCTGCAAAATATCTCCAGAATCTGACCTCTTCTTACCACCTTCATCACTACCACTGGTACAGGCCCAAACTAACTTTTAGCCTTATCTACTGTAGTTAGTCCCTTCTCTGATTTCCCTACTTCCATTTTTGCCCCATACCATTGACTTTTTTTTTTTTTTAAAGATTTCTTTTATTTATTTGAGAGAGAGAGCATGAGCTGAAAGGAGGGGGCAGAGGGAAAGGGCGAAGCAGACTCCCCACTGAGAAGGGAGCCCAATCTGAGCCAAAAGCAGATCTTAAATGATCGAGCCACCCAGGGACGCCTTAATGGTCATTGATTTTCTACAAAGCAGGCAGTGAGTGTTTGTTTTTGTTTTTTAAAGATAAACCAGTTGAAAATCCTTTCCATAGCCTTCATGCTCAAAATAGAACCCAAACTTCTTACCATGCCCTACAACACCTGCCTACATCTTCAACCTTACTTTCCACAATTTCTGTTATTCACTCCCTTCTAATACCATGGCCTTCTTCATGCTCCTAAGTTGCTAAGTATCCCTGGACCTTTATGCTAGTTGTACCTTGTGCTTCTACACTCTTCCCTAATCATTGCATTGCTCACTCCCTCATTTATCCAGGCCTCTGGTCAAATGCCAGCTCAGGAAGGCCTTCCCCGAACTAACCCACTTGAAATCTCTCGCTCCTTTATTACTTTCTTTAAAAAAAAAAAATAACCTTACTGAGGTATATTTTACATATCATAAAATTCACCCATTTCAAGTGTACGATTCAGACTTTTAGTAGTTGTACTAATGATGCACCCATCGCCATAAATTAGTTCTGGAACATTTTCATTCCCTAAATAAGATCCCTAATGCCCATTTCATTTCCATTTCCACCCTGAACCCCAGGAAACCACTATCTACTTTCAGATTCTACAAGTCTGTCTTTTCTGGACATTTCATATAAAACGAATCATATAATACATGTTCTTTTGTATCTGAATTATTTTACTGAGCAGGTTCTTGAGGTTCATCCATGACAAGAAGTGTGGGTAGTTTGCTTCTTTTTATAGCTGAATAGTATTGCATTGTATGGATATATATTTTTTGTTCACCAATTGTTTCACTTTTTCATTATTAAGAGTAATGTTGCTGTGAACATTTGTGTGTAAGTCTTTATGTGGATAGGTTTTTTTTTAAGATTTTTTTTTTTTTATTTGAGAGAGAGATCGAGCACGAGTAGGGGGCAGAGGCTGGGGGAGAGGGACAAGCAGACTCCGCACCAAGCAGGGAGCCCGATGCGGGGCTCAATCCCAGGGCTCCAAGATCTTGCTTAACTGACTGAGCCACCCAGATGCCCCATAGATACAGCTTTTTGTTTTTAAAATTTTCTTAAGATTTTATTTTTAAGAAATCTCTACACTCAACGTGGGGCTTGAAGTCACAACCCCAAGATCAACCTCCACTGACTGAGCCAGCCAGGCACCCCTGGGTGATTATGTCTTTATTTCTCTTTGGTAGAAACCTAGAAGTGAAATTGCTGAGTTATATGGTAGGTAGTTTTATGCTTAACTTTTTGAGAAACTGCCAAATTGTTTTGTGGCAACACCATTTTACGTTCCCCTGAGCGATGCATGAGGGTTCTTGTTCCTCTGTCTCCTTGCCAACATTGGTTAACATCTGCCTTATTATAGACATTCTGCTGAGTGTGAAATAGTATCTCACTGTAGTTTCAACTTGCCTTTCCTTCCTCTATTACTATCCATTTCCTCACTTTATTTTTTTTCAACACTTACCATTTCCTTAGATTTTTTTACATTTGTATTTATTTGTAAACTGACTCCCCCAATTTAATATAAACTCCATGAAAAAAGGAACACTGTCTTGTCTTCTCTGTTCCTTAATCCCTGGAACATTTATTAAGTAAATGAATAAACATACCTTCCTCATGTGTTCATCTTTTTCCCTGCGGTGCAACCCAGAAACATACATTTGAAGAGTGCCCTGTCTGAGACATTGGAAAGCTTCAGGCTTCTTCAGGGTAAAAGCTATGGTTATCTGAGTGGCATTATGTTGATAAATTTCAATACTAGGTCCAGACTGATGACAAGAACTGACACAGACATCCTCTGAATAACAACCAAGCAGGATTATTTATCCAAAGGGCACAAAATAGCTCAGTCAGGAAATGAACACATTTTCCAATTCAGACAGGACTACAAACATCTTGGTCCTAATGCCTTTACCAGAAGAGTGCACTGTTACTGAAAAATCCAAGTAAGTGAGGGTCATGTTAGACTATGTCCAGCCTAGTTGTTTCATAACAAGTGTGACTATGCTCAGAGCCCCTCCTTGGAAGGAGGCACCTCATGTGTCTAAGGGTTATGCAATACACAATACCACTGCAGGATGTGGTTTGGTTCTGTAAGGCATCTCTCGGACACTTAAGAATAAAATAAGAAAAGGAAGGCTAAGGCCAAAATCAAACAGCCAACACACAAAATGGCATAAAAAACATGAATAACAGAGAAAAGAGAAAGAAAACAGGAAAAGAAAGAGATTGGGATAGTAAGCTTCCTAAAATGAAAAAAGCTCAGAATGGAAGTGAACTGAATATGAAAACCAAAAGGAAGGGGTGGGGGATGTCTTCAACCTAAGTGTCAGAGAATAAGGATTCATTCCAAACAGTATCAAATCTAATTGAATCCAAAACTAAAAATCTGGCAAAAAGGTTAAGGACTGGAAATTTTCCATTTTCATGAAAGTCCAAGTTTACAAGAACAGAAACCCCCAGGCAGAGAGCCAGTGTTTGTTCAAATGATATCCTGTAGAAACACAAAGTAGTTATGAAAACCAGATGCCTGTTTACAAAGAAAGAAAGAATGCAAATCTAAGCCAAATCAGATCTCAACAGAGGGCACGGCCCAGAAAGAACAGTTCTGTTCCTCCCCCGACCTTCTTGTTTTAAAGGGATAGCAGGTGGTATTCCATTCCTAATGGCAATCAACAAATGGACTGGGCAGTGGCTAAAAAACATCAAGGCCATATTCTTCCCTTGCTTCTAAAAAACTTGAGGTGACAGACATGTATCCTTGACAGCGCTGACCTGAGTCATAAAAAAAGCACACTGACATATGATGCAAAACATCTCCAAGTCATAAAAGAAAACAGCAATCTCTCTCTCTCTCTGACAAATAAATTAAATCTTTTTTAAAAAAGAACAAAAGAAAGAAAATAGCAAGATGCAGGACAATAAATATATTAACTTCCATGGATAATAAGAGGCAAAAATAGAACATGTATTTATATTTGTTTACATTTATGTATTTATGTATTTATTTATTTTTTATTTAGTAAATCCTGGAAGAATGCATGAGAAGTGGTTACCAGTGGGGTGGGGAAGGAAGACAGATGGGAGGACAGGATGGAAGTAAAACTTCACTGTAAGCATCTTATGTTGCTTAAGTTTTGTAACTATGTGCTCAAAGTTTTAATCTAAAAAAAAGTGAAAACCACTAATTTGACTTACGTGTATATTTTCATTGCTAAATTGCTTGTACTTTTGCCTTTACATTTTATTTTATAACAGTGGATTCTTTTAAGCACTACAAAGACCAACCTGGTTAAATACTTAATGCCCCAATGATGCTATTGTATTCAGGTAGTTTGGGGTGAAAGTTGTTTCTACAATCAAAACAGCCCTTTCTGCTTCCAGTTTGGCTTCTATCCATCAAACAGTAGCATGATTTTCACCTATCAGTCCCTACTTAATAAGCCTTCAATGGCTGACATTTTGCCTAAATGAAGGTTCTTACTCCTTAACCTGGATCAGACCCCTGAACAATCTAGCCCTATTCAATTATCTCCCACTGCTCCCATTCATGATTCTTCGATTTTGCCATTTTGTTCTGTTCAGCGATCAAACATTCCTCAATCTACCTTCGTGGAGGGCCTTCCGCCATATCCTCTTCACGTATTTTTCCGGTGAGGCCTAACTCAAGTCTCACTGCCCCTTCCCACTCCCCATCCCATGCTGGTTCTCTCTGAATCCCTGTAGCACATTTTATCATTGGCACTTAGTATATGCCACTTTTCATGCATTATTCCTTTATCAAAAATCAAATGGTGACATCATAAGAAAAGACTAAAAGTAGGTGTACAGGGCACAACTGATTACCTTTTCTTTTACGCTCATGTCCTGTCTCCCATTTAGATTGGAAGCCCTTTGTCATTTTACCAATTTCTTTTATGGTTTTTAGGACAACGTTCTATACAAAGTACATGATTAATAAACATTATTGGTGTTGACAAAGATGACCATGATACGACCAGGGCAGAAAGCCTGCCTTGAAATATGTTTTGACACCTATCCTGAGATCAAAGAAAATCCATTTTGGGTGGCGCCTGGTTGGCTCAGTCTGTTAAGCATCTGTCTTCTGCTCAGGTCACGATATCAGGACCCTGGGATCAAGCCCCATGTCTGCATCTGCTTCCCTGCTCAGCAGAGTGTCTGTTTCTCCCTCTCCCTCTGCCTCTCAGCTTTCCCTGCTTGTGCTCTGTCTCTTAAATAAATAAATAAAATCTTCTTTAAAAAATCCATTTTGCAGGCCCCTGTAGAGAGCAATAGTCTCATCACAGGTTGTTTTCAAGAACTACCCTTCTCTGGGTATTCTTCCCAGACTTATCTTCCTTAACTTTTGCTCTTATTCTGGTGCTCACTTAAACTGATACATTCAGTTTGAGTTGAATTAGTTGACACTTTGAAGACACTTGACAAAAAAAATGCAGTGTATCCATGCAATGGAATATTACTTGGTTATAAAAAGAAACGAAGTACTGATATAGGCTGTAACTCGGATAAACCTTGAAAACATGCTACGTGAAAGCCAGATACAAAGTCCACATGATTCTATATACAATTTCTTTCATATAAAGGTCCAAAATAGTTCTATCTATAGAGCAGAAAGTAGATTAATGGTTGCTTGGGGCTAGGGAGTGTTGAGAGCAGAGTAACTAAAAGGTACGAGGTTTCCTTTTGAGTTGACGAAAATATTCTTAAATTTACTGTGGGGATGATTACACTGACCTGTGAAAATACTAAAGCCATTGAATCATTTACTTTAAATGGATGAATGTTATTATATGTAAATTAATAAAACTGCTTTTATTCTTCTTTTAAGATGTTATTTATCTAGGGGGAGGGGTGCAGAGGGAGAGGGAGAAGCAGGCTCCCCAATGAGCAGGGAGCCTGATTTGGAGGGGGGAATCCCAGGACCCCAGGATCACGACCTCAGCTGAAGGCATATGCTTAACCAACAGAGCCACCCAGGAGCCCTTGATTCTAGTATTCTATCATGAAATACATGACACCCTTTACAGGGTAAATGGGCAAACCCACCTACTACATCTAAAAAGCTAGAAATGTGTTTAAATATTCCACTTGCGTCTCTCTGGGACCTATTTTTTAGATGGCACCATTCTCATTCCCGAGGCATCTCACCATGAGGCAGATCAGGGGTAAGAAAGCCAAACACCAAATGCATTCCCCTTCTAACCCCGAAATATGTTTGCCCGTGTCTCATTAGAGCCCTCACGTCCTCTGTCCTGATTACATCTGTTGTGACAATGACCCATGAACATGTCTAGTACTTTTTATAGCTCTGTGCTTTGGCTCACCTGGTGTGAAACCCTTTTCTTCCCTTTCATCTTTTAGGAATGAACTCAAATTTTTCTATGAAAGTTTCCTTAAACAACCCAATCCTTAAGGCCTAGAGTATACAACTGGTCTATCCTTTGGGCTCCCATTCTATGTAACTTGTACATATTTTACACCATCTTATATTAACAGTTAATGTTTCACAAATGCATCTCTCTTAAGATTGAAGGGCAGTTAAGAGGACCATTGTTATATTCTCAATTTAACATTTTCTTGGCTGAGGGTGTTACGAGATAATTCAGTAACCTGATAAAAAATGTTTATGAACCATCTCATTAGATGAACAAGTTAGAATTCATCTATATACCTGAAAGATATATATACCTGAAGGATACATATACCTGAAGGATACATATACCTGAAGGATACACAGTACTTCCCTCTCAACTAGCTCTCTCACGGGCATATGGCATACGCTAGCAGAGTGCCTGAAGGTCCAGGTAGGGTTTTAGAGCCAGTGGAGGTACAAAGAATGGACGAGATAGAGAATGGGGACAGGGCCACTCCAGAATGCTTTTTCTTTGTGCTGGGCTCAGGTAAGTAGGTCAGTTACCAACCAAAGGATGATTTGAGACGTTTTCAAAGTTTTCAATGAACAACTGACATATCACTACTATTAGTGGCTCATCCAACTTGATCCTTCCAGACATCTGGGAAAGTAGCATGGTTTTGCAACACGCTGGCCAGCTGAATGCAAATTGGTAAGTGCATAGAATAGTGCAATGAACCAGCAAACGCCTGGATGCTTTGTCACCGGGGCGTTCTGAGCAAGCAAAAGTGAAGGGAAAGATTAGAACTCAGAAAAGAAGCAATAGGAGAGAAGGAGGTACTCAAAGTGAAGTATGAGCCAACTTCACAGGTTTGCCTGGGGTTGGCAGGACTCTAACCTGCAGCAAGATGGCTGATATCAGAGAAAGAGGTATTCCCACTGCACTGCCAGAATGCAGAGAAGGAGTGTAGGGTTGCCATTAATTATGGCAGAAGTTAGGGTAAGGGAGAGAAAGAAACCAACAGGAAATATCATTGGGGCTCAAGAAGAAAATAGCAACTGTGGAAGAGCTGAGACCAGTGAAGCAATTCAGATATTCATGAGAGTGTAGACAGGACATGAAACAATCAGAAGGCAAAGGACAGTGGCAAGACTGGTCTGAAGAAAGGGGCTGTCTTGTGCCAGACATTAGCCCTTCCTTCTTTACCTTCTAACATCTGTATCTGTATCTGAGGCTTTCCTTCATCCTTCCGTGCATTCACACAACACCTCATTTCAGTTCTTCGTGGCTTGTCTTAGAAGCAGATAGTCACAGGAGACATGGGATCTCAGTCTTTCATGCCAAACTCACCCTGTGCCCCTACCCTCATCCCAAACTGCACAAAAATGAAGGTATTATTTCATCTTTCTTTTTATTCTCAAAATAGGGTAATACAAAAGACTGGGCTGGCCCTTATGGGGGCTCTTGTGCTTTGGAGGAGGCAGAACTGAGTCCGCAGGAATGTGAAAGCATTACATCAGAAGGACAGCAGTAGCTACTGTGCCATGTTCAACAGCCCAAGTCATACCCAGGCCATAGACACAGCAGGGCCTGGGCTCTAGCTCTTGGCAAAGAAGGTGGGGATGATAACTGCTTTGAGATAACTGAGCAAAAAAAGAGCCTGCGCAGAAGGGTCGGTGGGAGAAATGGGGAAGGTGAAGGGCAGGGATCTTCCTCTCCTTTCTCCTACTACTGAAGGGCAGAAGCATGTGACCTCAGCAAGTGGCCAAACTAGGCAGTAGCTACTTGGATCCCACTAGGGAAAGGCCAGGCCACTCCAGGTTAGCTGGGTTTGGCAGGTGGTGGAATACTGGCCATAAGAATAGAGACAAATTTTTCCAATTTTTCTGCAGCTTGTCTCCCGGCCTCTAGTACTTCCTCATGATTGGCCTTCTCCTTAGTTTCATAATCCACGATGACTTTGTTAGTGATGAGGGAGAAGCCAAAGACTCGAAGTCCACAGTGCCTTGCAACTATAACTTCTGGGACTGTGCTCATGCCTGATGAGGATAAAGAGGAAATCAACCGTCAGGATCCTCAAGGACTCACCCTTTGGCCTCCTCTCCATTCATTACCTCACTGACAGTTTAACATCTCAAAAAACCATCCAGAGAAACAGCTAATTTCCTGTCCGGCTTAGGTTGTCCTGTATTGCTTCAAAGAGAGGGACCTCAGAGGGCCTTACACATTACTTAGAAATACTAATATTACTTCTCTATCTGTTTCTGGTTATTTTGAAGTCAGTTCTAAGGATGCAGTTCCATCTTCCCACCAGAGGTACACAAAGTGGGCTATAATACTATTTTTTAGAATAATCCTTAGAAATAGCTATGGAATCCTGGATGGGTCATTCGCATTACAGCTGTTAAAGCCCTAGGTGCTGGGTGGGGGGGAGGGGGGCTTAATGCTGACAAGACACCAAATCTCAATACTTTTCAAATCAGTTTAACTCAATCTTCCCTGAAGTCAGACTCCCCCTCAAGTTACAATCTAGGTCTATAATCTTTTAGCCCTTTCCATCCCTATTTTTACCACATCCCTCCCTCTCTGAGCCTCCCGCCAAGTTCCCCTTCTCACCAACAGCATCTGCCCCCAGCTTCTGCAGCAGCCAACACTCTGCCACAGTCTCAAAGGACGGGCCCGTCAGCATCACATAGGTGCCTTCCTTTAGCTCTCTCTGCTCCCCCATCTCTTTCCAGGCACAGTGAGCCTTCTGTCTCATATCCCGATCGTAGGCATCAGACATGGCAGGGAAACGAAATCCAAACCTAGGGCACAGGTTAGAATCTCAGATTCTTGGAACTACATGAGCCCTCTCCAGACAAATCCTTAAACACTGCCCAGCTATAAAAAAAAATTAGAAGCAAAATACATACCTTTCATCATTGGGCCCTATAAGAGGGTTCACACCACTGAAGCCAGGTAAGTTGATGTGATCACGGATCAGCATGATATCTCCGACCTCAAACTCAGGGTTGAGTCCTCCAGCTGCATTGGTGACCACTAGGGTGTCTACCCCCATAAGGAAGAAGACCCTCACTGGGAATGTCACCTTACAAGCACAAGATAAAAGATCAGAAAGTGTTCTTTAAAATTTCACCAATCTACCCACACAGATATGCAAGATTATAGATCAGGAAAGAAGAGAAAGGAGAGGACCAAAAACCTATCTAGCCCAGGGAGCTGCGTAATAAAATAGGATTGAGAACTCTCTCCCCCTCCTTCCAGATCCATCCGGGCTTATGCCCCTGATTTACCTTCCAGATCGAGTACCCTTCATACATGTGGAATCTGCCCTGCATCACCACACAGGCCCTGCCATTCAGGAACCCAAACACCAGTCGACCAGCATGACCTGGCACTGTATGCAAAACAGAAAGGAGGAAGAATGGGGTGATGCTTTCACAGAACACATACCCACTGAGCACCCACTACCGGCCATCTCAGTGCATTCAACATGTGAGGACATAATTAAGTCAGAGAGGACATTATTCTCTCTGCTTTCAGAAAGCTGAAGTCTGGTGGAGACAGAAATAAATCAATCATAAGCCTACAAATAAGTATGTAAATACATCCTGAGATTGGGGCTATGGGGGTAGAGATGTTCAATGTGAATCATATATCAAGGGAAAGGAGGGGGGTTTTAAAGAAACTTCAAAAGGATGAGAAGGCCATACCACAAGAGAATGAAAGGAGCAAAAAATAGAGTAAGTGGGTAATAATGATTGCAGTAAATATAGTCATTACACATCACTTTACCAAAAATTTTAAAATTCTAAAAATGTGTATTTCTTTTTTTCTTTTTAAGATTTTATTAATTCATTTGACAGAGAGAGAGAGATAGCACAAGCAGGGGGAGCGGCAGGGAGAGGGAGAAACAGACCCCTCAATGAGCAGGGAGCCTGACATGGGGCTCAATCCCAGGACCCTGGGATCATGACCTGAGCTGAAAGCAGATGCTTAAGCAACTGAACCACCCAGGCATCCCTATTCTTATTTCTTACCCTAACTAACCATATGCCTCCTGACTCTTGAAAGGGAGCTCATGGTATATTCTAGCTTCCTCAAGAGGCTACTGAACAGCAGGCAAAGGGGCTGAGTTTGGACCCATCTAAGTCTCCTCCATTATGACCCACAAAACAGTCCTGTAGGAATAGAGGCCCCTGATGTGGCCTGCAGGGATGAGAGTGCAAGGTAACTCCCCACACAGACATAAGAACCACTATTACCATTTCCCTTCTCTGGCATTTCTCCTCTAATGGACCAGACCACCTAATCCAGAGGAAATGGAGTAGTGTGAGAGAGGGACTAAAATCACGAAGAGGAGTTGAGGGATGGTCAGAGACAAAAAAGCTTATTTGTTTTTATTAAAGATTTTTATGTATTTATTTATTTGACAGAGAGAGAGATCACAAGTAGGCTGAGAGGCAGGCAGAGAGAGAGGAGGAAGCAGGCTCCCCGCTGAGCAGAGAGCCCAATGTGGGCCTCGATCCCTGGACCCTGAGATCATGACCTGAGTTGAAGGCAGAGGCTTTAACCCACTGAGCCACCCAGTTGCCTAAAAGAGCTTATTAAAAAAAACAAAAACAAAAACAAAAACTGCCAGTAATAGAGCAGAGATAACAGAGTTAAGAAAATGAAAGTATAAAAAACTGGTCAATAAAGAAAAAATTAATCCACTTATCACTTAGTAAAGCACCCTTCTTGGGGTGGGGGAAGGGCAGGTGGAGCCAATGTCATTGCCATCGCCCTGAGAAAACTTTGCCCTTTGCCTTCCCTCTCTTTTTAAGGATTTATTTGGTTGAGAGAGTGTGTGTGTGCACAGGGGGAGAGTCAGAGGGAGAGAAAGTTTTAAGCAGAATCCCCCTGAAAGCCAGCAGGATTCTGGGCTCCATCTCACAACTCTGAGATCAGACCTGAGCTGAAACCAAGAGTCAAAGAGTCCATGGCTCTGAGCCACCCAGATGCGCCCACCCTCCCCCTCTTTTTAATATTCCTTTCCCCAACCCCCATTCCCACCTCCCTGCTCTGGTCTTCCAATCTTGCTCCATAGGGTTTGAAAAATACCTGTTCAAAGTCTTAACTCTCTAGAGAAAAGAGGAAGGAAGGTAGGAATTTATAACATGAATAAATAAACCAATGGCTATTAGTTATCTGAGAATTAATAAGTAAACCAAATAAACTACACTTGTCCTTATTTTACCTGGCCTCTCCACCCTCCCCTTTTCCCCCAGAGAAACGGCTAAGGTCATTAATCTAAGGTTCATGAACTTCAGGTGAAAACAGAGTTTCATAGGTGGTAAATGGAAAAATGTCAGTAAATTAAGAGATTCAGCCTACACAGCAGAGTAGCGAAGGGAAGTGTGTGGCGGCTCAGGGAGTCCGTGGGGCTGGGGCCAGGCCAGGCAGGGGTGGGGGTGGTAGGGGGGGTGGGGAGCATAAACCCCAGAGGGTTAATCCAGTTTATTACTTACAGGAAATAGGCACTTCCCAGCCTCGTTTATTACTTTCATACCAGCCCACTCTTTCAGTGTGAAAGGGGAGGAGCAAGAGCAGATCATGACTCCCAGGCATCTTGAAAAATAGGTGGGTCACCTTAGGGGCACTCTTTACCCGCTCAAAAATCCATCCCACATTAGCAGTGAGGATTCAAAAATCCATCCCACATTAGCAGTGAGGATTCGGGCATCACCCCGAATTGTTATTTTTCTTACTCATAAATTGAAGGCATGGCTTCCCGCTTCTAAGTAAACTCTACCTCCAGTATAAGGATTTGAAGTCCCAACCCAAGACCAAGAGTTGTGTACTAGATCTACCCATGAGCCCACCAGGAACTCCCTACCTGCCTCTTTTCTGAGGGGTAGCCTAGAGTTTTCTATCTGCTATTAGGATGCTGGATATGCTATCCTCAGATACCACAAAGTTCCATGTGCATAGGGGAGGGACATCAGCTCCTTTCCCCTTCCAAAGGGTCAGTGTTAACAGGTCTGGCGTATCCATGCATTATCTGTGTATTGTCTAGAAGAACATGGCAGTCTGTGTGTTCATTTATTACTGGGCACCAGTGTGTGCCTTATCCTGGGACAGGAACTAGAGCTGGGGAAACTGGGAATGGCAGGAAGACGTAGGACAGGGCTCGCCTGACTGTCCCTGGAGGTTACAGGCACTACTTTTTCTATTTAATCTGCAAACTGAAAGAAATGAGAGGGGCAGTGCAGATGTGATGACTACATGGTGTGTGGGGGAAGAAGCATGGAGTGAGGTGCTGCAAAGCTTTCGGAGTTCAGGATCATTACAGCATTGGAAATATGTCATCATGTGGTACCATTGCCACATGCCACCTGCCCTATTATGAAATTTCTATTGGGGGATTTCCTTCTAAAGTCATTCTGATTCATGGTGGTCTCTTTTCCTCCCTCTCTCTCTCTCTTTTTTTAAGATATTATTTATCCATTTGTCAGAGAAAGAAAGAGACTGAGAGAGAGAGAGCACAGCAGGGGGAGCAGCAGGCAGAGGGAGAAGCAGGCTTCCTGCTGAGCAAAGAGCCCAAATCGAGACTCGATCCCAGGACTCTGGGATCATGACCTGAGCCAAAGGCAGACGCTTAACCAACTAAGCCACCCAGAGGTCCCTCTCCTCCTCCCCCCACCCCCTTAAACAAGCTGTCTTTAGTCAAATGCTCTCTAGGCCAAGCGGGTGCAGGCATGAGAGAAGCATGCCTTCTCATCAGTATCCCTTGGTCCAATACCTCACTCCCCCTCATCAGCACCTGTACTTTGAGGAAAGTTTGGGATCTCGCTGTAGTCAAAGCTCTGGGTCTCAGTTAATTTATTGGCCAGATTTCCTAGCCCGGAGCCACAGATGATTGCCACTTGAGGTCGGTGGTTGGTGTGACACTGAAGCCATTTACTTGTGTTCTCATAATCATCATATGTAAATCTAGGAGAAAAGGAAAATCAAGGTAAGTTTCTCTCCCGTTCCAAGGGCATCACAGACTAATGACTTTCAGAGCAGAAAGACTGGGAGGTGTGCCGGAGTGGTAGGGGACACAGAAGCTTGCCAAAGGGCTGCCCCAGAGGGGAGGATCCTTGCTCTTGGGAGGTACCACACTAACCTCACCACCCACCCACTCCTCTTTCTGAATCAGATCCACAGAGAAAGTCTGCCCAGAAACTCCCTCCTCATTCCAGAGCCTGGCAAAAGTTAATGAAACCTATGTTTCCACCACCCCCCCAGCCCCAGCTGTAGTTTTGCTACCACCAGGTTTAGTATTTCTCTCTATGGCAAAGATTTTAGAGAGGAAGGGCCCCTAGAGTCTACAGAGAAGTACAGTGAAATAATCAAATTAAGGAGGCTAAAATGGCTGGGTCTCAGGGACAAACCCAACACAATCCTTTTTTAGGGCAGTGACAAGCCCAACACAATCCTTCTACCCTATCTATCACTAAGGATACTCAAAATGTAATTAAGACTACCCTGTGGGCAGGGATAAAAGGCAATGGAACACTCCTAATAGAAATCTGTGCGCCAGTTAGTTCCCCCACATCCATGTTGCTGGGATACTCAGACCAATACAGACCCCCCTGTTCAATGGAATTGCAAAGGGTAATTAGAGGCCAGCGACCAGATTAAGCACAAAAAAGCAGCTTTGGTTGTCAACGGCTCACACAGAACTCAGAACTGACTGCCTCAATTTTCTCAACAGCAGCTGGTTACGAATTCTGTAAGCCCACCCCTAGAGATCCATAATTCTGGGGACAGTCCCAAGGATCTGTACTTTTTACAGAAGTGTCTTAGGTAATTCTGATTCAAAAAACAGGTTTAAGAATTTCTGGTACAGAGGAATGCAAAACTTAACCTGGAGTCTAGTCTCAATTTTGTCTTTTTAAGCAAATAATCTGTGTTTCAAAGTCTTTCCTCAAGTATAAAGCAAAGGAATGTTATCAGCCCCACCTGTCTTATGGGTGCATTAGAAACTTATCGATAAGCTCCAAAGGCTTTAGACTCCACAAATTAGGGTTCAGGTCCACAGCACTTGAACCTTTGTCCCACTTTTCCCCCCTGCTCTCTCCCATCTCCCTTCTCTTCACCAAGGTTCTTTGCTCTTCAAGAGACTTAACTGCAGATACTTACCCAGAACCCATACCTCTCCAAGAACCAACTGAGAAATTTTCTCACAACTCCAATCCAAGAGGTACAAAAGAAATGAAAGAAGTGAGGAGCCCTGGGCACCTAGCATATCTAGCAACAATTTATACAACTTCTTCATGGGCCATCAGTCCCCCAAGAACACCCTGGATCCCGGTGCATCCACGAGTTACTGTGATCCCTAATGCTGATGACTTGGAATGGGATTACTGGGACCAAAGCAGAGAGTTTTCAAGGTGGGAGGTGGGAGGAATGGGCAAACTTTTGCTCACTTCAATAAATAAGGATTTCCTTCTCTCCTTGGAAACTCCATCCCCAACTTCCTTTAAAAAAGGGGGGGTGATGGGGTGGGCGCCTGGGTGGCTCAGTCGGTTAAGCGTCTCACTTCGGATCATGAGGCTCAGGTCATAATCTCCGGGTCCTCTAACAGAGTCTCCCCGAGGGCTCCCTACTCAGCAGGAAGTCACCTTCTCCCGGTCCTCTGCTCCTGCGCGCATTCTCTCTCTCAAATAAATTTTAAAAAGCCCAAGGTGGGGCTTGAACTCACGACTCTGAGATCAAGAGTCACATACTCTACGGACTGAGCCAGTCAGGCACCCAGCCTCCATCTTATTTTAATTGGGTCTCCAATTTGAAGGGAAGGGAGGCGCCGTGTGGGACTTTCAGGATCTCTCCTCTGAACACCGAAAGAACCTCGCAGCTCTACCTAGACTCTACAACGCACATCTGTGAAACGCACACCGGGCGGGAAGACCTCTTCCTTCTCTGCGTGTCAAGGTGGCTGGGACAGGGAGTATGCCTCCCCCGACACTTGCATCTCAGTGCGCGCGCACACACCCACACAAACACACCGGTTCCTTTCCCAAGTAGACCACACCGTACTTACTACACGGGTCCCCTTCATGCTCCCGGGACGCCGGCCCTGCTCGATTCCTGCCACCCCACGGCTCGGCCGCCCGGCCCCGACACCTGGCTCCCCGCCAGGCCTCTCTGCATTTCCAGGGCATTCGTTCCCCCTCTTGGCCCCCTCGGGGACCCGATTCCGGGCTTCCAGGTCTCGGTGACAGCACCCCCCCGGGGCCTGGTGCCCGTCTCACCGCTTCTCCATGGCGCCGCCGCCACCCTCTCGAGGAGCCCGCCCTTGGCCTCTCGGATCCGGTCGGCGGAGCCGCCCAGAGCAGCGCTGAGCTGTACTCGCCCCGAGCGGTGTGCCCAGTCGATGCAGTTACTCGCGGCCGGCCCTTAGCCCAGCCCGGAGGCCCCAGCCAATGGCAGCCGGACACGCAAGCCAGCCCCCCATCTCCATGGTGACACACCCAGATTCAATCGCCCGAGGCTGGGCGAACAACTTAATTTGAGATCTTTCCAGCGCACAACCTGACCCGCGCCCCACCCCACCCCCTGGAGGCTTCTAGCACTGCATCCCTGCGCTCACTTCCGTTTGCAAGGCCGCAGTTTCCCTCAAGGAAGCCTCTTCCAGAAGAGGGCTATAAGCCAGAGAGCCCGAAACCTTTTATCTGTAAACCCATTCCCGGTTGTGTCTAGAGCAAACCGCGAGAGATTTGAAAAGACAATTTAAAACCTTTTATCTTGCAACTGTAGAATAAAATTAAGTGAGCCTGTGTCTGAGTTGTGTCAAAATTTGCAACGAGGATGCAAGGCAAACACAAATTTATTTGGGGTCTTAGGAATTGCAATTTGGGAGACTTGGATATGGGAGGAAAACCAAATTGTGCTCCGCCGAGGGGAAAAGGGTAAAAAAAAAAAAAAAAAGCGGGGGGGGGGGGGGGNTAAGTTGTTTTGCAAAGTTATGATTGTCTAAAAGAGTCTAATTTCCGTTGAATTTCCAGTTTGCTTTCTGGGATTGCAATAAGCCAAGATGCTGCAGTTTGGCAATGAACTATATTTAAAGTTTATGCTCTGTGCAGAGATGGACCTACATAAGGCCCACTTCCCTAAAAGCTTCGTGGCTCCACTTTTCCTGACAGTACTGATTCCATTCCAGGTTTTTCCGCTTCATATTTTTCCCTTTTGACCAACATTTTCCCTTGGAAAGCACTGATGATCAACCACTGGGTCATCTGTTGTCCACCTAGCCCAGAAGGTTCATTCCTAAAAGGTCATGTCCCACAGAGGAGGGAAAGTAAAATGTAATAGAGGATGAATGTCATGGAGAGAATGTACTCACAGCAACAAAGAGGTTTTCAGGAAGCAAGTCTTGGGCATTGTCCTCATCTTAAAAGTCCATGGAGTTGACTTGTCTTCAGGGATTGCCAATGGATAGCCGTAGGTTGATCATTTTAAGCCTCTTTGTGACCACAATTTTGACATCTTAGATGGCTAAACAACAGTGAAAAATACAAAGCATCATTTATAATTTAAAAGGAGCATGTACGTACAATAATAAATATGATTATTTGTAATCCAGATCTTAGAAGGGCTCCAAGTCCTGTGGGGAGTCCACTGAAAAGTGGAATGGAAGAACTTAAAACTGACTTAGAGGACTGAAAGAAACTCCTTTTAAGGATGGCAATTTTAAGCATTTTGGTGGTTTTCAACTGAGCCTGTTTGTAAGGTGTTAATCTAGGTGCAGCAGGAAGTCTTAGGGATGGCACAGACTCCTTGAGCAGCCAGCAAGTAATCCAAAGCTCTTCTGTTGTCTAGTACAACTCAAGCAAGGGAATCTAGAGACCATTGAGCCCTAATGGCCCTAGTAGTGGATCTGGCTATTCTATTAACAGTCAAGGACAGATTCCTAATCATGACCTCATTTGCAGCAGATCCTGCCAGAAAAAAGGATCACAAAATTCTAAGGAAATCCATTACTTCGTTAGGATTGTGTCCTGTAATACAGGATGTCCATAGCGACTGTCCAGAGCGATGATCTTCTTATTTGTAGGAGTCATCATCTGGGTGGGCATTTATAATGAACAGAGCTCTCTTGTTTCTATGGTGAGTGTCTTTAGGACAGGAGAGATCCCTACGACCAACTGAAATACAGTGAAGGGAGAAACTAGATCTTCTAGGAGGCACTGTCCTGTCATTCTCTATGATGAGGGAGGAGAAGGCAAGCCGAGGACAAAGCATAAGCTGACACCCCACAATGTACCCTCCCCCAGGTGGATCTGTGTGATGTTCCTCAGACACTCCTGGCTCCTGGCTGCCCTAAAACTAAGGGAAGGAAAAAACAAATGGTTAACTAATAGAGATCACAGTCCTGCAAGACATGAGTCTCCATCAGTTTACCAATGTCTTAGTGATTTATTAAAAAAAAAAAAAAGAGCATTCTTATCAATAGCCTAACTCCCAGAGACCCATAACTCAATTTCTTGGAGCCCTAACATCACTCTCCCTTCCTTGAGTGATGTGGGAAACCAAGGCAGAAGGGAAAGTAAACAAAATTAAGTTTCTTCTTGACCTGCAGCCCATTGACAAGGACCTGAGATGGGCAGAGTATGACATTCCTCCAGGAAGTTCTCAACTGTCTTAAGGTTGATGACTTACTAGAAGAAAAAACAACCTTAGCTTGACAGTAGCAAGACCTCTAGCATCCTGAGAGTCTTCCATCGCATATCAAAGTCCTTTTGGACACCTCCTTTTTTCCTTAACTCCCCCAACTCCCAAGTATATGATCAACCATTCTTCACAACCCCAGTGTAGCATCTCTTTCTGCCCACGGGCCCTGTCCCCGTGCTTTCATAAAATCACTTTTTGCACCAAAGACATCTCAAGAATCCTTCTCGGCCATCAGCTCCAGATCTCACCAATGTACAAAGAGTACATCATCTAGGCAGTCAAATGTCCAAGGTTGCCACTTGTAGGCATGGGCAAAAATATATCCTGTGGGAGCACAAAATATTTCAAGTCTGATTATCTGTAAGTAAGTATGGAGGGTAAGACAGGAGAAAAACAGTGGTCTGTTTTGTTCAAGCAGCCAGATAACTACTTCTTTTGATATCGAAGCTTAGTTGAAAGACTCTTTTGCAAAGGAGGGTCTTACAGTCGGAAGTGTCTATTGGAAAACCGGTTAGGCTCCCATGTGTTTTTATGAGCCAAGTATAAGTGGCAGGTAATTCGTGATGAAGTTTAGAACAGGGTTGGAGGGTGACTTTATCAGTGGGTTAGGCCAGTAAAATGAGATCCCCAATCACTCTGATGTTCAGCGGGGACTCCCCAGGTATGAATAGTCTTTTCTAACAATATTTTGCTTATTGCAAGAGTGGTGGCTCTCCAACACGGAAATGACTCAGCCTACTGAGAAAACACACAAAGCACTGGTAGTAGATATCCTTGGGAGGGAGGCAACTGGATGAAATCCATTTGCCATACCTTGAAAGGTCCAGAAGGCAAAGAAAAATGTCCCATTTAAGTATGAATAGGCTTTCCAGGTTGTGCTTTGGGCAAATCTGAAAGCTCATGTATACCTATGAGGTAATGTTTTTTTTAAGATTTTATTTATTTGGCAGAGAGAGAGAGAGAGAGAGAGAGAGAGAGAGAGAGAGAGAGAGAGAGAGGGAGAAGCAGGCTCCCAACTGAGCAGAGAGCCAAATGTGTGGTTCGATGCCAGGACCCTGGTATCATGACCTGAGCTGAAGGCAGACACTTAACGAATGATCCACCCAGGTGCTCCTAATAATTTCTGGTGATGACTTCTAGTTGTATTGTTGACCCCACGAGACCATCTAATCGGTTTTCTAATGTGTCAAATCATGTCCATATTGCAGGATATATCTCTCTAGGCAATCAGGGAGAATGGCTGATTGTTGGGACCTACCCATAGATTTCATCTGGGGTCAAATTTACAACCTTATTCTGCCCATTTCTTTCTAGTTTGCCAAACTGTTAATGGTTGGACTTCTGTTGTTTTATCTTTTTGATTGTCAGCAAATTCAGGAGACATGGAAATTGCAGGTGATAAGTAATACAGTAGGGGCTGAGTTAAAGCCGCTAAGTGAGTAGTTGCATCGGCCAAATGATTTCCTTTGCTTTTCTCCGTGTTTGAATTGTCCTCCATAGAGTGTCCTGGAATTTTCATGACCACCAAAGATTTGGGCAGTTGGATACCATTTAAAAGATCTAATATATCTAAAACAAAAAACAAACAAAAAACACTTTTTCATTTTCTGAAATTTCAGAAATTCATTTCTGAAGTCAAGAAACCTCCTTTATTTCCAGAGCATATCAAAATCATAAGCAACACCAGAAGCCTATCTACTATTGGTATAGATGTTAGCAGCCTTATCTTTACCTAGAAAATAGGCTGTAGTTAATGCCAGAGAGTTCTGTCTGCTGAGCAGACGTGGCCTCTGGTATGGGTTTAGTGTCAGTGGTTTCAGTTAAGGGTATTATAGCATCACTGGCTCCGTAATGACTGATTTCATCCTCTAAGTAGGATCTGTCAGTAAACCAGATTAATTCAGCATTCTTTTCTTTTCTTTTTAAAGATTTTATTTATTTATTTATTTGAGAGAGAGAGAGAATGAGCCAGAGAGGAGCAGAGGGAGAGGTACAAGCAGACTCGCCACTAAGTACGGAGCCCACTCGGGGCTCAATCTCACGACCCTGAGATCACGCCCTAAGCTGAAATCAAGAGTCAGGGCGCCTGGGTGGCTCAGTGGGTTAAAGCCTCTGCCTTCGGCTCGGGTCATGATCTCAGGGTCCTGGGATCGAAAGGTCCAGGATCCTCCCCTGCTTAGCGGGGAGCCTGCTTCCTCCTCTCTCTCTGCCTGCTCTCTGCCTACTTGTGATCTCTCTCTCTCTCTCTCTCTCTCTCTCTCTCTCTCTCTCTCTCTCTCTCTGTCAAATAAATAAATAAATAATCTTTTAAAAAAATATTTAAAAAAAAAGACACTTCACCAACCGAGCTGCCCACGTGCCCCTAATTCAGCATTCTTGAGAGACACTTCCTGTTTATCAATTCAAGGGGTTAAATTTGGTTAATCTGCGTTAAACGGTCATGAGAGTTTTCATCACTTGGCAGAGGAAGAGTGGCAGGAAACCTTCTTGAGGTTTTTCATCAGGTTCACATGTGAAAATACTTCCCTCTTTTGGGAAAAAGATATGTGTGCCTCATGGGCCTCGAGGAAATCTCATCCGAAAGGATGAATAGCTGCTGAGCGACTAAAATGAATTGGTGAGTCCCTTGGATGAATCCCACCTGAAAAGGGACTGGTTATGATTTTAAAACAGTTCTAGGTATATTAGAAACTCCCACTACTTGAGTAGTTCCAGGACCCTGGGGAAGAGGGCAGGGGAGGTGGATGGGATTAAGGCTAGACAGCATTTCCCAATGTCTAGAAGCTTTGGTCACCTCATCTCCCTCAGCGAAATCTATCTCCTCCAAAGGATTGATCCAGAGGGTGGAAGAATAAACAAACAAAAACCCCTGTGGGGCCCCAGAGCAGCCCTATGCTGAAATTTGACTTGTTTTCTGGGAAAGATTGAAATTTGAAATTTGTGGGCGCCTGGGTGGCTCAGTGGGTTAAAGCCTCTGCTTTTGGCTCAGGTCATGATCTCAGGGTCCTGGGATCGAGGCCCGCATCAGGCTCCCTGCTCGGTGGGGAGCCTGCTTCCCCCTCTCTCTCTCTGCCTGCCTCTCTGCCTCCTTGTGATCTCTCTCCCTTTGTGAAATAAATAAATAAAATCTTAAAAAAAAATTTGAAATTTGTGGGCTGAGTGAAATTTGAAAGTGAAATTTGAGGGCTAATAATCTTGTCATAGCCTCTCAAGTTTGAAGCAGTTCTTCCAAAGCCCAGGCTTTTTGCAGTGTGGCAATCCCTTACGGGGGTATTTGTCTGGAGGGTTTGGTAAGAAGGTTTAGTCAATCACTATAATTGCAGGCTCATAACCTGGGTTGCTTATATTTGAGTATTTAGGGCTTGTGTGGGTTTCCTTTTTGTATCGTTTTGAATAGCCTGCCAGAGCTGCCCAGCAGTAATTAAATTAACTGGGTCATGGGGTTGGTTGCATAGCAGCCCAGTTAAGTTGCGGTTTTGGATTTGAGTTGCAAGTTCCTCTTACAAACCTTCAATAAAAGCAGAATTTAACAGAGTGGAAGAATGATGGTCAACTTTTTCAATGCCAGGCAGTTGTTTAAAATTTTTTCTCAAATCTTTCAAAATAATAAAACATCCATTCATCAGATCTTTGGACATATTTCTGGATTTTTTTTTTCCTGGTCAGTAGTATGGGGGAAACCATTAGGAATCTTTCTGAGGAGTCTTTTAGCTTATTTTGAGGCTTCCTTCATGCCTCAGGCCTTTTCGTGGGGAAGTCCAATAAAGAATCTGTCCAGGGATGCCTGGGTGGCTCAGTCAGTTAAGCATTTGCCTTTGGCTCTGGTCATGATCCCAAGGTCCTGAGATCAAGTCCCACTCACATCGGGTTCCTTGCTCAGCAAGGAGCCTGCTTCTCCAACTCTGCCTCTGCCATTCCCCCTGTTTGTGCTCTCTCTCTCTCTGACAAATAAATAAAATCTTAAAAAAAAAAAAAAAGAATCTATCCATCCCTCTTTTTGCATCCATTCCCTGGCAAGTCTTTGCCTACTAACATGTGAAAGAGCTGATGAGAGAAAGAGAATCCTGGCTTATAAATTTGGACTACAGTCAAGAATTCTCTAGCAAACCCAGCAGGGTTTTCTTTAGGGTTGGAGAACTGCTTAGTGACAGCTCAGAGTTCAGCTTTAGTCCAAGGAGACTGAGAGACCTAGGACCCTAAAATGTCATCTCCTGGCTTGATTTTAAAAGGGATACATCATGGTAGGCCTGAACATCATGGTACGCCTCTGTGGCTCAGTCAGGTGAGCAGGGAAACATCTGCCTTTGGCTCAGGTCATGATCCTGGATGGAGTCCCACCTGTGGCACCCTGCTTAGCAGGGAGCCTGCCTCTCCCTCTGTTTGTGTTCTTTCTCTCTGATAAATAAGTAAATAAAATCTTAAAAAATAAAAAAGGGGAAAGCCTTTCTTAGGGAAGCCTCCTGAGAAGCCTTCAGATAATCATTATAGAAAGGAAGTTCAGCAAGCAAAGGTACCGGGGTAGTGGATAGATAAGCAGGGGTGGAGCCGATGGAGGGAGGGATGGAGCAGCAGAGGATTCTTCTAGTTTAGTATGTCTCTGAGACAATTCAGAATTTGCCTTAGTTTAGAATTAGTACCCTAAGAAGCAATTTTTGAGTCATTAACACATTTTGAGGCCTTGAAATGCTAATTAAAATAAGCTTCCCATTCGGGTTGTTGTTTAGCCTTATATCCTTCCTCTAATTGATTGCACAGATAAACTAACTTAGGAATCTTGAAAGAGCCCCACATTGGCCAATGAAATTTTAAATCATCCCAGGTAATCATTGTCCAGACAGATAGGAAGTTGCAGGATGAGGGCCCATAATTCTTATACTTAAAACCAGCAGGATTTCCAGAAGGCTGCCCAACAGCCTACACTTCAGAAAGCAAACTTCCCATTTTCAAGACAAACAGAAAAATAGCTGGCCACAGAGGACACTCCAATAAAGCTGAACCTCAAACTGGGAAGTCCAGATTACAAGAGGACTCAGCAGACTCTGAGTGGGACCACTGGGGAGAAAACGGGCATAATGGACTCTCTAAGTATCTTATTTGAATCCATGGTAGAGCCAGAGGAGGGAGGTGAGGCACTCTGCAGGCCCACTTCTGACACCATGTAATGTCAAACAAAATTTGCAATGAACTTGCAAGGCAAACAAAAAATGTATTTGGGTAATGTCCCAGTATGATGTGAAAAGGATATTCTGTCATTCTCTTGTTTTGTTTCCAAGTTTGGGATAATTTTTCTTAAGAGCCCTCTTTCATTCTCCCAACACTTCCCAGTTCAGACAATAAATTACATGAGTGCGTGAGCGACCAAACGTATAGCACATCATGGACATATTCTCCACCTTCCCGGCCACCCTTCTGTTGACATATTCTTTTTTTTTTAACTTTTTTTTTTTAATGTACTTGACAGAGAGAGAGAGAGAGAGAGAGAGAGAGAGAGAGAGAGAGAGAGATCGATCACAAGTAGGCAGAGAGGCAGGCAGAGAGAGAAGGAAGCAGGCTCCCCGCTGAGGACCTTGGGATCATGACCTGAGCTGAAGGCAGAAACTTTAACCCATTGAGCCACCCAGGCACCCCTCTCTTGACATATTCTTATCCAGGCTTATTCTTTAGGATGTGGCACGTAGAACCAAAAACTAAAAATCTCCATGTATGCCTTGAACCATGTAGGCTACAGAATAATTCGGACCTCCCATGATTTCAACACTATCTCAGCACCAGACATGGAATGAACAAAGACCACATTAGTAGCCACATGGTATCATTGGCTTATGTTGAGCAACTGAAATCTTCAAAGTTTTCTTTATCTCGAATGATCTTTTTGTAAATGTATTTTTCAAAATGCTGAATTTACTCCTCCTGACACATAAAATTATTCCTCTCTTTTGTATTTTCTTCTACCTATGCATCCTCTTCCACTCAGTTAATATTGGAACTCACCAGACTTCAAATATCTATTACCTCTGTTTGGTGAATATTGCTTGTATGTTTTATAAAACAAATTGATGGGATGCTTGGGTGGCTCAGTTGGTTAAGTGTCTGCCTTCGGCTCTGGTCATGATCCCAGGGTCCTGGGATCGAGTCCTGCTGGGCAAGGAGCCTGGTTCTCCCTCTCCACTTTGCTCATGTTCTCTCTTGCTATCTCTCTCTCTCATATAAATAAATAAAATCTTTTAAAAAAAAGAAGCCCCACCAAGCCAGCACATACAGTTGCTAGACATGTGAGTAAGGCCATCTTGGACCATTCAGTTATCTTCAGTCACTCACTATGTACTCATGAATGAGCCCAGGTGAGACCAGTGAAAGAACCATCCAGCCAACATGCAAAATCACAAGGAAAAAACACATATCATTTTGGGGGTTGTTCATTATCTGTAATAATCAGCTGAAGACCAGAAGTATTCCTCTCCATGCTGGTAGGGTTTTTCCTACCTCTTTTATGGCCCTTTCCACAAATCACTACTTTGCTTTCTGGGTATGTACCTTCTGACCACTACTGGATTGTAATGTCACTGAGGGTGAAACAATTTATTGGCTTTAGATTTCTCCTAAAGTACTATACTCAGAATTGCAGGTAGTAGATGATGAGTCCATTTGTAGAATAAGTAATGGCTCCTTGGAATTCAAGTCCCAAATGAATTTATTATAAAGCAGTTTTCATTGTGAGAGCACTTAGAGAGCCACCGTCCTTCCTTAGCTCCGTTCCACACATATATGAGTGGAGGTGAGTCCGACATTGAAAGGGATCTATAACAGGGCGTATTCAGGGATTATTCCATTAGACCTTCTGTCAGTGCCTCACCTTCCTGTCCAACAGAACATGCTTCTTATTGGTTAACGTTTATGCTTCCTCATGGGGCGCCTAGGTGGCTCAGTCAGTTAAATGTCTACCTTTGGCTCAGGTCATGATCTCGAGGTCTTGGGATTGAGTCCCGCATCAGGCCCTCTGCTCAGCTGGGAGCCCGCTTCTTCCTCTGCTTGTTGCTCCCCTTGCTTATGTGTGCTCTCTCCCTCTCTCTCTCTGAGAAATAAATAAATTAAAACCTTAACAACAACAACAACAACACACCATTTATGTCCCCTTTTGCTTCTCTAACCACACATCCCCATTTTTAACCTAAAATGAAAACATCACTAAGAGCCCAAACTACTAAAAGCATAGCCAGCCATTCTACCCATTCATCCCTTTAGTATCCTTAGAACTGTATCCAATTTTCCCTCTCTCCCACATTTTTATAAAGATAAAACTAGATTTAAATAGACACCAAAGAAGGGGCACATGCACCCTAATGTTCATAGCAGCAATATCCACAATAGCCAAATTGTGTAAGGAGACAAGATGCCCTTCAACAGATGAATGGTTCTTATATACAATGGAATATTACTCAGCCATCAGAAAGGATGAATACCCACCATTTGCACTGACATGGATGGAACTGAGGGGATTATGCTAAATGAAATAAGTCAAGCAGAGAAAGACAATTATCATATGGTTTCACTCATATGTGGAACATAAGGAACAGCATGGAGGACCATAGGGGAAAGGAGGGGAAACCGAATGGGAAGAAATCAGAGAGAGAGACAAACCATGAGAGACTCTGGACTCCAGGAAACAAACTGAGGGTTACAGAAGGGAGGGGGGGATGGGGTAACAGTGCGATGGGCATTAAGGAGGGCACGTGTTGTGATGAGTACTGGGGGTTATACACAACTAATGAATCGCTGAACACTACATCAAAAACTAACACAAGCTGGCTAATTGAACATAATAAAAAAATAGACACCAAATATGGCTTTGGTGAAGGTGGAGAGAATCATAAAAGGACAGGTTTTGGAACGTAACTGTAACCAACATACACATAATGAATGCTGCTCCACTGTAGAGTGAACACTTGCATTTGTGTGCCAGAAACACCAGAAAGAGCAGCAGACTGGCCTTTCCCCCTGTAGAGCTCCAAACCTTTCCCCTTTTTGTATCCAGATGTTCCTTAGTTCATTAGGTGTCTGTGGGACCTAGCTGGTGGAAGGATACCGGCATCTAAGTGGAAGCTGCCCTGGGAAAGTTGTCTAACAATCAGAAGCCAGGTGAAGTCTCCAGCTCCTGGAGCAGCCATAAGTGCTAGGCAGCAGCAATTCCTTTATCATTATATATTTGGGGTGGGTTGTACCTCCTTCAACGTTAGGCTCAATGGAGAGGCTTCTGGCTAAACAGGCCATGGTCCTTGGAGTTGTCTTTTCAATTCCTTGTCGCCTCCCAGATGTAAGGCAGTTACAACTTGAGCTATGACCTGGAGAAACCCCAGGTGTGGCTTAGGCTCCCATAGAGATCACACAAGGTTGGAAAAGGAGGCTGGTGGGGACGCTGTCTACAAAGGTTGGGTTCGAGGTTACGAGTGGACATCAGAGTTCTCCTTTGGTTTCTGGGAAGGTGGTAAGGTAGAACCCTTGTCTGAAGGCTTCTTCAGGGAAAGGGAGCCATTCCAGCATGGTTTTCAGTCAAGAATCCTCTACGTTTAATAGACCTGAACTAAAATGGCCCCTCTGTCTCAATCAGATATTTACCACAACCATGAGCTGGAACCACCTTCCTGGACCTCCCAGTATTTCCTTCTCCTATGACAATGCAGTCCTTCCCAGCTGTACTTGCTTAATTAGAGGAAATAACTTCAGTAACACTTAAAACAAAGACAATCTCTTTAAGGTGACTTTTATTCTATTTTCCCATCATTATTCCCGGAATAATAGTCTACTCATCCTACACTCATATAATTAAAGAAATTCTCCTAAATTATTCTTTACATAGCAAGGGGCCATTCACCTTGACTCCTGACACTGCCCAACTTGAAACACCCAGCAAAGTTGAGAGAACAAAGTTCCCTAAATGGGGGGTATCCTACTGTCTAGGAACCCATTTAGTAAAGCACTTTGGTAGACTTGAAAATTGCAGGTATCCCCTACTTTCTGCAAGTTCAAGTTATGTCACTTTGGTTTTACGAAAGACCTACATTAGTACAGGTATACCTCAGAAATATTGCGGGTTCAGTTCTAGACCACAGAAACAATGAGAATATCACAATAAAGAGATTCAAGTGATTTTTTTTGGTTTCCCAATGTATACAAAAGTTATGTTTACACAATATTGTAGTCTATTAAGTGTGCAATAGCATTATATCTGAAAAAGTACTTACCTTAAATACTGCTAAAAATGCTAACCATTAATAAAAAAAATTTAAAACCCAAAGATATATATATATATCTTGTCACCACAATCTACAAAAGAAAATACAGATGGACATAAAAAATTAAATATAATATATTTTTGGAACAACATGGCTTAGTTGGAGACAGAAAGATATAATCCAAAGGAGGTGAAGCCAACTCAAATGTGCATTCAAGAAGGAGCATAAAGAAATAATTTAATATTCCTAGGATCTGTTTCCACCTAACAAGCAGCTGAGAAAGGAAAAGCCCTTGGTATACTGACCTAAGTTATTTCGGTAATGAGGCTTACTCATTTGTTAATAAGTAACTCATATTTTTGAAAATTTCATAATGTCATAATTTATTAGTGTTGCTTTTGAAAGGATAGATTTCACGAGGCAACCAATTATGAAATAAAATTTCCCACCTGGTGAGAAAAAGACTAACCAATCATCTGATCACAGATCACCACAACCAATATAATAATAGTGAATAAATTTGAAATATTGTAGAATTACCAAAAGTGACTCAGACACGAAGTGAACAAATGCTGTTGGAAAAATGGCGCTAATAACGTTGCTTGACACAGGATTGCCACAACCTTCAATTTGTAAGAAACCGCAATACCTGCGAGGAGCAATAAAGCCAAGCGCACTAAAACGAGGTATGCCTGTAACTGTTCTGTTCTTCCTAAGCGTAAGAAATCCAAAGAGGATTTTCGCTTTTACAAAAAAAAAAAAAAAAAAAAAAANTTTTGCAGCTGACTCCGGGGGAGGCAGCACGCCTGGAAGGGAAAGTGGCACCACCCAGCTTCTTCCCTGGGAACTACACGCAGCATGAAGCCGCCATAGATCCGAATTGTGTCTTTGAACATCTGTGCTTTTTTTTTCTCCATGTATTTTGTTCATCTCTTAGCAAGATGTGTCCTAAGGGATCAGAAAAGCCTAAGAGAGATTATTTTGGGGGCTTGGGGCCACTCAAAAAATTTTCCATAATAATTAACGGTAATTGTTTCTTCCCTTTATTCACGTGATTCAGCTCAGGAAAGAGTTCATAGGACTTTCTCCTTTCTGATATGGGTGTTTGGGGGAACTTGCAGTCTTATCAGCTATGCAAGTTCAGTATGGAGGAATAGGGATGAACAGGAGAGTGAGCAGGATTGGCTGTATGTTTAAACGACTGAGCTGCTCATGAGCTTTTCCAGTACTTGTCAGCATAACCTCCATTAGCCGTATCCTGGTTGGGGCAAAGCTGTGACTAGTCTAAAAACTGTCTCATCTTGCCAAAGTATTAAAATATCCCTATACTTAATCGGTTAACTCAATCAAAAAACACGCATGCATACGTATTTAGGACTGGGAGGGGTTAAGAAATTGAGTGAAACATGAGATATCCTTGTAGTGGTAGATCCGGACTCTAATATTAAAGAGGCAATTTCACAACCAGGGATGGGGAGTGGCAAGGTGGAGTCTGGAGGGCAGGTTCCTGGAGAAGCCAGCCTTGGGTTCGGTTCCAGAAGTGACTCCACCGAGAAAGGCTGGGTGGCAACCTTAACATTCCGATCCATTTCCTACTGGTACACCTTTACTCCAACTTTTTACAGGGATCTTTGCAGCCTAGCTAACCCCCACCAACCTTTCTCCTTTCGCTTCTCCGCCCCAGCTCGACACTTGCACTGTCCGCAACTTCAGCCACGCCCCCGGCTCCTGGACCTAAGTTCGGACCAATACAGCTGCACCCCACGGGTCACAGGACCAGAGGGGCCAACCAATTGGAGAGCAACTATAACCGCAAAGAGGAGCCGTCTTTGAGTGGCATCTTTGGACCAATGAGGAGCAACGATTCCGCACCCGCTCTGGGCGCCTAGCAGGGGACGCGCGGCTTCCTGAAACACGTGACCAGTGAGGGGACGCTGCCTAGCCCCACCTCCTGGTCTGGAGGTAACGCGATGGGCCACGCTTCCAATGGCTCGCAGAAGCTCTCGTCACGTGCAGTTTTTGCAGGCCCAGCGGCCTCCGGGAGGTCATGTGACAGTTGACGTTGCCGCGGCGCTCTCCAATGGAAAAAAAGAGCTGCCTTGGCAGGACCAAAAATTGATTTGTCGCCACGAATAACAGTACGGCTGGGGCGGGGATAGCCTATCACGTGCTTGCGGGACGGAATCGGGCGGGGTAGGCCACTGGTTGCGGGGCGAGCTGGGCGCGAGGCGCGCAGGCGCCTTGGGGACCCGGTAGCGGCGGCGGCAGCGGTGGCTGCGGAGAAGGCAGCGGCGGAGAGAGCCGGATCCTTGGCCGAAGCAGGAGGCGGTGGTGGTGGCCATGGCGGCAGACGGAGAGCGATCCCCGCTGCTCTCCGAGCCCATCGACGGTGGCGCCGGCGGCAACGGATTAGTGGGGCCGGGAGGGAGTGGGGCTGGGCCCGGGGGAGGCCTGACCCCCTCCGCACCACCGTACGGAGCCGGTAAACATGCCCCGCCCCAGGGTAAGCCGGGGTGGGTCCGAGGTGTTCCCGGGGGTACTCTGAGAAGCGGGAGGGGGCGGGACCTAGGGCGGAGGCGGGGCCCCAGCGCCAGGTGCGGAGCAGTTGCACCTGTGACTGGGTGAAGCTCTCCCTTTCGCAATTTGCACGGAGCTTGGGAAAGGAAGGGGCTTCTGAGGAAGCTGATTGAAGCACGGGTTATAAGAAGCTCGCCGAGCTAGGTCAGAAGGGTTGAGGACCAGAAAGAGTTCCCTGACCCTTTGGAGCAACAGTGGGCTATCTGCAAGTGATGACACCCTCCTTTTTACTTTTCTCTCCAGCATTTCCCCCGTTCCCTGAGGGGCACCCAGCCGTGTTGCCTGGGGAGGACCCGCCCCCCTACTCACCCCTTACCAGCCCGGACAGTGGGAGTGCCCCCATGATCACCTGCCGGGTCTGCCAGTCTCTCATCAACGTGGAAGGCAAGATGCATCAGCATGTAGTCAAATGTGGCGTCTGCAATGAAGCCACTGTGAGTTATACATATCTTTGAAACGGCCCTGTTTCCTAGATCCTCTTTCTGATACCTCTATTCTAGACCCTGACCTATAGGTGTTAGCCAAGTGCTAGTCATGAAACCCCAGTTTCGGTTCCAGGAGTCTCACATCATCATTTCCCCAGAAGCCACTCACCAAAGCTAATGTTTACCATCCTGCACCTTCATACCTCTCCTGGATACTTAAGCTTAGTCTTTATTTGCAAATCTCATGCTATATGCTTTTCTTTCATCTCTCTGTCCAGGCTAAGATCTTATCTCTCTGATCTCTCCTCAGAAGGTGTTTTTGGAGGAAATGGAAGGGATTGGAATTAGAGGTTTGCTTACCGATGTCCTCATTATTCTCTAGCCAATCAAGAATGCACCTCCAGGAAAAAAATATGTTCGGTGCCCCTGTAACTGTCTCCTTATCTGCAAAGTGACTTCCCAGCGGATTGCCTGCCCTCGGCCCTACTGGTAAGAGACATAAGGTGGGGAAGGGCATCAGTGGGAAAAATTGGAAAGCCATAAAAAGGATGAATGTTTGCAGAGAACCTAAAGGTGAAAGAGCCTCATGTTCATTTAGAAGGAAATTTAGAAAAAATTGTGGACTGTTGTACCTTTAGAATGTTACAGCCATCTTTCACATCTCACAATAAAAAGATTGGGATGAAATAGTGTCTTATAGGAAATAGAGAATCTAGGGGGCTGGGTGAATTATCATGAGATAAAAGGAAATTAGAGACCTGAAGTTTAAGCAGTGTTATTCCTCAATTCCCTGGGGGTAGGGTTGGGTTGGGTGGGGTATATTACATGTATAGAGAAGTAGAGGAACTTAGGCAGGGAGTGGGGATAGTGGAGGAGGGATAGTGTGGGCACCTTGAGGATTAAAAATTATTTCAACATAGTCATTTTCTCCTTTACAGCAAAAGAATCATCAACCTGGGACCTGTGCATCCAGGACCTCTGAGTCCAGAACCACAACCTATGGGTGTCAGGGTCATCTGTGGACATTGCAAGAATACTTTCCTGGTGAGGAGGAATACTGGAAAGCCTTGGGAAGGAGAGGGAGAAACAGAAGTAATCATAAATGTATTTCTGAGTTATGATAATGAATCCTAAAAAGGCGTATTCTAATTACCCTTCTGTTCCATTTCCTACTCTCCCCTGCCCCAGAGACTTCACTGGACATGACCCTGCTTCTATTAATTGGTTTCTCCCCTTTTTGTTCTCCATAGTGGACAGAGTTCACAGACCGAACCTTGGCCCGTTGCCCTCACTGCAGGAAAGTGTAAGTGATTGTGGAGTGGCATTGTCGAGCGACTAATTGTTAACATGTAGGGGAAAACCTGCAGGGCCATTGGAAACATCCAATTTGTTTGCCTCCCCACAGGTCATCTATTGGGCGCAGATATCCACGAAAGAGATGTATCTGCTGCTTCTTGCTTGGCTTACTCTTGGCCGTCACTGCCACTGGCCTTGCTGTGAGTAACCTTGATCCAACCCCGCTCATTGTTCAGCCTCATCTCCATAGCCCAAGATTTGGGAAATGGCTACTCTAAAAACTGTGAAAGATTAACTGAGGGGTTTTTGTTTTGTCTTGTTTTAATGTGTAGGTGAGCTGAAGTTGAAGGTAACTGGTAAATAATCTTCATCGTTACTGTAAGATTATAAAACAGCCATTTTCTTTATGGAGAAGGTGGGACAATGGAGAAGTGGGTTAAATTGAGTTGTTAGAAAACCTGGCTCACCTGTTGGACACTAAGAAAAACTGACAGATGTCTGGGACTGTATAACTTATGTACCTGCCTAGGGGAAGGGAGCAGGACACCTGGGCCTTTAAGAAGGTCCGTGAAGGTGGAGACACACACTGTTACTAGGGTTTCTAGAAAGTGGTAAGAGATCAACAGTAACCCCATCTTCCTTCTTCATCAGTTTGGCACATGGAAGCATGCACGGCGATATGGAGGCATCTATGCAGCCTGGGCATTTGTCATCCTGTTGGCTGTGCTGTGTTTGGGCCGGGCCCTCTATTGGGCCTGTATGAAGGTCAGCCACCCTGTCCAGAACTTCTCCTGAGCTCCATGACAACCCACAGACTGTGCCTGGCCCCTCCCTGGTGGGGACAGTGACACTACAAAGGGAGCCGTGGTAAAAGGCTCCCTCGGCTTCTGTAAGGGGAGCCAAGCAGCTGCCTTCCTTTTCCCTGGGGAGAGGTAGGAAGGAACCAGGCCCTCACCTAGGTTTGGAGGGGTAGAGAAGACCATTGCTGGCCATCTGCTTTCCTCCAAGGGCTGCTGTGTTTAGGGTGATATAGGCAGAATGTTGCCCCTAAACCTGGGTCCTAGAAGAGGGTTCTAGCCTTGTCCTTCCTAATATGCTCCCTGAGAGCCATTCCTGTCCCTTAAACATTCCAGGGCAGGGTGGGGGTGGGTAGCCCTGGGGGTTCCCTCCCTCTTGTGCACCATTAGGACCTTGCTGCTGCTATTGCACTTCACCAGGGGCTGGCTCTGGCCTCAGAACCCTCAGTCTCCTCTCCCCCCATTCCGTGTCCTAGGGGGGTGGGGTCAGCCGCTGCTCTGTACAGAACCACAGGAACTGATGTGTATATAACTATTTAATGTGGGGTATGTTCCCCTATCCTGTATTTCCCTTAATTCCTCCTTCCAACTTTACCCCCTAGTTGCAGTATTTAACTGGGCTGGGTAGGGTTGCTCTGTCTTGGGGGAGGCTAGGGATTCATCCTGTGCTTGTAAATAAATACGGTCATGACTATCCTTTTCCAGTCATTTATCTTTGTATGTGAAAAAAGGAGGAGGGGAATCTGTAGCCCCACAAAGGGGTAGAATACAAAGACAGCAAGGCTGAAACTATGGCTCTTTATTTTCGTGTGGACAGTTCAAAGGAAGTCATCAGTAGCTTTTGTTTAACGTAAAAAAAAAAATTGGGGGTTTAAAGAAGAGCATTGGTACGAGGCTGGCTGAAGGATTTGTATTTTTAGAAGGGAAATACAGTGCAGATATCTCTAGAGAGCAATTTTTAAAGACATTTTGGGGAAGTTAAGTTTTAAAGCTAGCTTGGGGGCCTTAGTTCCCAGGTTTAAAGTAATTTGGGGGTGGTGTCACAGTGCTAAGTATAGGGTGATAGGACAGTGGTCACTGCCCAGGGCCTTGGAACGGATCTTGCTGTCACACAATGCAGGTAACAGAGAGTGAGACAACAAAAAGTAATCAAGGCGCCAACCAACATTTTTGGATCGAGCATTCATCATGTAGGTCCAAAAGGTATAGGCATAGGCCGTGTTGGGGTAGAGGTGCCGGAAACTATCAGCCAGTGGCACGGCTTGTAGTAATTCCCCAAAGCCTTGACGCTCTTGTGGAGTGAAGCCAGCATTCTTTTTGTTTCCCTTGGGGTTGCGAAGGTCGATTTCTTCATGAGCTACATTGAGGTCCCCACATAGCACAAGGGGCTTGCGGGAAGCCAAACCCTTCAGGAACTTGCGAAAGGCTTCATCCCAGCGCTGCCGGTACTCCAAGCGTACCAAGCCTCGGCCTGCATTAGGTACATAGACTGTTACCAGCACAAATGCGTCAAACTCAGCCACAATCACTCGGCCTTCCTGATCATGTTCCTCCTCACCTACAGAAATGATGAAACACAGTTAGCATAAAAAAGTGTAAGAAGGGGTGCCTGGGTAGCTCAGTTGTTAAGCGTCTGCCTTCCACCCCGGTCATGATCCCAGGGTCCCAGGATCGGAAACCCATGTCCGGCTCTCTGCTCAGTGGGAAGCCTGCTTCTCCCTCTCCCACTCCCCCTGCTTGTGTTCCCTCTCGCTAGCTTGTCAAAGTCTTTTAAAAAAAAAAAAGCGTAAGAAAAGGGGAAGCAAAGAAAGTAATTCATATTAGGGGCTCGGGTGGGGTATTAGCAGTTGGTTTGGAAGAGCTCAGGGATTAGGAATGAACAAGGTCTCACCAATGCCATAGGAGACTTTCAGTGGGCACTGGCGTGAAAGCAGGCCCACACCACTGTACCCTTCCTTGTCTGAAGGAGCTGACCAGTACTGATGGGATAGTCCAGGTAACTCTTGAAGTTCAACTGGTAGCTTGTTCTCTGAACATTTGGTCTCTTGGAGGCAGAGGATATCCGGGGCTTCTTCCTTTACCCACTGTGAGTGAAATGAAAAGTAGAAAAGCACTGTCAACTCAGACATTTACTGAAGACTCTGTGCCAAGTACAAGAGCTACACTGCTTAGACACAGTCACTATGCTTAAGAGTCTAGTAAGCAAAGGACACCTAGTTGGCTCAGTCGTTTAAACATCTGCCTTCAGCTCAGGTCATGATTGCAGGGTCCTGGGATGAGCCCTGGGTTGGGCTCCTTGCTCAGTGGGGAGTCTGCTGCTCCCTCTCTGTTTGCCCCCCCATCTTTGTGCACTCTCTCTAATAAAGTATTAAAAAAAAAAAAGCCTAGTAAGCACAACATCTAAATTCTATAACTGGCAACTAACAGAAAAATAAAATGGATGTTACATGCAATATTGAAGAGACTGTATTTCTTTCATAGGCACTGGATAGCCAGGTAAGATTTCTAAGCAGTATTTTTAAAATTTTAAGTAAACTCCAGGCCACATGTGGGGCTCCAACTCATGATGCCCCAACGGAACCAGGGAGGCACCCCTAAACAGTAATTTAAATGAAAGACATACTGGAGATGAAGCAAGTCCAAAAACAAGGTTTTTGTAACATGCTGGGGAAGAAATGAAGCCATTAATTAAAACAATGGAAATGGAGCTGAAAAGTTGGACATTTCAGAAATACAGTAGTTCTATAACTTAGTGAAGCCCCTCCTTTTAACTCTCTCACAAAAAAAAACAACAAAACTATACACAAAGGAAAAATAAAATCTACACGTTGAGGCTAAAACGGGAAAAGGTGATTAAATCCCAAGATCATTCAATACGAAAGCATGTCCCTTCCCCCTCCCTGAATTCCACTCACATCTAAACCTTTCTTCTTAATCCAGGCTCGAAGCCCATCCACATTCCAGGAGCAGATCTTGAGGGTGGCCGATTTACCATTGGGCGAGGTTTTCTGATCTGGGGGGTCCTCATACAGGACTGGCCCCTCTCCTGCCTCTTTTTCGTTTTTCTTTGTTCCCACCTTACTCTTCTTGGCTTCTGGCTCTATAAAATAAGCAATATACAATGATAAAGTTGACAGAAAGCAACTTTGATGTGATTGACTAGAGACCCACTTGAGAGCCTACAGTTGCTGCGACTTCTTTACAATCTGAAAGAACGCACTGAGTAGATTCCCACTCCGCGTTCACTGACGGAATCAGAAACACCCCCACGGCAGCCTCTAGGGAGAGGGGTTCATTTCGTTCTCTTACCAATCTTGGGTTCTTCCCCGTCTTCTGCCACAGCTCCCTTTTTCCCACGCTTCGGCATCACTGTAACGAACGCCCTTCTGAACCTGTACCACGTCGCCCACCGAAGCAGTATTTCTACCGCGTCGCCTGCAAACGAGAATAGGTCGTGAAGTCAGCTACCGCTGGGGAAAAGACTCCTCCTCGGGCGCCCCCGCACTAGGTACCGCCTCTCAAACAATATAATCTCTGAATCCTCTCCCCGCCTCCGTGCACCACAGGCCCTTCAGCCCCTCACCCACAAGACTAGATCATTTCAGGGTGCCTGGTGCCGTCCTCGCGAGATCTGCCCTCCGGCCAATCGAGGGCCTTAATTTAGGGTTCTGACTTAGGCTTGCGGATCAGACGTCAGAGAAGCCCCTCTGCTGGGCAAACAAGAGCAACCCTGTGCCTGACCTGCTCGGGTCCCAGCCAGGCTCCTCCTTACCCGAGCACAAAGAGTCTCGCACGCTGTGCCCCCACGTGGGTAAGGGGCATGCTCACGTGACCCGAGGCGCTCCGCCTCAGCAGAGGAGTGCGTGTGACTGGTCTGTCTGGGGTCACGTGATAGAGAGGCTCGGCCTTCCCCGCTCCCCGCCTCCAAGTCTCCAAGGGACTCCAGGCCCCAGCCTTTCATTCCTGGGCTGTTTATGCATGTGCCCGATGCACGACTCGTTCTGCCTCCCGACCGAAGATTCCCAGTGCTGGGCAAGAGGGAAAAAAATCAGTGGCGATGTCTGGGCTGGGCCACGGGAGAGAAGTAAAGAAATGGATAGGAATATAAGGAGCAGATGCCGCCGCAGCGTCCCTGGCAGTCAGGAGGACAGGTCCCTGAAGGGGCCTCGATGGGGCGCCGTGACGACGGGGGCGGGGCTGGCGCGGGCGCGCGACTCGCGGGACTTCTGGTGGCGTTCGTCTCGGTGCGCGCCAGTGCCCGGCGTCTGGGGCTTGTAGTCTTCCGGCGCGCTCCGGAATCCGCGGCGCAGCGCGGCCTGGGGAGGGCTCCCCGGCTGCAGTCGCAGCTAGCCCTGCCGGCGTTTTCTCTCGGGCTCGGCCATGCCGGCGGTGCTGGGGTTTGAAGGCAGCGCTAACAAGATTGGCGTGGGCGTGGTCCGGGATGGCGCGGTGCTGGCTAACCCGCGGCGGACTTACGTCACGCCGCCGGGCACAGGTGCGTGTGTGGGGAGCTTAGGGTTCGCTGCGCGCTTCTCGGCGTGGCACCGCCCTCCGTCTGTCTAGACGCTCGCAAAGTAGGGCGTGGAGCGCCTTGTCCCCTGGTAGTTTTTGATCCGAATCTCTGAGATTTATGTGACAGTATTAACATCACAAGGCTGATGGTTAGAAGAGTCACAGGCACTTGGACCTGGATCATCTGGGTTTCTTTTGTTTTATCGAGCACCTCTTATATACTAATCGTCAGTTGGGTGCTGGATACAAGAGTAGATGTTACGAACTGCTGTGGAGTCGGACGTAAAAACAAAACTTTACAGGGCGCCTGGGTGGCTCAGTGGGTTAAAGCCGCTGCCTTCGGCTCAGGTCATGATCCCAGGGTCCTGGGATGGAGGCCCACATCGGGCTCTCTGCTCAGCAGGGAGCCTGCTTCCTCCTCTCTCCTCTCTCTGCCTGCTTCTCTGCCTACTTGTGATCTCTCTCTCTGTGTCAAATGAATAAATAAAATCTTTAAAAAAAAAAACAAAAAAACACACAAAACTTTACAGTGTGATGAAGAGTATAATAGATGCAATCAGAATTATCTAGAATGAGAAGGAGTCTAGAGACTTCCACCTTGGGTGTTAAGATAGGAACAGTAATATTCGTGTTCAGTATTTGGTTTGGGGCTTGTGTTCCTGACTCTTTAAATGGAAATAATAATATCTGCATTATTGGGTCTTGAGAAACAAACGAAATTATTAGACATACTACAACTTTTCTAAAAAATGTTATTTCTGAGTTATTATGTTGTATTTTGTGTACCATCCCTTAAAACTCCTGCATATAAAGGAGAAGGCAGCTGACTTTTTATATACCTGAAAAGCCTCCCTGAACTGGTGATGTTGTGACGGGTTGCTCGTTAGAAAATATATATCTTATTTAGCACTCACTCTTCTAGGCATTTTGGCACCAGGATTACAATGATAAATAGCCAGTGCTTTATGATGCTCATGTTTAAAGTGAGGAAACTACCAATAATTATAATGCTTAATTGTTTTATGTCTAATACGGTATGTAAAGTATAAAGATGTGATCATGAATGGGGTTTGTAGGGTCACAGAGAAGATCGCCAAAGGGTATGAAGCAGGTATCACTTGAATTGAATCCTGAAGGCTGAGTAGGAGTTGGGTATGAAGAAGGGCATTTCTAGGGAGCTGGTCAGCCTAGCTGAACAGGCTAGAAAGAGTGTATCTGAAAACCTGGAAGACAAGATGCTTGAGGAGAGTGAAAGGGGCTCTTCCTACACTGTGTAAATATTAAAAAAACAAAAACAATGGCCAGTTGTTTTGCCAGTAAAATGGGTTTATTCAGGAATAGTAGAGAATTGCAATTTGGATCAGGGAATCTGTGGGAAAACCATAGGCAAGTCTGGAGAACAAGCAAAAGGATTGATCTTTTTGAAGGAAGAGGGGGTAGTTGTGAGGGGCTCTAGTTAAACAAAGTCCATTAATGGGATGCCTGGCTGGCTCAGTCAAGAAGAGCATGTGATTCTTGGTTTTGGGGTCGGGAGTTTGAGCCCCATGTTGGGTGTGGAGATTACTTAAATAAGTACGATTTAAAAAAAAAAAATCTTAAGTCCATTGAAGTAAACCAAGAGTTCCAAGTGTAGTGGCTTTTCATTAAAAGTGGCTGGAGAATCTTCCTCTTGCTGGGGTGATAAGTTATAGGCTTCTTCCTGTTGGAAATGCAAGGTATGTTCTCTTCCCATCAGGGTCTGCAATTGAGAAGGAGTGGTAGGGTGTGAGAGCTTCCCCTTCTGGCCTCCTGACTCCATTTTAAATGAGATTTCTTTTACTCAGTTTCACCTACTAAAACAGCTGCTTTTGACTTCTACCTACCTTTTCTATAGAAAAACTCTGTGATCTCTGACCTGTGTCCATCTCCTAGGATTCCTTCCAGGAGATACTGCTAGACATCATCGAGCTGTTATCCTGGACCTGGTACAGGAGGCACTGACAGAGGCTGGATTAACCTCCCAGGATATTGATTGCATTGCCTACACCAAAGGTATAGCTGGGACAGTGGTTGACAATGAAAGAATATACCTGGAGCCTGGCTAGGTTAGAAGAGCCCGCGCTCTTCTCTCCTACCACCACTACCCCTACCTCACCCCTTATATCCCTTACTTTCCCCAGCTCTCTTTTCCCAGTGTCCATAGGATTCTAACTCCCATTTCTGTTCCCCTAGGCCCTGGCATGGGTGCCCCCCTGGTTTCTGTGGCTGTTGTGGCCCGCACTGTGGCCCAGCTGTGGAATAAGCCATTGCTGGGCGTGAACCACTGTATAGGCCACATTGAGATGGGCCGCCTCATCACTGGAGCCACCAGCCCAACTGTGCTGTATGTCAGTGGAGGAAATACACAGGTATTTGGAGTACTCCATCATTCTCTCGTAATTTCTAAGGCATTGTACCAGCAACTTTCACATTGTACCGCAGGTGGCACTTGCGAGAACAAAGCTGGGCTCATCTGAACCTAAAATGTTATGCACTAGAAAACTCACAAGACAGCTTGCAAATATTGTAGATTTGGGCGGGATGATCACGATGTTGGATGGCATTTATCTGTTTATTTAAAAGATTCTACTCATTTATTAGAAAGAGGGAAAGAGAGCATGAGCAGGGGAGAGAAGGAAGCCGACTACTTCCCACTGAGCAGGGAACCCAGTGCGGGGCTCGATCCAGGACCCTGAGGTCGTGACCCAAATGGAAAGCAGATGCTTAAATGTCTGAGACACCCAGGCACTCCATGGGTGGCTTTTATATATGTGGTTATAAAGATAGTTCTGATTTAGAAAAAGAAAGAATAGTAAAGATTAAAGCCTTCAAAATAATGAAAGGTTTTTACTTTTGTTAATCTGAAGCTTATTTTTTTCTCTGTATCTTAGCAATTAAAACTAAGGGGCACTATGTGATTTGTTTTTTCACAATTTCATGTTTTGTTTTATGTTACTGATAGTAAATAAACAAGTTGATATTCTAAGAATGTGAAAATAGAAATAATTTTAACACTTTACAAGTGGTAGAAGGCCTTTTAAGTTTATAGGTGAAGCTGAAGTTGTTTGGGTACCATACCAGACCTTTTTAGGTTGTGATTGGAGAACTCTAGTCTTCTTTTCCCACGGAACACCTGATGGGGTTATTTTCAGAAAAAGTCACTGTCCCCAGCTTATGAAAGGCTTAAAACGTCATTTTGTGACATAGTTATTTAGGATGAAGCCCACATTCCTGTGAAAATGATGTGGGAACTTTTACAGGTAGAGGGCATATAGCTGGCAGGGGCCTGGAGGATGGCATACAAAATTAGGGACTTGGGGTGTGCAAAGTGGCAGTGGAGGCTTGCAAGAGTTACTGAAGAGAAGCAGTGATGGTTTTCTCTTCCTCTTCCCTCTTGAAACCTGTTTAGGTGGGAAAATAGGGAAGATGATTGGGTGGAGAAGTAGACAACAGAAGTAGAAAGGCAGGACTTTTTTCCCTTCCCCTTTTGTGGCCAGCCTTTTAACAGCAGAGTAGGATCTACATCAGAATGGAAGGGAATCCTTAGCAGCACCAGAAAGGGAAAAGGACTTCTTACAGTCATAAGGAAACACTGAATGTCAGAAGTATACATGGCAGAGGGTGGTAAATATTCTCTGTAGAAGTTGGTCATATGTGAAGAATGAACATAAGTTGATTGCCATGTTGAGTTGGGTGTGCTATTAGTGTGACCCAATATAGGATTTTTGAGGTTTTCAACTGTGCCTCTTGTCTTGTTTCCAAATAATGCTGCCCTGGCAGAATAATCTAGAAGGACTCTGGTTCCATGCCTCCAAGCCTGAAAGCCTGTTCCTAGTCCGAAGTGTCAAGACTCCCTTTAAAGGATGTACTAGGAACTTCCAGGCTAGAAAAATGTATTTGAAATGAGAATTGCTTATACCCTGACCTAGGCTATTTTCTGTAGATTAGGAATCTGCTCTGAGAATCCTCAGGGTACATATAGGCTTCTGAGATAGAGCTATGAGAAAGTACCTATACAGGGTTTGGGTAAGGTCTTTTGTTATGTTTTTTATTGGAAGCTGCAGCGGCCACGTTGATCCTCTGCTATGTTCTTCCCCAAAGCCAAATACTCCTCTTTACAGACTTGAGGTTTCATGGACATCCTCATCACCCTTAGGTGATTGCATATTCAGAACATCGTTACCGCATCTTTGGGGAAACCATCGATATTGCTGTGGGTAATTGTCTGGATCGTTTTGCTCGAGTGCTGAAGGTAAGCCACTGGGGCTAGAAGAAACATAAGGTATGGATAAATTTCTGGGGAGTCATGGAAATGGAAGTAGAAAGTAGCAAATTAGTTTCTTATGCTTTCTGAATGTCTGATTCCATCCTCTTTTTCCTTCTGCTAGATTTCCAATGACCCAAGTCCAGGCTACAATATTGAACAGATGGCAAAGCGGTAAGGGGACATAGGTGGGAGGAGGCTGACTGGTGGGGCTTCTGGGATTTCCCTGTATATACAGTAAGGAGGTTTGGGAGGGCATTGGAGGGTGAGCAGCCAGCTGACTAGAGGATTGGTGCCTCACACTCACTCCCACACAGAGGCAAGAAGCTAGTTGAGCTGCCATATACTGTGAAGGGGATGGACGTTTCATTCTCGGGGATCCTGTCTTTCATTGAGGTGAGTGTGGGACAGGGGAGGAGAGAACACTGTCATGCTTTTTAATGAGGCATATCTGTTTTGCTCACCGTTGGATTTCTTGCCTGCAGCATAGTTCTGGTCTTTATTAATGATGCTGAATAAATTCATTAAGCAAATATTTATTAAACATCTTCTGTGTGCTAGGCACTGTTCTAGGCAATAGCAGTACAGCATACAGCAAAATAAAAATCTCTTTCTATTTGGAGTTTACATTCTGATGGGGGGTGACAAGAAAACAAGCGGGGGTGGGGGGATAATAAATAATACAATAAAAAGGGTCAGATGATGATAAGCACTGTGGAGAAAGTTAAGCCGAGTAGGGGGTTGGGGGGTTGGGGTGCCAGGGCAAACATTTGTAATTATTGATTCCCAGATGAATGCTGCCCTTTCTATAGCTCAGTGCCAGTGAAAGGCGAAATGTGGTGTAGACACGCTGCTAAGTTGAACTGTAGTGAGACAGGGTGATCCTCCAGGTGTGCTAATTTTTGCTCTCATGTCATCCCCAAACCATAATTCATTTATTTATTTATTTTCTTTAATTATAGGATGTGACCCAGCAGATGCTGGCCACAGGCGAGTGTACTCCTGAGGATTTATGTTTCTCTCTGCAGGTAATGGGATACAGTGCTGGGAGAGAAAGTTGGGTCTGGGGGAGCTTTTATACAGTAGAGCAGAATTGGGATCCACTCTGTTGTTTTCACCTTATCTGTCCCCCACAGGAAACCGTGTTTGCAATGCTGGTAGAGATCACAGAGCGAGCCATGGCACACTGTGGCTCCCAGGAGGCCCTCATCGTGGGAGGTGTGGGGTGTATGTATCATTGAACTGTGCTCCTCTTTTCTGTTCTTGGACATTAGTGTCTTTCTCCTGCTAGTCTAAATCTCTTAAGGGTTTGGGAAAATCAGAAGTTTCTGCTTCCCAGCCCTTGCCACCTAAACCCCTACTTCATTTTTGTAAGTAAACACACATGAGGTGTACAGTTGGACCATGCAGAAAGGGCTAAAACTAAGCCAGCCCTACCCTCTTACCTCTTTGTAGGTAATTTGAGGCTACAGGAAATGATGGAGACAATGTGCCAGGAACGTGGAGCCCGGCTTTTTGCCACAGATGAGAGGTAAAGGCCCTTTCCCTTTCTTGATTTCTTCTTTTTTTCCTCCAATTACTATGATTCTCCACCCTTGAATCCCAAATTTCATATCTTTTTTCTTCCCAGATTCTGCATTGACAATGGAGCCATGATAGCCCAGGCTGGCTGGGAGATGTTTCGGGCAGGGCACAGGACCCCCCTCAGTGATTCTGGGATCACACAGAGGTGTGTACCCTCCTGGAGGGGGTAGATAGGATTATATGGGAGGTAGGCAAATATCGGCAGGGAATAGGGTCCAGAATCATGAGGGCAGAGAGGAATGGAAGCTTTAAAGGGATAGCTGTCCACCAGGTTTTCTGTGTTTTTTTCCCCACAGGTACCGGACAGATGAAGTAGAAGTGACCTGGAGGGACTGAGGGACTAACAAGGTTAACAGGATCAGAGTAGGTAGTGCCCTAAGTGGAGCCTACGGGAACTTAGGCCTTAATCTCTGTCCTTACCTGGGTGTCCTGGCAAGGCTATGGACTCCTGTCTCCCATCGTTTGAACCTCAGGTTGACTCAGCAATAAACTATTTTTGGTTTTGTATGTTGGTAATTGGCTTGTGTTAATCAAGAATGATACATAGTTGGCACTGGGTAGATTCTTGTTGATGGGGTCAGTGGGTAAGGAGGTAGGGGTCAGAGCAGGGGGCCTTGGCTGACTGTTCAGGGCTGCTGCTCTGGAGCTAAGATGGAGGGGACATCTTAAGTGCTCTTCTAACATCCTCTTAATAATAGTGTTATCATTACTAATGCTATTTTAGTGTCCTGCTTCATGCTGACCGCTTTGCGTTTGTCATCTCATTTAAATTCTTTGAAGTAGGTTCTCAGGACCTGCCTCAAAATAGCCTGGAGCCAGGTCTCATTTTATTTTATTTTATTTATTTATTTTTTAAAAGATTTTACTTATTTATTTGACAGATAGAGAGACATCACAAGTAGGCAGAGAGGCAGGCAGAGAGAGAGGAGGAAACAGGCTCCCTGCCAAGCCTGGAGCCCAACGTGGGCCTCGATCCCAGAATCCTGAGATCATGACCTGAGCCGATGGCAGAGGCTTTAACCCACTGAGCCACCCAGGCGCCCCAGGTCTCATTTTATACTAATTTGTAACTCAAGAGCAAAACTGTTCCTCCTCCTTGCACTTACACCTCCATACTCCTCCATACACTTCCAGGGGCAGGCTTGTGGGGGTGCCCAGGATCCCTCCCTCCCTGCTCCAGCTGCCAGAACTAATGTCCTTTATGTTGTCAGTCACCACAAAAAGTCCCAAACTACCAAGGCACCTAAAGGCAGGTGCCCTAATAACAGCTCTGCACTCTAATAACCGTTACTCTCCACCCCTTTTTTGTTCCCCCGAAATTCTTTTGTGCTCTTTGGAACTAATAGCTGGTTGTTAATAAAATTACCTATATCCTCAAGCTCTCTTCTGAATGTTCTCTTTACATTCCTGCTCAGAGCCCTGGTTTCTCCTGAGGACTCTGCTTCTACCACCCCTAGTGGTGCTGTTTTCTTTCCCCCACATCCTTTGTACCACTGGCCCTGGAGGTGGTGGGGGGTGGTGTCCTCATTTTTCCTCTTTCTATGTTCAGTCTATCAGCTCTCATCCTTACCACACCTTAGCTTTGAAACACATGTCATTCGTTAGACTATACCATGCCACAACTGCTCCTGTCACATCTCGATTTTAGGGGTGCCTGGGTGACTCAGTTGGTTAAACATCTGCCTTTGGCTTAAGTCATGATCCTTGAGTCCTGAGTTGGGCTCCCTGCTCAGTGGGGAGCCTGCTTCCCCCTCTCCCTCTGTCCCTCCCCCTCGCTTGTGCTCTCTCTCTCAAATAAATACATAAAATCTAAAAAAAAAAAACAAACAAAAAACCCAGATCTCGATTTTAGTACGTGGGTGAATCATCCTAAAGCTCTGGTCTCAGCTCTGTGCTCCTCCTGTGATCTTGTACCCCCGCACCTAATGCAGCCACTCATTCCCTTGGTCCTAGTCTAGACCTTCAGCTCCTCCATGTCTCCATCTCGGACATCCCCCCTATCTTTCCAGCTCATTTTCTTCAGTGCACTGAATCTAACAATTAATCTCTTTATCAGGCCCTGCAGTCTGTTGATCTTCCTTTCCACTGACCTCATCCCCTGCCTGGCTTTATTCCCCTCCAGCTGAACTCCACTCATGAGCACTTCACTACAAATGCCTCACCTCCCTTGCCTTTCTTGCTTTTGTCATGCTTCAACTCTTCACATACTTGATTCCTAGAGCCACGCAGCTGAAAGGGCTAGCGTAAAACAGCCAGGCTGACTCATCTTACTTTAAATCCATCATCCTGAAACTTAGGCCACCTCACAATATTCCCTAGTCCTTTCACTTGCCTTCTTTCCAATAACTATTTTATACCTTCTGGCCCCTCAATCTTTGTCTCTGCTGATTCTCACTTAGAACATTCATGAGCTCCCACCACTATAGCTAACCACCTTCCAGTATTTATTCCAATGTACTCTGCTTTCTTTTCTGTTCCTGTATTAACAGTATGCTGTTAATATCTGTTACTATATACTCAGTTGGGATTGATTTTGCTCCCCAGAGGACATTTGGTTGTCACAACTGGGAGACAGGGCTACTGGGTAGAGGCCAGGGATGCTGCACAACACCCTGCAATGTACAGAACAGCTCCCCACACGAAGAATTCCCTAGGCTAAAATGTCACTGGTGTCAAGGTTGAGAAACCGTGCTATAAATGAACTGTCCGTGCTCCTGTCCCAACTACTTCTATGGTCCATCCCATCCTCTAGCCTTTCAGGACATCTCTCAGCAGTTCTCCTTTTCTGTAGAGTCTGTATTTCCCCTTCTTTCCTAGATCTTCCTCTCAGCACACAGTTACGCTTTCATTTTCCTTATCTTAAAACACGATTGCCTCTTGAGCCCATTTTCCCCTTTCAGTTGCTTCCCATTTTTCTGCTCCATTTTATAGCAAAACATCTTAAAAGAGTTGTTCCCAGTTCCTCTCAACCAACTCCCTATGAAGAAGTCCACTCTACCAAGGCTGTTTTTTTGTTTGTTTTTTAAGATTGTATTTATTTGAGAGGGAAGGAGAGAGAGAGACAGTGTGTGCACACGTGTGTACGTGAGCAGGGGGAGGGGTAGAGGGAGAGAGAGAAGCAAACTCCCTGCTGAGTTTCCCAGGGCTGGATCCCAGGACCCAGAGATCATGATCTGAGCCACCCCATGATCAGGCGCCCCACCAAGGCTGTTCTTACCTCAGTCACCAGGGAAGTAAGCTAGGAGGCAAACCAGAGAACTTGTCCTAAAGCCAAGTAAAGAAAACGTTTCAAAAAGGGAGGGTCCAAAGCTGCTGACAGCCTAGGTGGGGTGAAGCTGAATACACCATTAAAGTTAGCTATGTGAGTCACTGGGGTCTTTCTCTGTGGTTTGGAATTTCCCCAAACTCATGACTATGAGGGCAGCATCCTGGAAGTATTGCCGTAGGACTTCATGAAGATACATGCCACTCAGACTACACGATAAGGAAGAAAGCAGAGGACAGCTGAGCACCGTGGTTAGTTCCTGCTCTGGGACAGTTTTTGCACTTGCTGGCCCTGTTCCTGTATACCTACTTTTGATTCACCTGTAAGCCCTGCTCACAGGTGTATCCTGAAGGAACGGGAATGTTGAAAGAACGTTTCAGGTTCTCCCTTTGGTGGTGCTTCTGCTTCTGCTCTGGTATAAGTCCACCATGTCTTCAAAAGCCTTTCAGCTACAGAAAAAAGAAACCCTAGATTCAGCAAGGAATAGAGATCGGTTCTTCCCCACCCACTGGGGGATTTTAGAGAGGATTTTAGGGAAAAACCAAGAATATTAGGCTTTTGCATCTCACAGCACAACGAGGGAAGCTGGGAACCCTGATTCCTGTGGCATCTTCTCTGCCAGGAAGCATCCTTCCTCAAGGAGGCCTACTCTGTCTACCCTGCCCCTTCTGGATTTGGGGAAGCTGATTTCCTTTTATGGCTAGAGCAGGGATTGGAAACTCAAGCCTGTAAGAACCAGACATATAATATCAAAGACTAAAGTGGACCAGGTGAGAACTGTGGCAAGCATAGGAATACCTGCCCTGTCCCATTGGGCAGCAACTACTTGGCTCTAGCTGAGTGTGTTCCATGGGATGGAGACCCCAAACTACTGGATGCATGTTAAATATTGACAATTAATTTTAAAAATTATAAATTCTGTACAATCTGAACTAAACCTGTACAGGTAAGATCCGGTCCAGAGACCACCAGTGTTCAATCCCTGGTCTAGAGACTCCCTCACCAGAAGTTTTTGACATGGTCCTGCGCATTGGTCAAACTTAACTAAATAGGACAGAGTCACGTGATAGGTGCCCACCTGGACCGAAGAGCTCCAGTTCACATCTGCCAAGGAAGGGGGGTTGCAGAATGACTAGAGGTGGGGCCTCATTTCTCAGGCCGGAGAGGAAATGAGTTACTGTTGGTAGTTCTAGATTTCTTATTGAGGCATCAGCCTTGTGCTGTATCTCACTTCCTCATCCCCTTACCCACCTGCTCACTTACCAGGTTTCTTGTAGAATGTATAGAGCAGCAGTAGAATGATAAGCAACGTAACAATGAGTGCTGCCCATCAAGTGAGAAGGAACATGATGAGCAGGTGGAGCAGAGAGCCCAGGAGGGAGAACCAGGGACTGTACCAATGGAAGGAAGGGGATCAAACTGCAGGGGAGAGTGAATGTAGCCTATCTCTTGTCCAAACCTCTGTACCATCCACTCTTGGACCGCAAGGATGCTCCTCCAATTCTCCCAGGTCCTCCCAACCCAGGGCCTGACACCCATGCTAACATGTGCCCATACTAACCAGGCAACCACCTAAGGGAGGCGTGGAAACAACCAAAGCTGACAAGGGCATAGGAGCAGAGGGAAAAATTGGAGATGAGGGGGTGATGTTCAGATCAGTTTTGGGAGAGATGAAAGGTCAGGAGGTCGGTCTGCAAATGAGTCATGGGTTTGAGGTGTAGAGAGAAGGATAGCAGATTCTGGCTTCCTTCCCCCATACTCTCTATTCCCTACTCGTCACTCCAATTTCTATGCACACCACCACCAAGTTAGCAGATGTTTTTTTCCACTTTCAGGACTAGAGATATAGAAAAGAGGTGTCAGGGTCAAGCCCTAAAAGTCAGAGGTAGGGCAGTGAGGGGCACAAGGGGAAAGGTGATTAATGAAGGCCTGTGTGGGGGTGGAGGAGGAGTACTCACCAATAAGGATGAAAACTACAGCAATAAGGAATGTGAAGAGATAGCCTCACATACTTCATGGTTCCTGCCTTAGCCTTTCCCAGAAAGGCCAGTTGGTTTATTATACTGGGCCAGTTAGTTAGTTTATACTGGGTATAGTTTATTTTGGCCCAGCCACTATAAGAGGGCACGGCAATCACTGGGGAATGGTCCCAGGAAGAGGGTGAATGATTGCTCCCTCCCCCTCTTGAGAGGCAGGAGTAAGAGCACAGTGGAAAGAGTTGAGGGAGCTTAGGGGTCTTAAGGGGAAGAAAGGATGGGAGTAGAGTGCAGTGAGACACCTGGTAATGTGGGATGGGAAAACTAAAAAAGTTTAGGGAGAGATACCCTCCCTAAACTTTGCCTTAATATATAGGCAGACTTTGAATTTTACTATGCGAGCTTGGATTGTCTCTTAAACACTGGCCAACCACAGTCATCTCCACCTTCCTACATTGTCATCTAACTAGTGGTTACTGAGACCTAGCCCTCTTGTACTCCTCCTCCCAAAAATTATGCTCTTAGGATGGCCCTGGACTCTACCTACATTTTTCTCCTTTTTCTGCCAAACCTCTTGGGAAGATACCAAATAACCTGGAAGACTTCGGGGGTTAAAACAAAGCAGGAAAGGGCAGAGAAGAGAAATGCATTGAAGATTACGGGCAGACATCAGGGGGATAGAGGCAGACACCAACCATGCTCATGGCCTGAGGAGATGGGCAGGCAGAGGCAGAAATCGATGCATTGGAAACATAGTGCATTCCTCTCATATTTTTACCTAACTTTCCCAGAAGTTGTTGGACATATTAAATTTTATCCTTTCTTTGAAGGTTTTACCCTGCCCACATAAATTCCATTAGGTCATTCTTGGTTTTTGAGAATCTACTCTGTGCCTGGGCGATGGGCTAAGTAAGGTTTATCTCTTATCTTCCCCTTAGGTTCACTCACCTGGTGGTGATTAGAGAGAGCACATAGGCAGGACCCTTGCTCTGGATAACTGTGCAAATCCTAGCCATACTGGCACTCTGGCCCCAGGCAGCTCCCATTCCACACACCCACATCAGTCCTATTTCCTGGAGCTTTTCCAATCATACAGGAGCCTGGAAATGAGACTGGGAACAGACGTTCCTTTTTGGGGAGAGAACCACATGGCAGAGCAGTAGGACTATCTAGGTATCATCAGTGCCAAAGGGGGGAATGGAAGTTTGTGTGTAAGGTGGGGTGGGGGGAATACCAAATTTTGTTTTCTTTTTTAAAAAAGATTTTTATGTATTTATTTGAGAGAGAGGGAGTGAGCACATGAGGACTAGGGAGGGGCAGAGGGAGAAGCAGGCTCTCTGCTGCCCCACACAGGGCTTGATCCCAGAAGTCTGGGATCATGACCAAAGCTGAAGGCAGATGCTCAACTGACTGAGCCACCCAGATGCCCCGGGAATACCATATTTGGTAATCAAAGACCACCACACAATTTTTTAGTGAAATGAGGGATGGGAGGAAATGGTGAAGGAAGGTGAGGGGTTACCTGCATATAAACTACTTTTAATGGGATTGATGAAGTCTCTTGCTCATTTCATCACTTATACCCTCAGCCCTTAGAAAGGCAGAAAGCAGGGCTCCAGGTCATTCTTCACAGAAGGCTGGAGTAGAGGGCCTCACCGCTTGTCGCAGAAACGCCAGGTAAGATAGAGTCAACATGATGGCAAAGATAGCTATTGCAGGGTCCTGGAAACAACAGTGGAACCATTAGTGGTGAGAGAAGGGGTAGATGATGAAATATGCTTCTTACCTTGGTGTGGTTCTCACCTTGAGGTCTCCAGAGATACTGGTCCCTGTTAGTACCCCAGTGACTAAAGAGAAAAAGATGGAAAACATGCCAAAGAAACTGCCCTCTGAACCTCACCATTGTGGGACCGTGTTTTCCAAGAAAATGCCATTTATGTAAAAGAACAGAAAAACTGGGTTTTTTGAGGGGGCAACTCCTGGCTTCCCTTCATTCAGCCAAGATCATAACTGTTGTACCAGTTTACTGTCAGTGACTTAGGTTAGGCTGGGACAAATAAGGCAATTGTAAACTAGCTAGCCCAGGGACTTACAGGACTCAGTGTTCAGATGGCCAGCTTGCAAATGACATATGGAATAAGAAGTCATGGGGTCTTTTCTGGGGAGGTGTGGGCTAGTGAAGTACCCTGCTCCAAGGGAAGGTGACATTTTGAGGCATGTGTTCCCTTTAATATATTTCTCAGCCAGCTTCCTGTTGTCTTACCTGGGTACCCAAAGAAGCAAGTGCCTTGCAAGATGGGGTTTGTGGGAAGGAAGGTTCTAGCAGCTGGTTGATAAAAGAGAGGATCTGGACACCTAAAAGAGAGGGGAGGGGGCACCTAGGTGGTTGAGTCGGTTATGCGTCTGCCTTGGGTTCAGGTCATGATCCCAGGGTCCTGGGACCCAGCAGGGGAGTTTGCTTCTCCCCCTGCCCTCCCATTGCCCTTGCTTGTGTTCTCTCTATCGCATATAAATAAATAAATAAAATCTTAAAAAACAAAAAAGAGAGGGATCAGGAAAATCATTTGGAGGAATACCATAGGTATCAAAAAAAAAAAATGTGAGCAGAGGAAGGACAACTCCTCCTCCTCGCTCTCCTCTCCCATCTTCTAAGTTTCCTTTCCCATCAGCCTCTTCCCATAAGGGAGTCTGCCTAAATGGGTGTCCTTTTCCTTCTTGCCTCAAATTGCAGTGTCCCGTCCCTTACCAGAGGGGTGGGTCTCAAGATTGTAAATATCTGGGAGCAGGAAACGGCATTTCTCATTGGGTAGTCTTGTCTAGTGCTCATCCTAGCAGATCCCTAAAATACATCCTTATTTTTCCCTTAAAGAGTTGGCACATGGAGTCTGTTCCAGCAAATCTGCCCAGTTTCAGGCTGGGTCCCTGAGAATCTGCTCTGCCAGCTACACACACACACTTCCACACCTCCCCATATTTGGCCCTTTCCAAATCTGTCCGCTCTCACAGCCATCCCTCAGTTACTCTCACCCCCACCTTGACTCCCCAGCCACTGCCTTAGACCTTCACTCCACACTGCCCATTGCCTAGCACAATGGTGATGGGTCAGGGTCAGCAGGCCCACCAACCCAAACTCATTTTGCAGATCTGTGTTAGGTAGCTGCACCTATGCTCCTGGAAGGACAGAACACAGAGGTAGTGGGTTACAGAGGCTTTATTGACTGATCTGATACCTTCACCCGATTCTTAAAAGACTTACTTGTCCAGGCTGGAGTCACAAAATGTGCAGGCTGGTGGTCAGTGGATTTGGGAAAAAGGCATATCAAAAGAGGGGATGAACATTACCTGGAGCAGGTTTGAGAAGATCTCTGTGAAGCCTAACTTGTGCATAGCCATGACTTGTTAGCCACAGCAAAGATGATCTAGATGGAACCGCCAAATGCTGGACTCAGGCTTCTTGAAATAAGAAAAAGTGCCACCAGAGAGGAGAGGAAAGAGGAACCGGTCTGGTCTCACCCCTCCCGGAGGGGAAGGCCACCCTCTCACTCGAGTGTGAGGAACAATCATGCTGTGCTCCCGTGGTCAGCCTGGACCAATCTTTTTTATTTTTTTTTAAGGTTTTATTTATTTATTTGACAGGGAGATAGCACGAGTAGGCAGAGCAGCAGGCAGAGGGAGAGGGAGAAGCAGGCTCTTCACGGAGCCCAATGTGGGACTCAATCCCAGGACCCTGGGATCATGACCTGAGGCAAAGGCAGCAGCAGCTTAACCCTCTGAGCCACCCAGGAGCCCTGGACCAATCTCTTTATTGGCCAGGGAACCCACCCCAGCAGCCACGTGCCCCCCCCCATGTCCTATCTTCCAGGGAGAGGGGAGAGAAGAGGCATTGCTGTCCCCATTCCCTAAATTTCTTCCCCATAAAGATACCTAGAACTGTAGTGAAAACCCCAGATTTAGGGTGTCTCAGAGTAAGAAAGTGGTGTTATCTTGGGCAGAGGGAGCAGCTGTTGGTGTCCCACCTCAGAAATGCTTCTGACCCCCCAGCAGTGGAGATCACCCCATGTTCTACTGTCGGGTCCTCATCCCAGAGACCTAGGTGAGGGTTAGACTCACCCTGACTCTCTGAACACAAAGGGCTGGGCTTCTCTTTCTCACCGCTGACCCCACCTCTGGGCAGAAAGGAAATCCCAAGCTGCGGGGTGGATCACCTGTGGTTAAGTATCACTGACCCCTTCCCCTTAAGCCCTGGATGGATCCAGCCTGGTTGTGTGTGCATTTCATGTCAGTGCTGTTCCCTCCAGGCTCTCAGCTTTACCGTGCACAGGAAAACTAACAGCCAAAGCCTAGAACTGACCCCAAACACATCCTTCCCTCTTCTGGCTCCATGCTCCCGCGGGTCTGCGCAGACCAGACTCTCTGCCCCCTCCCGCTCCAGACCTGTCCGTGAACGCAGCCTCTCTGGCCTGGCTCACTCCCTAACCCCGCATCCGCCTTGGCTTCTGAATTTGCCTCGCTCAGCACAAGGACGTGACCTACAGGTGGGAGGGAGAAGGTCATCTCGGGCCGAGGCCCGGGGGATTGGGTGTCAGAGTTTGGGCACCCGGAGCTCAGTCCCCAAGCCCGCCAGCACCGGCTATAATTAGTCGGGTGGGGCCATTGACCCGCTTGAGGGCCAAGTTCCCTCTGCCACACGGTCCGAAGCTAAGAAGGTTCAAGTGAGAGGCCGGAGGAACGCTGGTGTCTCGGGAGGGTGACTATCGGGACGGGATGGGGGCAAGCCGGGTGGGATACGCTCCGGGTACTAAATCCGTCCACAGGCTCCTCGCCCGCTTCGCTGCGCTTCGTGAATCCGAGTTGGGCAGTACAGCCTAGCTGCTCGAGCCTCGGGATGGGGGTGGGGAGTGGGGTTTGAGGTGGGGAGAGGGGCTGCCATGTCGCCGGGCTGGAGGCAGGGGCTCCTCAGGCCTCTCTGGGTCCAGCTCTGAATCCCTCCTCTCTTCATCCGTTCACCTGCGGCAGAACAGCGAACCGGATCATGAGCGTCTCCAACCACGCGCGTCGTCCCTCCGACCCGGGGAGCGTCTCTCTTCCCGCCCAGAAGGACCGCCTTGGCCTCCCTTTACCCGACCGGAGAACGCCCTCCTGGCCTCCTTCCCCGGACGAGGATCCCGGTTTGACCCCCTTTCCTCTGGAAGAGCCTGTCCCCAGGTCTTTGGCCCCGGGGAACCTTCCGTCTCCAGCCTTGTCCCTAGAGGAAGAAGAGGAGGAAGAGACTGAAGACGAAGACGACGCGGCGGAGCTGGAGGGACTGCGCAGCGAGGAACATCCGAGCCAGTTTTTCGCTGAGGCACAGCGGCTCCGGGAGCAGAGATTGTTGCTGGACGAAGAGGTGTCAGTTGCGGGGCGAGTATACGGGGTGCATCGGGTAATCTTGGCTGCGATTAGCAGCCTCTTCCGAGACAGGCTGCTGAGCGGCCGAAGTCCACAACCGCCCCTCAGCCTCGACGTGGCCGCAGGGGCCTGGGAGGCCGTGCTGACCTTTGCCTATGAGGGGTTGCTGGGCCCTGCCCCGTGGGGAGATGTGCTGGTGGTGGCGGAGGCTCTGGGAGCACCCCGGGTGAAGGCCGCGGCCCAGTGGAGATGCAACGGGACCGGCAGCGCCAGGGAAGACGAAAAGCCGCCCAGCCAGGCAGAGGAGCTGAGGCAGAACCTGCACAGCATTGAGCTCCTATACAAAGAAGGCGTTGGGTGTGACCTGGAGCTGGAGGCAGGCGGCTGTCGGCTGCGGGGTGAGGACCTGTGTGGCATTACATTACAGCAGGTGCAAATATGTGTGTGCAAGCTGCAGGTGGTTTGATCCCTACCACAGGGGTTTTGATCTCTGCTGCAGGCAGATTCCCTTGGGGGTGGCCTTTGGTGCCTTTCCTGACCCCACTGAGAGTGAGGCATGCCAGCTGAGTTGTTTTCCTGGGAGCGCTGACAGATTTAAGATGACCCTTCAACGTGTGGCTTTCCTTGTGCCCAGTAACAAGGGATTTCCAGCCAGCTGGCTGGTGTTAGAAGTATAGTCTAAGCCAGGAGAACAAGCAGAAAGTGATTGACTCAAACAGGGATTAAGCAAAGGCTCTTCCTGGCATCTTCTATTTAGGACACAGGAAAGCCAGAGGAATATGGTGGAAAAACTCACCGGTGTGTCCTCTCACCTAAGTGTACTTGACACCTTTGTAGATAGGAGTCCAACAGCTAACAACAAGGTTCGGTTTTGTTTTGCCACAATCTTAAGACTACCATAACATGGCATTTTGAAGGTAACTTTGCTCATCACTAGAAAAGCCTAAGGAGGGTTGAATAAATTGAGTATATTCAGATTCTACTAACTTAGTGAGGTACTGGGGTCCAGGAATTTTTACATATGTCATCTCTTTTCATTATCGCTGAAAACGAGTGAAGTAGGTACCAATATCCCTAGGTGCAGGGGGAGAGTCATAAACTCAGAGATGTTAACTGGTGGGTGTAAGAACCAGAATATAAGCCCATATTCAGTAGCCCAGTCTGCTTTCACTAGGCCATGCATTCCCTCCTGTACAACCAAACCAAACACATAGTGTCTGCCAAATGGGAGTTGGAATGCAGGCACATACAAATTTAAAATAAAAAGGTATTGATTCAGAGATTATCTAGTTCAGCTTTTATACTTTATTGATAAAGAGACCAGACTTCAAGACATGTCCAGAATTACAAAGCTACTGCTCCTTAGAATGGCTGGAACCCAAAGTGCTTCTGGGACTCCCAGAGGAAAAAGCATCCTGTCTTAGCTTGGACTGCTTTAACAAAAATACCATAGACTGGGTGGTTTGACAACAGAAATATATTTCTTACAGTTCTGGAGCCTGGAAGTCCAAGATCAGGGTGCCCCTATGGTCATGTTCTGGTTAGGACTCTCTTCCTGGTTTGCAGAGGGCCACCTTCTCACTGTATCCCCACTTGGTGGAGGGAGAGGTTATCTCGCTAATGTCTCCTCTTATAAGGGCAGTAATCCCATTCACGAGGGTTCCACTCCCCCATACCTAATTACCTGCCAAAGGCCCCACCTACGAATATCACCACACTGGGGACTATGGCTTCAACGTATGATTTGGGGGGAGATTCAATCCATAGCAGGTGTCTAATGTGTTTGTTATCATTTCTGATAGTAGTAGATGGAGGAGAGTTTTATAATTTCCTAGTTATAAAGTTCTCTCTAGGGTTTGGAATTTAAACATACTTATATCCCTGCTTTCATTTCCCTAAGAAACATTCCAACTTAATGGTGGAAACCTGCCATGTAAAATTCTAGGGAATAATGATGAATAGGAGGGAGAATATAAGTGGCCATGATCCTTTCCCAGTGGCCCTGAACTGTAGGTTGGTTGATTATATGGGAACTGAAATGGCTTACCTGCTTTGAGGAATGCATATTTTCTCAGGCAATATGTATTTGAAAGCTGTCACTGATAATCACTTCTCAGGAAGCACCCAGGTAATACCGACTGCTTAAAAAGAGTGGAAAGCCACATCAGCATCACCTGTCCTTTGAGAGAGGCCAGTGTGCCACAGTTGGTCAGAGCAGCTGGAGGTTTGTACACTTCCCTGGGAGTTTGGCCCTGTTACCTGCCTGAGAGGACTTCCAGCAGCATTTCCCACTTTTTTGTTATGAAACACTTCAAATACAGCTAATTAAGAAAATATTAATTTGAACTCTCAAACACCCATCTGCCAGACTTAACAGTTAATATTTTTATGATATTTGTTTCATCTCTTTATCTTATTTATCACTGAAGTTTAAAGTAAATCTGTGACATTTGCCTGATAAATACTTGGGTCTGTGTCTCTTTAAAAGAAGACATTACCATAATACCTTCCTCATGTCTAACAAAATGAATAATTCCTTAGTATTACCTAGTCCACGTTGAAATTTTCCCATTTGTCCAAAAAATGTCTTTTAGAGCTAGTTCATTCAACCTAGGACCCACTCAAGGACTATGCTGTGTTCAGATACACAACTCTTAGGCTTCCTTTACTCTTGTGATGACTTGACTTAGTTGAAGCAACAAGATTGGTTAGCTTATAGAAGGCTCCATTTTCTAGATGTGTATGTGTTTTCTGTCATGGTTTTAACTTGTTCCTTTAGCCTCTCAATTTCCTATAAATTTGAATTGAGAGCTAAAGCTTCAATTAGATTTAGGTTAAATATTTTGGTCAGAATACTCCATACCGGGTGCCAGATATCTTAAATTGAGTTGCATTAGGAAGCATATGAGTTTAGTGATTTAGTAGCGTTGGTTAACTGGATAGTTTTGGTGTCACGAGGGCCATGCAGACAGCAAGGGAACTGATACACGAGTATGCTCCTTGTAGTTTGACATCAGTGCCATTGGGTGGTGAAGATGGGCTCAGACAGCCATGGGATAGAAAATGAATCATTTCCTTCCTGTAGGACTCAGTTTCCTTCTCTCAAAAGGAGCAAGTGAACTGGATCATTTCAAAGGTTTCTAGTTTAAAACATCACGATTCCATGAATTGTACTGAGATGGGCAGGAGGTGTGCAGGGAAAAACTTCACATGGAAATCTTAAGCAGGGGATGGCAGTTAGAGGAGGTTAGGGCATAGCCATTCCTGAGTGTGGTATCATTTTCTAAGTAAAATTGGACTAACAGAATGGCTGAAGCCACTGGCTTTTACAATGGTAAATGAAAGAACTTTATTTTGTGCACAATAGAGACCTATATACATTGTACATTGGTCTTTGCAGTTTATTTTTTGCCCCCTTTTAGCAAATGCTATCTATAGCATCTACTCAACTTGATCCATCAAGGCTCTTTTTCTAATCGACCTGGATTAAAAAAACTAAAGCAATGTTTATCACAGTGTCTTCAGTGACTTCAGTGTCTTCAGACTAACATGAGAATCATGCAGGGTGCTTGAAAATGTTAAGATACAAATTTCTAGAGTCTCCAGACCTACTGAGTCAGAATCTCTGGGGATGGGTCCCTGAATCCTGCATTTTGACAAGCACCCGTGGTATTCTCTTACACACCACAGTGTGGCCTGTGGCCTTGGGTAGTGGGCCCAAATTAGGGGTGTGAAGCTGGGATTGTGCCTGGCAGTTTGCAACACTCTGGATTCCCCTCTGCTTCTCCTTCTTTCAGTGCACCGGGCAGCCCTGGCCTGTGGCAGCGAGTTCTTTGGCGCCATGCTCCTGAGTGGGATGAAGGAATCCCAGGGCACAGAGGTATCTCTGCACACCCTCTCTGCCCAGGACCTGAGGCTCCTCGTCTCTTTCGCCTACTCCGGGGCTGTGCGGGCAAGGTGGCCAGGACTACTGAGAGCTGCCCAGGCTGCTCTGCAGTACCAGAGCTCTTCTTGCCTTGCTCTGTGCCAGAGAGCCTTGGCACGGGGCCTCAGCCCCGCACGTTGCCTGGCCCTGTTCCCCATAGCTGAAGCCCCTGGGTTAGAGAGGCTCTGGAGCAAAGCCCGTCACTACCTCCTCACCCACCTGCCTGCCGTGGCTTTGTGCCCCACTTTCCCTTCTTTACCATCTGCCTGCCTGGCTGAGCTCCTGGATAGCGATGAACTACATGTGCAAGAGGAGTTCGAGGCCTTCATGGCCGCTTGGCATTGGTTAGCTGCCAACCCCGACACCCAGGAGTCAGAGGCCAAGGCCCTGCTTGGATGTGTTCGCTTTGGCCGCATGTCCACCAGGGAGCTGCGGAGGGTACGGGCAGCTGGGCTGCCTCCAGCCCTGCCCCCAGAGTTGTTGCGTCAGCTCCTGGTGGAGGCGGCGGTTCCAGGTCAAGAGAGGCGCCGGGAGCCTGACCAGGCACTGGTAGTGATTGGCGGGGATGGGCTCCGATCAGACATGGCCAGAAGACAGCCAGCGCGAGGCGTGTGGTGGGCCCGGGCCTTCTGCTGCGGCACGGGGCTGGTTCGAACCGTGGAGTGGGGCCGGCTCCCTGCCCTGCCTGCCCCGGGGCGCTTCCGGCACGGGGCTGCGAGCCTGGCAGGAAGCGAACTCTACGTGTGTGGGGGCCAGGATTTCTACAGCCACGCCAACACCCTGGCTTCGACTCTCAGGTATGGGCCCCGCAGAAGAGCAGGCCCCAGGGTGGGCGGCTGAGGAACGTTGTTGGCCCGGCCGACCGCAGAGTCCCGGGGTCACTCCTCTCATCTTTCGTTCCCCTGTGTCCAGGTGGGACCCCAGTCAAGAGGACTGGGAGGAGATGGCGCCTCTGTGCCAGGCTCGGAGCTTTTTTCCCCTGGTGGCACTGGATGGACTACTCTATGCCCTGGGCGGCCGGAACGGGGACGTAGCTCTCGACTCTGTGGAGGCCTATAACCCCGAGCTCAACGTCTGGAGGTAAGCAGGGAAGGGGCTGTTTCTCGACATCAGGGAGAGACTAGAGGGCTTGGAAGGGAAGCCAAAGAGGACTTTCGCCTGATCCCGTGCGTGTTCTCCCCCAGGCCAGCACCTGCCCTTCCAGCACCACGCTTTGCCCACGCAGCTGCTGTTTTGGAGGGCCGACTGTATGCGAGCGGTGGCTGCAGCAGCGCTGGCCAGTACCTGGCGTCCTTGCTGCACTATGACCCCAAGCTGGAGAAGCCAGGGACACTTCTGAGCCCTATGGGGGTAGCTCGGGCTGGCCATGTCATGGCCGCTCTCGGGGGCCGGCTGTATGTAGCAGGTGGGCTAGGTGAGACAGGGGACCTACTGAGCTTCGAGGCCTATGAGCCAAGGACTGATAGCTGGACTCATCTGGCACCTTTGCCCTCCCCCCATGTGGGCGCTGCAGGTGCCGTGCTGCAGGGGGAGTTCCTGGTGCTGGGGGGCTACAGCCACCGTACTTACGCCCTCTCCCACCTTATTCATGCTTACTGCCCTGGCCTGGGCCGCTGGCTCTGCCTGGGAACTCTGCCCAGGCCTCGGGCTGAGATGCCGGCCTGCATCCTGGCGCTGCCCACTGTGCAGCACATAGCTTTGGTTCCCATGCGGCACCAAACGAAACCTGCTGGGTGAGTGGGGAGCAGCAGTGACTGGGGTGGGGGGGAGGAAGGGATCAGAAACATCATGAGAGAAGGACACAGATGATGGGGGGAAAGAGAAGGCTTTATTCACGATAGCGTTTTATTCCAGCGCCGTGTTTCATCACTCACAAACTGCTTTTGTATATATGAACTTCACTGAGCAAAAAGTAGCTCCAAAACTCCTGGAAAAAGGCTGTTGGATAGGGGAAGGCAGCTGAATGCCTGGATAAGGCGAGGAGGCCCAGGAGCAGCTCTACAAGGTTTAGGGACCCTGACACGATTGTTGGTGGGGCAAGCGTGTCTGGCGGGGAGGACAGTTAAGAAGTCCCAGTAGTCAATGGGTAGGGGCCACGAATGGACAGTCAGCAAAATGATGATTCTGACCCATGGATCAAGATGAAAAACGTGGAAAGACCACCCCGAAAGAGTTTGAGGCGTGTGGGGGAAAGGACTGTAATTGTCATGCTCTTCCCTTTTTCACGACTCACTCCTTTCTACTCTCCAATCCCCAGGACTCCTAAGCCCTCTTGGCAATATTCTTTCTCAGGTAACTTGCAAGCTCACTCTGGCATTTCCTCAGCCCATGCACTGCAGGCTGCTCCTAAGAGCCTCTTGGCAGAAGTCCTTGTCCTGACCTGGTGACCTGGCGCTGCACAGGGGCCCGAGTTGCCCCGGTGGATGAGGCAGGAGTGCTGCGTGTGGGGAAGAGGAGGAGGCCCAGGCAAAGGAGCCAGGCGTCTGTAGTGGAAAGGGCATGGGATGAAGTTTGAGGGGTGGGGTGGAAGAAGCCAAAAGCCTGACTGGCTTCTTTCCTTCCTCTGGGGTAGGTTCGGGGGTAAGGAGTGACAACAGGACAGTTGTGGTGGGAGGTCCTAAGTTGTGAGTGGAGGTGGAAGAGAGGAAAAGTGAGAGGCAGAGAGGACTCAGAAAAGTGGTTTCCCCCCTTTCTTTCCCTTTCCTCTAGAGTTTTTGATATCCATTTCCCTTTTTTTGGCCAGGCAAAGTTAAGTCAGATGCTTCCTTTCTCCCTTCCTCCACCCTGCTCTTCCTTTTTTCTCCTTCTTTCTTTTCTCTTCTCCCTTCTCCCACACAGTGATCAATCCCCTACTATGTGGCAGGCACTAAATGAGGCACTAAGGACACAGAGATTGGAGAGCTCCTTACCAACAGGTAGCCTTGTGGGTGGACTTGGGAGTAGGGCCACCTATCTCATCCCTCGCTCTTAGAGGTGTGACAGCCCAGACAATGAAGGAGTGAACTCTGCCCAGGGAAGGCTTCTGCTAAGGAAGTCATCATCAAATGGGTGTAGTTTGAGTTGGATTTTGAAGACTCCTTGGAAACTCACCAGTCAGAGAAGGGAGAAGGCACTCCAGTCAGAGAAAAGGAGCAAGTGGGACATGTAGTGTCCTGTGTCTCTCTAGCAAAGGGGAAGTCAGTATTCCAGAGGGTTCTTCAGAAGCTTCTGCTGCTGTTGCCAGCTCACCCTCTTCTCTGGAGCTTTTCTGAAGACAGTAGCTTTCACTTAATTGTGTATTCCCTCCATTCACAACTCCCCTTTCCTGTTTGGTATTTCCATTTCTGACCCCTAAGCAGCTCAGGGCAAAGAAGGGCCAGTTCTTTGTATAGGTCAGTTTTCTATTACCATCATTTATTAAGATTCTCATGCTCCTAAAGGTGAGATAAAGGAACCTCTCTTGTACCTTTCTTCATCCTGGCCTGGAGGTGCTTGACATACTTCTGTTTATTTTTTTGAGATTTCATTATTAAGTTCTTTTTCCCCCATATCTCTGTTTCGGAGAGTAAATGAATGTAAGGAGGGATAAATAGTATATATATGAGAAAAGGGAAGAAAGATTGAAGAAACCAGAGAAGGAAATTGAAGGTCCTGAGAAACTATGAGGATTGAGTCTTTAGGATGAACTTCTGTGAACATGTCTGGTTTTTTTGTTGTTGTTGTTTTTTTTGTGTGTGTGGTTTGTAGGCAAAGGCAGGCTTAAATAAAGGTTTCATCATTATTGAATGATTCTTGTCTGAGTTTCTCTATTATAAAAAGAATGTAAAAGTCCCACATAATTTGGCTCCTGTCTCCACCACACTATTGAAACCTCCCTCCCTTGTTGTCTCCATGACCTATTTGTCACCAAATTATCTAAGGCCATCCTCAGTCTCCTTCATCTTTCTGCAGGATTAACTGGCTTGAAAATTGGTTCTTACCCGGAATATTTCTCCTCCCTGGCTCCAGAGAGCACACTCTCCTGGGCCTTCTCTTATTTCTCCAATCCAAAAGAAGTGGTAGGGGTTCCTCTACTGGCTCAGTTGGAGGAACATGCGACTCTTGATCTTGGGGTTGTGAGTTCAAGCCCCATGTTGGGTGTAGAAATTATATAAACAAACAAACTTCATTTATTTTTTAAAGATTTTATTTATTTATTTGACAGAGAGGGAGAGAGAGATCACAAGTAGGCAGAGAGGCAGGCAGAGGGGAGGGAGAGCAGAGAGCCCAACATGGGGCTGGATCCCAGGACCCTGATCCCATGATCCATGATCCCTGCCCGATCCCATGATCAGGTCAAATCATGACCTGAGCCGAAGGCAGAGGCTTAACCCACTGAGCCACTCAGGTGCCCAAAACAAAAAAACTTAAAAATATTATTAAAAACAAACAAACAAACCAAAGAGGTGGCAGAAAGCTATATTGTCCAGAAGGGCATGGCTCCATTCCAGGTAGAGCTAACAGCCAAGGATCTAAAAGTATGCGGATAGGGGTAGTTAGTTACAGAGTCTCTAGCTTTTGTTATTTAGGGTTTTTGCTTGTTTGTTTTTAAATGTAGGCATCACACCCAGAGTGGCGCCCCGTGCAGGGTTTGAACTCATAACCCTTAGATCAGGAGTCGGATACCTCACCAGCTGAGTCACCCAGGCACCCCCTCATTATTTACTTTTTGAGTTGAGGAAGGAGTGAGAAGAGAGAAGAAGGCCTCTGATTTGTAGCAGGATACTAGTCATTGATCTACTCCTCAGTGAGAAAGACCTGATATAGGGCAGGTAACAGGTTGGGGCCCTAGTCAAGTGGTTTGAGAGTCAGTGTAGTGTTGCATCCCCAGAAGGGAAATGGGGTGAGAATCAGAGATGGGACGGAAAACATTCACACAGAGTGGGCAATCATGGGAATCCAGGGATTAGGCTACAGTGTGTGGAGCCCCAGGGTTCTTAACCTTTGGTATATCAGATAATAAGCCAAGGCATTTTCAATATTCATTCTCCTACTAGCTCCCTCCATACTCTTCTTTCAACCTCCTTTATGGGTGAGGGTAGAATTTCTGTATTGCTCCCATATTTTCAAGACTGACTTAGGAAATAGATAGGACTGGGCATGCAGGCTAATGTCTGGTATCAGTAAATGCACTGGACTACCAGGGTCCTTGGTCTCCTGTGCCTCATTCTAGGTTGTCCGTGTTCTTCCTTTACCTTGCTTTATGTTCATTGCTCTTTTTTTTCTCTCTTCGTTGCTCTCTTTTTTGAGCCACGAGGTGTGTTTTATTTTCATTAATATTTTCATTTCCATTTCATTAAACATACACATAATTTGCTATAATATCCCAAAGAAAACCAGAGAATTTGGCAGTCTGATTGGGGGGAGGGTCTTCTCAGAGACCCGAAGGCTGGTGGCGTCGGCCTGGAGTGCCCGGGTTCACAGTGCAGCTTGTCGTTCGTGTTCCTCTTTCAGGTGGCTCGTCTTCCTCCACATCATGACTAGGGTGTCTCAAAGATGACGGGGGCAGGGCATCCTCTAGGTTCTTAGGAAATTTCACTCCACTTCTCCAGCTCAATGGTCTCTTTGGTCGGCAGGGTGTTCTCCTGTGTCTCTGTTTTCTTCAGCTTGCCCTTAACAAAGCTGGTGATTTTCCCCATGTCCAGCTTGTCTGCCATTTTCTTTTTTTCTTTTTTTTTTTTTTAAAGATTTTTTATTTATTCATTTGACACGGAGAGAGAGATTACAAGTAGGCAGAGAGGCAGGCAGAGAGAGAGGAGAGAGGAGGAAGCAGGCTCCCTGCTGAGCAGAGAGCCCGATGCGGGCCTCGATCCCAGGACCCTGGGATCATGACCTGAGCCGAAGGCAGCGGCTTTAACCCACTGAGCCACTCAGGCGCCCTGTCTGCCATTTTCTTAAAACGATCCATGGAATTCTGCTCCGAACTCAGCGCCTGGTACTCCCACTTGTGTTGCTTCAGCAAGAGCATGTTCATTGCTCTTGAGAAAGCTCCCCTCCCCTCCATGTAAAGTCATAGTAACTCACCTGGGTTCTAGTCTGATTTTTTTCCAGCCTTCCTCACCTCTGTTTGGATGAACCACCATCATGACTTCAGATTCATCAGGCTTTTTTTGACACTATCATTTTCACTTTTTTCCTAGACACAAAGCTTTTAAAATCATTTGAGCTTGTTCTCCCCTTACCTTTTTTCTTCTCTTGATTCATCATGTGATTCTGAACTGAAATAGAAACCTAGCTGGTTTCTTGTCCCAATGTTTTCTCTGTCAAAAACATTACATATATATGTCCTGGACACCTGGAAAGTTAATAGCAGAAAAGGTTTAAAATGAGAGGGGAAAAAAGGAGGGTGAAAGTGATGTGAAAATCCTAGTAGATACAAAACCAAGTATCCTTATTTGCCCCGATCAAGTCTGGGCTGAAGAAGCAGCAATGCCAGAAGACTGAAAAACTGCACAGCAAGATTGTTTAACAGAATCATGGAATGAAGAGATTTTAGAGATCATGCCATTCAAACTCTTCTTTATAAAGTACAGGAAGCCAAGGTATGTGGCACAGTCTGGGTAATGAAGAGGAAAGCGTTTTATGAGAGCAGTTTCCAGGTGACATATCTGTACATAAGGACCAAGAGGCTGACTTGGACAAGCATCACAGTTTCGGTTTATAGGCAAGAAAGTCCTAAGTACTCTTTCAGGGCCTAGACTACATTCCAAATCCTGGCTAACCCCTGGATCAAGGGGATACATGTGGAAGAGTGTGAATTTATCATAGTTCCTGGAAATCCAGGACAAAAAAAATAGACACACACACACACACACACACACACACACACACACGCAGGGATATATGTGTATGTCACTAGCAGTGAGATTATAGTCTTTTTTTCCTTGAAGAGATAGGCTATTCATGATATTATTGTTATAGCTGGAAACTCAAGATGTAATCATCTGTATTTCTGATTAGAATAATGAAAAAAAAGTACATCTTGAAAGTGTACTGAATTAGAATCAGTAACTTGGGTTCAAGCCCCAGATCAATTGTTGCTTTGGTAATTGTAAGTTCCTTAATCACTTTGAATGCCCTATCTTAGTCCATAAACTAGGGCTAATACCTGTAGTATAAACATCATAGAGCTAGTAGAGTCATGAGCCCCAGAGCTTGGGATAGTCCTAAGGACTTATAGGTACATTAGGAAAAGTATGTCCTGGTGGTCTGTAAACCAAGTTCCAAGGTCACATCCTTTTTGACTGGTGAACTAGATGATGTCAAACAGGATAGTCAGTGTGCTATACAGTCCCCTGGGACTGTGAGTGCCACACAGAGGGTTATGAGATATATCCCCAGCCACTCTCACCTGAAATTGCTCCTAAGATAAGGATGTGTGTTCATCTGGACTCTAGCTAGGGCCAAGGCATTTAGGGGCTTAGCGATCTTCTAGCTATATACCAGCTTGACTAATCATCAGATAGGCAATTTGAACCTCAATGCATACTTTCAAGCAAACTGTCACTGATGAAAGCCAACTCTCTCATAACAAAGTAAAAACCACTTGTTTTATAGTACTTGCTATGTTCCAGGCAGTGTGCTAAATGTTTTACATATGTTATCTCATTTAATGTCAATACAACCCATAAAAAATGGATGCTCTTATTATCTCCCTTTTTTACAGATAAAAAAATTGAAGCTTAAAGGAGTGAATTTATTTATCTAAAGTTACATAGTTTGTAAATGTTGAGCATGTATTCAAACTCAAGTGGAAGGATTTCAAGCCAGTTTTCTTTCTTTCTTTTTTTAAAAAATTTTATTTATTTGAGAGAGCACGCGCACAAAGGGGAGGGGTAGAGGGAGAGAGAGAGAAGCAGACTCCCCGCTGACACAGGGCTCCATCCCAGGACCCTGAAATCATGACCTGAGCCCAAGGCATTGGCTTAACTGACTGAGCCACCCAGGCGCCCCTGAGCCTGCTTTCTTTAATTATGCCACCTCTCAAATGTAGATCTGCCTCTACAGAATGGTGGGCTTTATTTATGAAACTCATCATTGGACTCTACAAATGGGAGCAATTTAAGAGTATAAATGGCACTGGAGGCTTAGAGACATAGTCCTGAGGAGTCTGATATACAACTGCGGTAACATATACTAGTTGTGAATTTCAAAGAAGCTCGGTCAGAACAAGAAGCTCTTCCTTCCAGTAGTTTGTTTTATTTGCTAGGATGTTTTGAGCCATGGATTGAGTACAATATATCAGGTGAAACTTTTCAAATAGAGGACCTTGACTGGCCCCTTTACCTTATCAGCATCATTTGGTCTTATTGCAGACCCAAGGACCAGTCTCTTACTCAGTTCAGGGTTTATGAGATTATTTACCTTATTTTCTTCTGCAGCATAGATCACACAGCTCATCAGTAGCAGAGTAGAATTTAGACACAGATCTGTTGGACTCCAGAGTGCACATTTAGTTACTATACTATACCATCTCCACCCCCATCTTAGATTCTCTAATGTGGTGGCCAAATATTCCACTCCTCCTGGGACTATCCTAATTCTTATGTTTGGTTTCATTATTCCTACAAGCCATTAAAAGATTCCCCCAAGTCCACTATTTTTACATCCAAAGTTTACTATGAAATGCCCCATCCACCCAGAAGCAGCACTCAAGTCCTATGTGAGATCAGGTGGCCTGATCATGTTATTAATATGATTACTTTTTTGACTTGAGTCTATACTCCTCAGGCAGGTCCCACCTTCCAAGACTTATGAACTGCTGACGTACTCTTTCAATGTTCATGAAAAAGGCCTTCAAGGGCACCTGGGTGGCTCAGTCAGTGAAGTGTCTGTCTTTGGCTCAGGTCATGATCTTGGGGGCCTGGGATTGACCCCAACACAAGTTCTCTGCTCAGCAGGGATCTTGCTTCTCCCTCTCCCTCTGCCTCTCCCCTTGCTCATGTTCTCTCTCTCTCTCTCTCTCACAAGTAAATAAATAAATAAACAAACAAAATCTTAAAAGAAAGAAAGAAAGAAAGAAAGAAAGAAAGAAAGAAAGAAAGAAAGAAAGAAAAAGGCCTCCAGGGCAGCAGTTCATTTTAACAGTGGCCTTCTGTAGCCAATAATGCTAAAAACATGTCAAAGGGAGCAGATTACTGTGGCCAAGGTCTAGACTGGGAATCAAAGGACTTGTATTCTAGTCCTAGCTCCTTCTCTGAAACTGACTGTTTCAACTGGGACAAATCATTCAAACCCTTTGGACTGTCGAGTGAGAAATTAATGAGTAGTTAGGAAAGTGATAACAGCTTTTTTTCCCCAATTGCTAAAATGTGGCTAGCAGGCTACAGGCAGGATTGTCCAGCCCTGTTTAGAGGAAAACTGATCCATAACATAGACTCCTCTTTTCAGGCCCTCACAAGGAGCAGTGCTATGAGATGCAATACTAAGTGCTAGAGTACCTGCCATAGTAACTTCTGTAGTGAATTTGGGTAAGTTTTTGTTAGGATGTATATCTGGAATGTGGCCACTCAAAATGGCCGCTGACTACTTGTGTAGTCTGTTCAAACACATGTTTGCTAATATGAAGGGAGCAGGTGTTGAAGTTACCCGTTAACTGAATTTTAGAAGGCAGGGATTATTTAGTTCTAATACTATTTAACAAATGTCCCAAGACATTATGAAAGTTGATATTGTATTTTTATGCAAAAGGCAGAAGAAGGCAGAACAATATATTAAATCTGTTCACTGTCTCCTGTCAAGACCTCTTCCAAATACCTCTCTGTAGGTTGAGAAACAGGGCCACTTCCCTGACCACAATGACTAGATAGATACTAGGCCACAAGGGTGGGAAGGAGTGCTGAATCTGATAGATCATCACAGTGTCTCTTTGTATTTGTTGACTGTAACTCTGGGGCTGTACAACTATTAGGGAAACATGACTTCACTGCATACATCCCAGAGGTTGGTTTGGATGCTGCTTAATTTGATATCAATGAATAAATGTTTGTTGAATGAATGATAAGAGAATGTAGCCAATTCCATAGATAGGAGGCTCCTTGTCCAGGCAGAGATGCTTGCCACATGGATAGGCATCTACTTCAGCTAACCTACCTCCCAGGATGAGCAATTCTACTACAAGGCACTACTGCACAAACCAATGTGTTAGGAAGTGATTTAAAATGTTTAAGGAGGGTGGGTTGAATACAATCTAATTTGATGTAAACTAGCCTTAAATGTTGCAGGTATAGTGTTCCAATTATCTAATGATGCATAACAAACTACCCAAAACTTAGTGACTTAAAACAACAACTACTTTACTATTTTTCTCATGATTTTATGTGTCATTGGTTTCACTTAGATATAGGCAGGGTTTAGCTAGATGATTTTTCTGTCCTATGTTCATTGATGGAGGTTACTTGGTTGTATTCAGCTGGTTAGTGGGCTGGCCTGGAGTGCCCAAGACAGCTCGGTTCACATGTTTGGTGCCCTGGTGGGGGTGGCTGGAAAACTAAGCTCAGTTGAGATCATTAACTGAAGCACCTGTCCGTGGTCTCTTCCATGTGGTAGTCTAAGGGTAGTTGAACTTACTCGGCAGGCTCTAGAGGGAGTATTCCAAGAGTCCTGGATAGAAGGTGCAAAGTTCCTTTGACCTAGCCTCAGAAGTCCCAGAATGACATTTCTGCAACGTATATTGGTAAAGCAAGTCACCAGGTCATCCCAGGTTCAAGAAGTGAAAAATCAGATTCCATTTCTCAGTGGCAGGAGAAGCAAAAAATTTGTGGTGGGATGTTTATGATGGGAAACATCCCCTGAAGGATGGTGTTAGTAAATGTCAACAGTCCAGAGACCAAATGCAAGGCTGTTTTGAGTTAGAGGACTCAGAAAGAAGAAAGCCCTAAAGTTCTTGCAGTCTGCTGACAGACTTCTGTGGCTTTCAGATGGCCCAGAAGGGCTGCTTTGGGATGTCAGGTACTACTGAATAAGTGCTTGTCTGTGTATCACAACTTGCATGATGTTTCAAAGTTGGCGGTAGTTAGACTGAACAGAAACACAAGCTGTAAATCTCAGGTAATTATTCACAAATGAGAACAAATCCATTGAAACCAGTAGCCTTAACATTCCCAAGGTTCTCACTCCTCTCAGCTTGTTATCGGAGGAGGCCTGTCCTTCCCAGTTCAAAGTCCTATCTCTCCAGGAAGTTGTTCAAAGTCTCTTCCCCACATAACCCTGTAGTTTGTTTCCTATTGGAATATAGAATTTCTCATAATCTGCCTATTATTTTTGTGACTTCTGCATGTGTCTGTCTCCTTCATGAGATTATAAGGCCTTGAGAAGAATGCATGTTTTATACATTTTACAGGCTATCATTTGCACTTGGTAGATGCTTAACAGATTAAACAATTTTTTAATTGAAGCATAGTTGACATAATATTATAGTGAATAGATGTTTGTCAAATCAAAATGGGGGAGGACAAGAAGTGTGCAATAAAATGGATGAGAAGAGATGAACAATTTTCATGGGGCCCTTAATAAAGGGGTTTCGAAGGGCTGAGAGGATGGCACTCCTTCACCACAGAAAGGAATCAGTCTGGACACTACAATCTGAAGAAAGTGTACTTCAACTCAAGAGAGTGGCTAGTTTAGAAAAGCAGGACTTAAAGGAACAAATATTGGAAATGTGCATTTATAATTGTCCACTGGAGACAAAAACTAAATTTGGACTTTGTAAACTTTTTGCCAGCCGAGAGATTTTTCTCTGTTGCAAGGCAGAGATAGATCATCTGGCTCCCTCAAAATCCAGCTGAAATATCCCTTATGGATTAGTCAGTGGCTGTCTAATTGGGACAAAATCAAGTTGGGCCCAATATATATGAAATATATATATATGAAATTCAGGTGTGGCTGGGGCTTTTCTTATTAAACTGCAGTGGTGGTAGGTAGTTACTGTCTCTCTGTCTGGAGAATCACTCTAGACCAGTGGTTTTCAACATGTGGTCCCAGGATCAGAGATCAGAATCAACATTACCAGAGCAATACTTGTTAGAAATGCAAATTCTTGGGTCCCATCCCAGATCTACTGAATCAGAAATTTTCCAGGGGTGTGGAGGGTGGTGAGCAGCAATCCCAGTTTTAATCAGGGGTTATTAAACTTTAGCATATATAAAAATCACCTGGAGAGCCTGTAAAACACCAATTGCCAGACCTGGCCCCCAGAGTTTGGAAATGCAGACCCCAGAGCCCATTTAACTTGTCAAGATTAGTGCTTCTCAGGATGCCTGGGTGGCTCAGCCGGTTAAGCATCTACCTTCAGCTCAGGTCATGATCCCAGGGTCCTGGGAGGGAGTCCTGCATTGGGCTCCTTGCTTAGCAAGGAGTCTGCTTCTCCCTCTGCCTGCTGTTCTCCCTGCTTGTGCTCAAACTCTCTCTCTCTCTCTCTGACAATAAATAAATAAAATCTTAAAAAAAGATTAGTGCTCCTCAAAATTTAGTGTGAGTGGGAATAATCTGGGAATCTTGTTAAATTATACTTTGTGATTCATAGGTCAGGGGTAGAGGCTGAGAGTCTGTGTTTCTAATAAGGTGATGCTGATAATGGTGGTCCACAGCCCATAGTTTCATTAGCAAGACCCTGGGGAAGAGGTTCCCAAACTGTATGCACATTAGTATCATCTAAGGAGCTTCAAAAATTACTGGTGCTTGGGTCCTACTCTGGAGACCGTGATTTAATTGGCCTGGGGTATGGCCTGGGTTAGGGAATTTTTTAAAAAAGATTTTATTTATTTACTTACTTATTTATTTTACAGAGAAAGACTGCATGTGTGTGTGAGTCTGGGGGTGGGGTGAAGGGTAGAGGGAGAGGGCGAGGGAAAGAGAATCTCAAGCAGACTCCCTGCTGATCCAGAGCCTGCCACTGGGCTGGATCTCACAATCCTGACTGAAATCATGACCTGAGCCAAAACCAAGAGTCGGAGGCTCAACCAAGTGAGCCACCCAGGTACCCTTGGGTTATGGAATTTTTAAAAGATCTCCAGTGGTTTCAGTGTTTAGGCTTTGCAGGCCTTGAATTTCTTTGTTGCTACAGCTAACCAGAAAATAAACTCTAGATCTTCCTAGTAAATCAGGAAGTGGAGGCCCCTGTTGCTATTCTCCCTGCATCATTAGTGTTCTCTGATCTGAGGCTTCAAAGCTCATAGGACTAAGTTGGAAGGGCTTGCGTATCCTGTTCTTTCACTGGTAGGGCTGATAGTTCCCACAGAGAGCTAAGAGGAGGAGGCCCTGAGGTGGGACAATTATCTAAGGTATCCCCCTTATTCCAAGGGGAGGAGGCGTTGGAGATTTAAGCCTTCAGAAGGAAGTCATATGTGCACTTCTCTATTTTCCTCTTTTATTTCCTTCTCAGTACGCTACTATTCCAGTCTCCTTCCAGGACCTCTTCTTTCTGGTTTCCTAGGTTTTCTTTCTTTTTTTTTTTTTAAGAGAGAGAGTGTGTGTGGGCATAAGGAGGACATGAAGGGCAGGGAGTGTCAGAAAGAGAATGTTAAGCAGGCTCAATGCCCAGTACAGAGCCCGTCCCAGGGCTCAGTCTCATGACCCTGAGATCATGACCTGAGCAAAGTCAAAAGTTGGAGGCTTAACTGACTGAGCCACCCAGGTATCCCACCAGTTTCCTTCGTCTGGTGTTCCTTCACCAAACTCCTCTCCTTCCCCTATAGACCCTCCTCCAGTAAGCAGTAATACACCTGGGGAGTGAATTCGGAAATTTGTGGAGGCTTTTTTTCTCTTGTAATTATTAGAGTTATCCATAGACATTTAATGGGCAGGATTGATGTCTAGCCAAGATTGCTAGACATTCAGCAACTGTGCAGGGCCCTCCCAAATAATAAGGGACCCTGCATCACTGAAAACTTTGAATAATTTGCCAGTCACTCATGTAGTTGAAAACCCATTGTAATTAGGATCTGATTTTATTTTAAATATAATCATAAGGCATTTTATATATGGTTGAATATATCCTAAGCTTTCCAGGAACGCCACTACTATAAATGTATGGGATGATCACATCTTGTTTTGTTTGAAAATTTGCCAGAAATTATTTGTCATTTTGGAAAATCATGCCACATCAGCACCTCTATGCATGGTATTTGAATCATCAATGTAACATCCCAATATCATGCTGCATTTGTAGCTGTTAGAGTCAATCTAACAGTCTAAGCTGTTAGAACTATACATAATTCTATACTATAGAATGTATCTGAGTACCACATTGTCTTCTTAAATGTTGTGCCCAAATATTTACATATATAAACACATAGTGCTTTGTTTAAAAGATTTTATTTATTCACTTGAGAGAGAGAGCAAGACAGAGAGAGCACAGTAGGGGAGAGGCAGAGGGAGAGGGAGAAGCAGACTCCCTGCTGAACTGGGAGCTGGACTGATGGATGTGGGGCTCAATCCTGGCACCTGGAGATCATAACCTGAACCAAAGGCAGACGTTTAACCATCTGAGCCACCCAGGTGCCCCCACATAGTGTGTTTTATAATAAATCATCTTCCTTCTATTCTTTTTTTATATATTTTTTATTTTTTTAAAAGATTTTATTTATTTTATTTGACACAGAGAGAGAGATTACAAGTAGGCAGAGAGGCAGGCAGAGAGACAGGGAGAGGAGGAAGCAGGCTCCCTGCCGAGCAGAGAGCCCGATGCGGGCCTCGATCCCAGGACCCTGAGATCATGACCTGAGCGGAAAGCAGAGGCTTTAACCCACTGAGCCACCCAGGCGCCCCTTCTATTCTTTTTATATTTTTTATATTTTATTTTTATAAATAAACACAATAATATATTATTATATATTATGTATTATAATAAATATAATAACATAAACAAAAATATTTTATGTATAAATNTATATTTTATTTTTATAAATAAACACAATAATATATTATTATATATTATGTATTATAATAAAAATAATAACATAAACAAAAATATTTTATGTATAAATATATATAATGTATACTTATATATTTATATATAATATATTATATATTATGTATAACATACTATATATAATGTATAACATAATAAATATAATAAAATAAAAAACATTTTATAAATTTTTAAATTATGTGCATAGGTAAAATACATTATTTATACATTGTAGTTCAGTGTTATAAAGGCGGCATAAAAATATTTGTTATAAGAACAGAGTGTTGGGACTGATATTGCAGGTAGCGAGGGAAGCATCTAAGGAAAGAAACTGGAATCTGGCACAATAACTGTAGACAGGATGCCCCCAATTCGGAGCTAAAGCTCAGGTGTTTACCTGAGAATGAAGGGTACCTCCCTAGGGAAGAGGATATTTTCCAGAAGACAGATAATCTGTTTTACCCAAGGTAAACATATTTCTCCTGCTACTATCTGTTTGGCTCTGCTCTTTATGAAATGGCCCGAGCATTAACATCCTAAAGGTCACTCGTCTCTTTCCAGAGCCTGGTCTTACCTTCTGGGAAAAGTTCTGCTTAGCCTTTCAGGATAGTTCCAAACAGATTCTTTGTAATCCAGGGATCTTTCCCAGGTGGACACTGGCACGCTCTCAGTTCCCTCCGCCTTAATCATGCCGTATCTACACCTGCTTACAGGCCACTGCCTTTCACCTGGTTACAGGCCACTAGACTTTGACCTTTTATTTCCACTTTCACCAAGTAACTTTAGGAGGAAGAGTCCAGCTATCTTTGACACCAAGAGAAAAGGATCCTAGATAGGCAGAGAACCTACCAAAATCCTTCCCAAGAGGATCCAGAATCCTTCCCAGGAGTCTGAGGATACGACGGGAGAAAGGAGGCGGGGAGGGAGGGACGAGAGTGGGGGGGGGGGGACGAGACTGCTG
>LNAC01000810.1:476017-504167 GCA_002007465.1 Ailurus styani | reverse complement strand
GGGGGAGGGACGAGAGTGGGGCGGGGACTAAACTCCGGTCCCGGGGGAGGCTGCTGCTTCTTCTACGCGTTCCAACTCCCAGCCGGCAGCTCAGCTCCCCGCGGCCGGGTGCTCGCTGCCAGCACCGCCGCACCCCGCCGGGGCCACGTCCCCGCCCGAGCGCTGTCCCTTCCCCGCTCCGGCGCGCTCCTTCTCCCACTCTTCCTGCCGGCGGAGCCGAGAGCCCGGCCCCGGCTTCCTCCTGCCGAGAACCGAGACGCTCCGCGTCAGCCAGCGTCTCCAGCCCGGTGGGTTCCGGGGACGGTCCGGGCGCAGGCAGAAGCCGGCCCGGGCCCTGGGTCCGGGGCGCTGGGCTCGGCAGCGGGGAACCGGCGGGAAGGGCCTAGCGCGGCCACTTCAGGAGCTCTGGGGAGTCGGGAGGTCCTGGCGCCAGCGAGGAGCGGAGCCTCTGCACGCCGGGCTGCTCGGGACGGGGTGTGGGTGTGGAAGGAGAAGTGGGGGCGCCGGCGGAGACCGTGAGGGTGGGGGGCGGGGGATGGAAGCACACGGAAAGAGACCCGGTGAGAATGAGTCACTCTGCTCTATGTGCTCCTTGGAAGGGAGAGTGGCTACCACTACTGCGCAGTAGGCGGTGTGAACACTGCTTCTAATGACCGGGTGTGCTGAAGCAGGACAGAGAATCAGCCGATTAAAAGCGGTGTTAATGTGTTAACCCGGCCAGGATATACTAAGGATATACCCGAGATATACTTAGTGCAGAATAGTGTCTAAAGTGTGGTCCTCTTTGTGTATTGCAAAAAGAAAAAAGGAGGTGGCGGATAAACATGTATTTGTACATGTATAGAAAGTGCCTGAAATTGTTCATATACGGAACTGTTAGCAGTGGTTATCTCTGGAGAATGAAACTGGAGATGGGATTTTTACTTTTCGTTTGTAGTCCAGCTGGATCTCCCTTCACAAACTCCAGGGTGCAAAAAATATTTAACCGTATTTTTCTGTTAACTTAGTTTTTTTCTTTTTTAAAGATTTTATTTATTTATTTGACAGAGAGAGAGACAGCGAGAGAGGGAACACAAGCAGGGGGAGTGGGAGAGAGAGAAGCAGGCTCCCCGCCAAGCAGAGACCCTGATGCGGGGCTGGATCCCAGGACCCTGGACCAGGACCAGGACCGGAGCCGAAGGCAGACGCCCAACGACTGAACCACCCAGGCGCCCCTAACTTAGTTTTTATTGTAAGACTTTTAAATTTTTTAATTTAGTTTTTTAAAGACTTTATTTATTTATTTATTTGTCAGAGAGAGAGGGAAAAAAAAAAAAAAAAGAAGGCAGAGGGAGAAGCAGGCTCCTGGCTGAGAGAGGAGCCTGACTGAAGGGAAGTACTGGATCCCAGGACCGTGGGATCATGACCTGAGCCAACTGAGCCACCCAGACATCCCTATTGTAAGACATTTTATTTTTATTTTATTTTGTTTTGTTTTGATAGATCTTGAGTCAGTTCAGAGATTTCCCACTCCTTTTCTTAAGGGCTTATATAGTGGAAAGACATGAAGGAAGTGTACAGGGCACAGAGGCCATCATTCTTGATGTAATTCGTTCATGCTAATGGACTAGTGTCTGGTGCGATATCATTGTCTTATCTAGTTCTAGGCTGTCAGTCTATTCAAGTCTTCTTGAAAGTGTTCTGCATTCCTGTCCCTAAGCTCTTATATATCAAGATCTAATTGATTGACTTAACAACATACTTATTCCTAAAATATTTAAACGTAGTAAATAGGTGATAAGCACTTGTCCAAATCAGTAAGTACATACATTCCTCGAGATATAAATTTAAGCATTTTCTCAGACAGAGCTTCTTAATTTGCAGTTAATGGGGATTCTAGGAGATCCATGTATGGATTCCCTGAAAATTGACTATGAAATGATATATACTCTTGTTTTCCTGTGAAAAAGCTACACAGCTTTCACCAGATTCTCCAAAAGCCTCTAAGTCCCACTGACGAGACATTATAGAAACAATGGTGAACAAAGCAAAAAGGGTCTCTGTCCCCAGGAACTTATAGTCTGGTGGGGGGGAAAGACAAACAGGCAATTAACAGGCAATGTAAGGAATGTGTTCTGTGATAGAGGAGATTTGCTGTTGTGAGAACATAGAACCGCGAATATTAGACTAGGCTGTCAGCAAAGGCTCCTTGGAGGAACAGACTATTAAATTGAGGCCTGCAGAGTGGCAGAAAAGTAGAATTTGGACTGGTAAAGGAGGAGGTGGGGAGGGAAGGGAAGTGCTTCTGGTGGAAGGAGGAGTGTTTTAGGCATCTGCCTGTGTAAAGACCCAAAGTCAAGAGATACCTTGGCAATTCACAAACTTAAAAGAATGTATATGATTGCAGCTTAGATGGGAGTAGCAGTAAGAGATGAGGCTGGGAGAGGATCAAAAGCCAGGTTATGTGTGTGATGCTGGGCACGCAGAGATAGGCCAGACAAAGGAGCTCCCTGGCCCTCAGGGAGTTTTATTTTAGTAAGGAGAAACAGGGAACAAGTAGGCAAGTAGCAAAGAAAATAATTTTTTATCATAGTAAAATAAACAAGGTGATGTAGTAAATGGTGGCTGGAGTATATATTGGGGAACTCCTTTAGATAGATCTACATACTGTGTGCCACATGGATAGGAGAGTTTCAACAAAGGTGGTGGCAGGTAGAATGGAGAGAATTGGATAGATTTGAGAGACATTGAGGGAGTAGAATCAATAAGATTTGGTAGTTTACTGGATGATAATAACAACAATAGCTGCCATTTATTGAACGCTTAACTAATTACCAGGCACTGTTCTAAATGCTTAATACCTTTTTATTTATCCTTATAATAACTCTATGAGGTAGACATTTATCTCAGTTTTGTAAATGAGGAGACCAAGGCACAGAGAGCTTAAGTAACCAGCGCAAGTAGATTCGGGGTCCCATCAGGATTCAAACTAAAGTCTATTTCACTCCATATCCCTGTAAGCAGAGGCGGGGAAAGTGATGGAATAGAGTTGAGGAAGAGTGGGAGAAAGATGATACATTTGGGGTCTTGAGTTTTGGGTACCTTTGAGTCATCCAAGTGGAGATGTCCAATAGGCAAATGGATAAATGAATATGAAGCTCAGATGAGATCTAGGTCAAGGAATAATTTTGTGAGTTGCCAGCACAGAAATGTCATTTGGAGGGACGCCTGGGTGGCTCATTCGGTTAAGCGGCTGCCTTTGGCTCAGGTCATGATCCCAGCATCCTGGGATTGAGTCCCGAATCAGGCTCCTTACTCAGTGGGGAGCCTTCTTCTCTCTCTGCCTCTGCCTGCCACTCTGCCAGCTTGTGCTCTCTCCCTGTCTCTCTGAAAAATAAATAAAAATAAAATCTTAAAAAAAAAAAGAAATGTTATTTGGAGCCTATCCTGGGAAAGTATATAGGGTTAGAATAGAAATCTAAGGAGCTTAAACATTCAAGTGATGGCGGGGAAGAGCCTTCATGAAGAGGGGGTAAGAGATATAAGAGGAAAACCAAGACAGTGGCATCAAGACAGCCAAAGAGAAAAGAGGATTTCAATGAGAGAGTGAGCAACAGTGTCATATTCTGCTTGAGAGATGAGGTAAGATAAGGGCCAAGATGTGCCTGTTCTCATTGTAACAAGAATTCCATTGGTTAACCAAGAGGACAGCCTTGGAGGAATAGGGGGGACAGAATGCCATTTAGTTGGTTGAACAGTGAGTAGGAGGCAAGGAAATTGAGGTTGGTGAATATAGACATCTCGATCAAAATATTTCTCTAGTGCTAAGAGTCTAGAGTCCAGATTACAAATGTGATCCCTCAGTTGGGATCACACTAACAGCCCTAGGGGCCTCCTTTACCCCTTTGTGAGGAGACATGTCCCTTTCGTCTCCAGCACTTTTTTTTTTTAAACTTCTCTGCTCTTCAGCTTCTGCCTTATCTTTTCCCTACTTCTCTCACTGAGAATGCTCCCTGCATTATCTCCATATAATATTTTCAGAATATATCCTTAGAATGAACCCATTCTTGGAAAAAGACATATTGGTTGTTCCCTGTCTGCAGGTCACCAGCATTACCAGGAGGACTATGGGAAAGACATACTCCCAGGGAAAACACACTCCAGTGTAGCCAGGAGCTCATCACCTGTCTTTTTCTCCTTCTAGGCATATACTGGTTGGGGTCCAGCTATGGAGAAACTCCATGGGCATGTATCTGCCCACCTGAACGTTCTCTCCTTAGAAAACCGGTGCCTGGCTACACTCCCCAAACTGCAGCCCATGGAGAAACCACATGGGCATGTGTCTGCCCACCCAGACATCCTCTCTTTGAAGAACCAGTGCCTGGCCACACTTCCTGACCTGAAGACCATGGAGAAACCAATTGCGCATGTGTCTGCCCACCCAGACATCCTCTCCTTAGAAAACCAGTGCCTGGCAACACTTCCGGACCTGCAGCCCATGGAGAAACCACATGGGCATGTGTCTGCCCACGCAGACATCCTCTCGTTGGAGAATCGGTGCCTGGCCACGCTCCCTGTTCTAAAAAGTTCTGTGTTTACCAGCCCCTTGCTCCACTGTCTCCAGAGACCTCACCTGGTGCAAGCCGATCTGCCTAGCCTGAACATCAGCAACTGCCCACTCTCTGAGCCCCCAGCCTGGAAGGCCCAGTGCCTCTCTGAGGGGCTAGCCTATCTGAGCTGCCCCATGGCCTTGAAATCCGTCTCTGCCACAGAGAAAGCTCCTGAAACAGCTTTGGTAATAGCTCCAGGCACTCATCCTGACTCCACGCATGTCTGTTGGATGTTCCCGTCCCTAGTCTTGGTGCCACAGTTTCCCCTCTGTGCTGCTCTGTGTCTGTGTACCTTCTGTCCTCAGAGCCTCTTCCTGAGGTGCCCTTGACCCTCGGGCTGTCTTCTTCAGCATCATTACTTTTATTGCCTATGGAGTTCAGATATTCTGAACAATGGAGCCAGAACCAACCCTGTCCTCAGAAAGCCTCTGCTCAGGAGGAGGGGCAACGTGATATTGGAGTAGCAGCCAGTCAAGTGCTTTGGAGGTCTTATGTCCAGCAGGGGCAGCATCTGCCATACCGTAGCCCACTCCCCTATATGTACACATATAAACCTATGTCCACTTGTACACATCTATACAAACACATTTAGCATACAGGGCAGAATCAGTAGACAAACACACATTCCTTCTGTATGGACTTGGGATTTGGACTGAGGCAAAGGCTGTACTGTCTCTGCCAACTACAAGCCATACAACCTTGGCCAAGACTTAACTTTTGAAGCTTTGATTTCTTCCCCTTTAAAATGTGGTCAGTGAAAATCTATCTCAGAGGGTCATTGTCGGGATTACTATTGCCAACTTACATTTATTTAGGGCTTTGCGATTTGCAAAGAGCCATGTATGTATTATCCCATTTAATCTTCTAATGGCACCATCAAGTAGGTAGTAGGGAATGAAGAAGTTGAGACTCAGAAGTTAAGCAATTCACGGTTGCTGGGGATTGATCTGGGACTTGGCCCTTTTTCTTCTGAATCCAGAATTTCTTTAGTGTATCATAGGAGGTGTGTTGTGAAGGGCCTCAGACTCCAATAAGGAAATGAAAGCAGGGGAAGATCTCAAAGCGTCTGAGCAAAGGCTCAGAAGGTCGAATTGGGAAAGGTGGTGTGTGTGGCAGTGAGGGGTCACTACGTCAGCCAGGAGAGATTGATGCTGGGGGGAGGGGGAGGAGTTTTGGTCCTGGAAGAGAGATGCAGATTCTTCCTGTGCCTGGGATCTGCCTTCAGATCTGTCTATGTTTGAGAGATCTGCCTTCGGATCTGTCTACATGATTAATAACTGCCACTATCCCCAGGGCCATTGTACCTCTTCAGAAGAGAAAATGTCAGAAGAGAAGGAATGGGTAGAGGTTCAAATGCCATTTTATAATCTCAGCTTGGGAGAAGAGGAGAAAGTTGAGGAGCCTGTCCTGAAGCTCTCCGCTGGGGACTCTGAATCTCAGCCTGGGCCCACTGACCAGGCCCTTAAGGACAAGAAGGTAGAAGTACCAGAGTTGGGGAGAGGTTAATGATGGGGGAGGAAGGGTGTGAGGTGGTGTGGGAGGGGCGGTGACCAAAGGCTGAACCAGATCCCCTCCACAGATGGAAAGGGAAGGATGCGGCATCACCCAGCCCTTATTTCTCACTCCCTAATCACCTTTTCTAACCTCTCAGTTGGACAAACATCTTTCCGAATGTGGGGATCATTTCTCTTTGCTCTGGATTTCGTAAATCGGCCTGAGTGGATGCTTGAGTTGGTCCTCATGACCTCTTTCATCCTTTCTCCCCCTCTCTTTCCCAATTCTCAGATGGTTCTTGTGAGCTTGCTGTGCTCCTCTCTGACAGCTGACATGACCTTGGATACTCTCTTTGAAATCTGTAGTGAACTTGCCCCCTTGGAGCCTGAATTCATCCTTAAGGTACTATGGTGTGAAGGAGGGGATGAGTGGGAATGGGAAGCTTGGAGGTAGGAGCTGTGGCCATGGTGTGGGAGGGGGATGGTGGCCAGCTCAGTGGGAAGGGAGTAGGATCTCTCGGTGAGTCTGAGGGCTAGTCCCTGGGGTTCTCTAAGGAGCAGGGGAAGATGAGATTGGGAAAGAATATACTAGGGGTCATTTGTTTAGTAAGTACACAGGCTAAGTACACAAAGCTAGGGCCTGAGGGTCATTTCAACAGATGTAATGAAACTTGGATCAGGCTTTCAAGGAGCTTGTGATATTGTTAGGGAAGCAGAACACTCCCAAGTGTTACATAAATGCAAGTGGAGTAGTAGGTAGTGAATGTTTCAGAAGCAGAGAAATGGGGTGGGAAGGGAGTGTTTTCTACGAAGCTTTGGAAGATGGCAGGTTTAATCAGCAGTTTGAACCCTGGGTGATTTTCAATAGACCTGGATGGTGGGAAGCCTTCTTAGTACCTGGTTGACTTGGAAGGTGATCAGTAGACTTGGAAGAAGCCAAGCTACAAAGGTGGACAAGGGCTAGAGTATGGAGGATGTAGCATGCATCCAAGTCCAAGAAGACTTGGGCTTTCTATTTTATAGACACCGTGAGGGGTCCAGGAAAGGTTTAATGCAGGTGGGTTAGGCAAGTTAGTTTGGGGCATGATGATATGGGACAAGTGACTGAGATGCCGAATCTCCCCACCCTGTGCCTCAGGCATCTCTGTACGCCAGGCAGCAGCTGAACATCCGGACTGTAGCCAACAAAGTGTTGGCCGTTGCCGCCTTCTTGCCAGTCTGCCGCCCCCACCTGCGACGCTATTTCTGTGCCATCGTCCAGCTGCCCTCTGACTGGATCCAGGTAGCCGAGTTCTACCAGGTACGGCACTCAGTTCCCTGAGCTTTGCCTCTCACTTGTTCCCTCTCCCCTGCTCATTGCATTCCTGTGGAAAATTCTCATTTTCGCCTCCCCTCAGCTGTCTTTAGCTTTGCTTCCCAGGTGGGACAGCTTCTCCTGGATCGGGTTGGGTGGCCCAATAGGGAGACTATAACTGAGAATAGCTGGACTACAGTTGGAGAAAAATTGGTCTTATTCTGGACCTCGTGTTTACGATGCAGGAGATGAGAATCAGAGAAGTCTGCCAACTGGCCCAGGATCATAGAAATGACCACTTTGGAGCTGGGGCTGGAATCTACCTCCTTCTTCTGTGTTCTCATTTAACCCCATGAAGAGGTCTTGCCTAGTTGTGGAGGGTTGCTTTGTGTCTCACTCCTGATGGTCTTTCCTCCCTCTCTGACAGAACCTGGCTGGAAGAGGGGAGGACAAGCTGGTGCCCCTGCCCGCCTGCCTGCGCGCTGCTATGACTGACAAATTTGCCCAGTTTGATGAGTACCAGCTGGCTAAGTACAACCCTTGGAAGCACCGGGCCAAGAGACGCCCCCGCCCGCCTCCCCGCCCTCCAGTCAGTCCCTGCTCAACCTGGTCATTCACAGCCCAGGCCCCTTATCTCTGGAAAAGTGGGTGGGCGGGCGGTTTAAGGAACATGCTGACCCTGGGGGATCCCACACTAAGCATCTGACATGTTCCTACCACCAGATAGAAAAGGAGTCGGAGAAAGGCAGAGGGAGGAGCCGAGGAGAGCTCTGGAGGCAGAGAGGGCAGGGCCTACCTGTCTTGGCTGGCTTCCTTTTTGCTAGAGATGGGCTTTTGAAACTATTGGAATGGATCTCTCCAAGGATGGTTTCCATTTCCCATTTTGAAATTGCTTCTCCTGTCCCTACAGAAGACAGGGCGCCCATTTTCTGAGGCACAGAAACATTTGCCAAAGTACCTTAGGCCTCTTATAGATGAACAGAAGAAGGTGAGTACCTTGTTCTGGGGTTTCACATGTGCGTGTAAGACATGTTCTCAGTTAATATTTAGAAATGGAATTCTGTTTGGTTTAGAAATACTTGCGGTGTGGTAGGCACATTCCAATTTCCTACCTGGGGAGTTCTCAGTTGTGATTGTAAGGTCAGGTTTGAGAGCACTGGGAAACTCTCCTTTTATTTCCCATTTTGCTCCCCTTACTATTTACTGACTGGTGGCATGTATAGCTGGGTGAGTGAGTTAACAGTGTATGAAATAGGGACACATGGGTGGCTCAGTTGATTAAGCATCTGACTCTTGATTTTGACTCAGGTCAAGATCTTGGGGTCATGGAATCGAGCCCACACGTTGGGCTTCTCACACAGCAGGGAGTCTTCTTGAGGTTCTCTCTCTCTGCACCCCCCAATAAATAAATAAAATATGAAATATCTACCTTCCATAGGAAGTTTTAAAACCAAACCAAACTTTTTGCATTAATGACAAATAAGACACTGCCCTTCGTGGTTAAGAGCAAAGAATCAGGAATTAGACCTGGGTTTGAATCCGCCCACCAGCACTGCTCACTGGCTCTGCAACCTTAGCCAAATGACTTACCCCGTCTTACCTCAGTTTCCTCAGATATAAATGGGGATAATAGCAGCACCTCATTGGGTACTTCATTGGGTTTTTGCGAGGATTAAATCAGTTACTGAGTTTAAAGTATTTTTTTAAAGATTTTATTTATTTATTTATTTATTTGTGTGTGTGTGTGTGTGTGTGTGTGTGTGTGAGAGAGAGAGAGAGAGAGAGAGAGCGCACGCAATTGAGAGAGAAAAAAGAGTAAAAGTTGAGGGCAGTGGGAGAGGGAGAAGCAGACTCCCTGCTGAGCAGGGAGCCCAATGTAGGACTTAATCCTAGGACCCCGGGATCATGATCTGAGGCACCCAGGCACCCTGAATTTAAAGTATTTTTTCTTTTCTTTTTTTTTTTAAGATTTTATTTACTTATTTGACAGAAAGAGAGAGATCACAAGTCGGCAGAGAGGCAGGCAGAGAGAGAGAGGAGGAAGCAGGCTCCCTCCTGAGCAGGGAGCCCGATGCGGGCCTAGATTCCAGGACCCTGGGATCATGACCAAAGGCAGAGGCTTTAACCCCCTGAGCCACCCAGGTGCCCAATTTAAAGTATTTCTAACAATACCTGGCAATGAATAAGTGTTAGCTATCACCAACATCATCATCATTAAAATAGATTATTGGGAAAATAATATGATGCTATTACAAGAGAACACATTCTTAGTTGGTCAACTGATCTCTTCTCTTCATTCTAATAATATATCCCAACCTTAGCTCTTCTACCATAGAAGATTCTACCATAGAAGATACCATAGAAAGGCAACTTCTTTCAGTTGCATCATGCTGATGCCTCCATTTACCTCCTCCTCCAAGTCTCAGTGATTTAGATAAAAGCTGCTTTTTCCTTTCCCTCCACCTAAGAACAAGATGTTCTCTGTTCATTCCATCCCCATCTTGTTTTTCACAAGCCAGTTATCCCATGTTAACTATTGATAGTTCAGTCTTGTATACATGAAACACAGTGACCCCAATGAGCTACTGTGGTATGCTCACTGCAGGACTTCTTGTTGCTACAGACTTTTGCCCCCATTCCTACTCTTTGCCCAGATCTACTTTGGGGGAAGAAATTACCTCATAGGTACAGGAGGTCTTTGGTTCTGATTTCTGAAGCAAGTGACACAGCTGTAGATTAAGTGACCGCTGTGGGACTTGCGGGATATTTCCACAGTTTGAGGAGACCTACAATGCAGCACCAGAGAAAAAGCAGCAGCTGAGGTTCACTCTGAAGAAGTTAGTACGGCGACTGCACATCCGGGAGCCTGCTCAGCACGTCCAAGCCCTGCTGGGCTACAGGTGAAAAGACACACCCTGAGCACACCTTCCACCTGGGTGACCCCGTGGCTTTTCAGCCTCCACGGCCTGGGCGCCTGTAGTTCTGACCCCAGCAACATTAGTGGCAGGCACAACTGACTGGCTTTGACTGACCTTTTCTTTTCTGAGTTATTTTAAGCTGGCTTTGAAATGATAAGCTTTTCCTCTTCTGTCCCAGATACCCTTCCAACCTACAGATGTTTTCTCGAAGTCGTCTCCCTGGGCCGTGGGATTCTAGTAGAGCTGGGAAGCGGATGAAGCTCCCTCGGCCAGAGACCTGGGAACGAGAGCTGAGCATGCGGGGGAACAAAGCTTCTGTCTGGGAGGAGCTCATTGGTAGAGTAACCTTGACCATATAGTCCCTTCCTCTCTTCTCCATTCACATCTGTACATTTTGGGCTCTGAGTTGATTTCTGTGGCAAGATACAGTTATTCTCTTGCCACGGGGTTGCATCACTGAAAGTGATTGGATTTATGAGGTTTGCCATCAGCCATGCCCGAGCAGACCAGTGGTACCAGCTTTGAGTGGCACTGGCATCATAGGGAGATCATTATTCCAGATGTGGTTAGGTGATGGCACAAGCATTGATCAACACAGGACAAAAGTGGTACCTTCTCTCTGATTTCACTTGTATCATACTAGGTAAATCATCTAGTCAAGGTAGGACTGGCACATAGCATATTGGAATCTCCGCAGGAAATCATATTTAGGACTTTTAGGTAAATTGCCCATACTTATAGAAAAAAATTTAAATTGAGAGGACCAAGTTATTTCAGTCTTATGTTTGTCTCTTTTTGTTGCTGCTATTAGTTTATTTTTAACTCTACAAGGCTCTTTCTAGTCTGTCTTTTGTTATGTCCTCTTTCATCTTTGAAAATGTCAAGTCAATTTCTACCTGTTGAAAAACATCTTGCTGTGGAGTGTGACTGCTTAAGTTTTGGAGACTTCATATTTTGGGGCTTTGGAAGCCCCAGTTTTGTTTGTTCTTTTTTTTAAATCCGTTTCTCTGAGAACTGCCAATGTGCAGATTGTGCTCAGGGCAGCTTGAATTCTCAGCTGCTTATCTGTCCCTGTTCTCACTGTGTGGTTGTCACTGGGGGTGTAGACATCAGAATCACATGGGAATTAAAACACACACATGCACACATACATGCCTGACAACCTCTTCCCCAACATTTGATACTTTGGGTGGAACTGGAGAAAGTTGCCTGGATGACAGCCAGGATGTGTGGCTGATTCTGGTATGTGTCATCTCTACTTCCTCTGCCCTTGAAAATTAAACTGTGTCGTTTACCTAGGCTGAATCTAATGCCCATAGTCTAATCCACTAGTCTTCAGAGTTTTTTGATCATACATTGCAAAAAATGTTTTGGACTCCATCAGAATATATGTATATATAATTTAAACAATTTTATATATGTACTAATGAATTATGTACTTTAGGAAAGACATAAAATATAATTATATAAATATAGATCTGAAAATATGTATAAAAAATAAAATATAAAAAATATGAATATACAAATAAAATATAAGATAAAATATAATTAGATACACAGACCCCTCTTTGGAGACCACAGGGCTCATTCATAACTCATTAACAGTTTTTTTGAATGAAATCAGTGAACTTCTCAGTCTAAAGGATGAATGTTCAATTTATTTTCTAGTATTATAAATATGATATTGGACTTAATTTCTTATCTAAATGATCTAGAAAACCTCTCATACATAGCAACAGTAGAGAACAATTTGTGCGCCGACAAAGGATGTAATAGTTTATGAGTTGTCACCCACCATGTACATGGTGTACACAACCTCATTGTTCTATACAGTTTGTGAACAGAATTATGACTCGAGAACTGCAGGACTTCCAGATGACTGGAAGCTCCTAGCTGTAATTCAAATGAGACTTACATCACCTTAAAAAAAGGTACCACCACTCTCTTGACAAAAGCCACTGCTAGTGCCTGGGGGTGGGGCTAGGGGCTGACAGGCCATGTCTCTACAGTGGTCCGAAAGCACCTCCGGGCGTACGCGGGAAAAATATCACACTCCTACTTATGGTTCCCCTTGTCTGAAAGAAAGAAAGGATTTTCCCAATATTTACCAAACAGATCGCACCCCTATGGTCACTTGGTCTGTGCGTCATATGGTAGACATAGGAGAGTTCAGGTTTGTGGAGGAAGAGTAGGGAGGGGTTCCATAGTACAAGGGTGTCCACAGAGCCCCTCACTCTCTTTTGGTTTCTGCATAATGACTTACCAAACTTATCCTTGAATTGTAAGTGGATTTAGAATTATTATTCAGTCTTAACCAAACTAACCATCTAAAATGGACATAAGCCTTAAAGACGTTCTTATTAAGAAACTATGACTTGAAGATGATGCTAATATCACAGAACAAATGGACAATACGAAAGTGATAGAGGTGAAATTCTGCTTTAGGGCAAGTCTTTTTCATCTCTATTTCAATGAAAAATAATGACTGTTTAATCAGATCTCACAAGAATTTTGCCAGAAAATTTAAAAATTACCAGGAATATTATTTGAGATTTGAATTTACATACACTATTCTTAAAGATGAACCTTACCTTAGGTTATGTTGTGCCTGCAAAATTAACCTGATGATTACACTACATGTATACAATTTATAAATAAATAAACTTACACTAGAACATTTTGTGTTTCACCATCTAAAATGTTTGGAAATCATTAGAGAACATATTTTGATATTAGAATTTATTAGATATTTTTAGTATCTAAAATTATTAGATATTTTAATTTAATTATAATAAATTATTTTTATTTTAATTTAATATTATATTTTAATTTTAATATCTAAAATTATTTAGATATTAGATATCTAATATCTAAATCTATTATAATTTAGGATATTCTCTAGATTAGAGAATATATTTTGCTGGTTGAACCCAATCACATGGCTAGACCAGCAGACAAAGTAGTAATAAGAGATGTTTATTCAAACAGCCATCTCATAAATAATGTTTTATAAATTTTGCTGCACACTTTAGGCCAATCCTGTTTTTATCTTTCCAGACCTTTAAAACATTTTGAGGAGGGTAGATCATATGTTAGTACCTCATTCCCTCCAACCTGAATTTTCTATGTGGCCTCTGAATGGTTTGCTCTGGTCTCTGACCCCTCTCACTCATCCTTTGCTTTCCTTACCCTGTGCCTGACCTTCCACAGACAATGGGAAACTTCCCTTCATGGCCTTGCTTCGGAATCTGTGCAATCTGCTTCGGGTTGGGATCAGTGCCCGCCACCACGAGCTTGTACTCCAGAGACTCCAGCATGAGGTATGTGGGAGGGGCAGGCGATTAGAGGTGGGTGCAGAGATGCTGCTGCTTCTTCCTCATAGCTGGGGAAGGTCATGGCCATGAGCTATTTCCATGAGGGCTGTAAACAGGTATGGAGATATGGATAGGCTGGCAGAAATAGATCTGGGGGATTCGCCCCAAAGATTCAAGTGTAACAACTTTCCTTGGATCACTGATTTACCAAGAAGAGGCACTTTTGTGATGTAACTGACTTCAGAGGGAGTCTGATATAAAAGAAACCAGGCTCCTTCCATTACTTCCTCTCCCTTTTTTTCTTTCTCTGTCTCTGTCTCTCTCTCTCTCTTTTTTTTTTTTTTTTTTTAGATTTTATTTATTTGTCAGAGAGAAAGAAAGAACACAAGCAGGGGAAGTGGCAGGCAGAGGGAGAAGCAGGCTCCTCATTGAGCAGGGAGCCGGATGAGGGGCTGATCCCGGGACCCTGGGATCATGACCTGAGCTGAAGGCAGACGCTCAACTGACTGAGCCACCCAGGTGTCCTTCCCTTCTTTCCTTATCATATTCTCAACTGACAGCTTTCTTTTTTCTTTCTTCTTCTCCACCTTTCTCTGTATCTCTTCTCTAATATCTATTTTATTCTTCCTCACTTTCCACAAATCTAATAGAGTGGTTATCTAGTATTCCTGGTCCCTGAGGCCCCTGATTAACCCCACCCCCATAGTCCCTGATATGTTGCTCATGACCCCTCCCTTGCTTTCCAGAATTCGGTGATCCACAGTCGGCAGTTCCCATTCAGATTCCTTAATGCCCATGATTCCATCAATAACCTTGAGGCCCGACTCAAAAGTAAAGGTATTATCTATCTTCCCAATCCTGTTTGTCACCCGTCTGAGAGTAGATGAGTTAAGAGGACTGGTATGTTTCAGCCTCTTGCCTTCCAGTCTCAGGGTGTGGGGTGGGCAGAGGTCAGACACTTGCCAGCCCAAGGGTCAGGGCTTACGACAGGTATTGGTGGGAGGACTATAGGAGGGAACAGAAGCTTACTGACATTGACTCATTTACATACCTGTCGCCACACAGCATTGCCACTCCCTTCCAATACAAAACTGATGCGCTCGATAATGACTAGAAATGCAAAAAAGGACAAGAGTTGGACCTATCGGAGGTATCCTCACAACCCAGGTCGTCGGGAACTTCGGGCAACAATGATGATACCGGTGATATATGAGCAGCTCAAGTGGGAAAAGCTGAAAATACAAAAGGGCAGGTGTGTGTTCGTGCACGTGCGTGTGCGCGCATGTGCTCATGCTGTGCTGTCTGGGAGCAAAGGTGGGCAAGAGGTACCATTACAGGGCTCTGAAGTCATCTGGGAACCCCAATTTTTATTCTGTGAAGACACGTTTGCCCGAGTGGCTCAGACTTGCCTGGTTCCAACTGTCTTTGCATAGCAAACCTTGCTTTTAACATTGTCCTATGGAGAAATCATGAGAAAAAATCTATGTTGGGGCCTCCAATTTATTATCTAGGATTGTTTTATTGGTTTCTGGGGGTTCTGTGAATCTGTGCAGCATTCTCCTTTCTCTTAGTATGTGCTAGTGTCCTCTGCTCTTGCTCTGGTTCAATTTCTTTTTCTTCTCCATAATATCTGTTTGTTCTTTTTGTTTCTCTCTCTGTGTGTCTTTATTTTCTGACTCATTTGCTTTCTTGCTTTCTTTGTTTTTGTTTGTTTATATGTTTACACATATAAAGATAGGAACCACCAAGCAGGCTCAAAGTCAGATATAAAACCTGTTCTGTAAGGTTGATGAAGTCCCAGCACTCTCTCCTTTAGATGCTTCAACAGGGTCTTCATTCAAGACAAATGCAGGGCTCATCTACTACTAGCGAATTCGTGGCTGAACCCAGGGCCACTTAAAAGTCAAGCCTGGGGTCTAGTTTAAACAACACTCCTCCACTGGCCAACTCAGTAGCCACTACCCACACATGGCTAGTTGGAAATGGGATGTGCCAGATTTTGAGGACAGTATGAAAAAAGAATGTAAAATATCTTCTCTGTAACTTTTGTATTAATTACATGTTACAATGAAAATAGTTTAATATGTTAAATGTCATATTACGTTAACTTTTCCTGTTTATTTTTACTTTTTTCCTATGGCTACTAAAAATTTTTAGTTACATGTGTAATTTTGATTTTGTTTCATTAATTGTAACTCAGTTCTATTGCATAGCACTGGTAGAGAATACTGAATTTTCTAGTTTAAAAACATTATTATGAAAAAATTTTAAATATGCACACAGGTAATGAGAATAGTGTAATAGACTCCCAGAAAACTGTTAGCCACATTCGATGATTATCTAGATTTTACCACAGTTCTTTTAGTGGTCCCTTTCTTCTTTTTTCTGGGAAGGTGTTTTTAAGAACAAATGCCAAATAACATGATACATTTTATTCATCCCTTCCTATTTCACATGTTTCTCTTAATACATTTTATTATGTAGTTAGAATGTCATTAATATACCTAATAATTATAATAATGATAATTCCTTGGTATTATCCTGTATTACCTAGTCCATATTCAAATTTCCCAGTCATCTCAAAAGTATTTCACAATTTTATTCAAATGAGAGTCCAAACAAGGCATACACATTGCATTTGATTATTCTCTTATATCACTTTTAAGACTTTCATTGTCTTTAGGCCATTGACTTATTGTGGAAACTGGCTTCAGGGACCCTGCAGAGTGTCCCACATTCTGGATTTGTCAACTTTCTCATGGTGTCTTCTAACTTGTTTCTCTATTTCATGTGCTTGAGGGTATTAACTCTAAAGGCTTATTTAGATTCAGATTTCATTTTTTTCCCTTTCAAGACTATTTCATAGGGAATTCTTTGTACACTGTAAGTGAGACCACCTTTTTTTTTAAAAAAACTTTTAATAAGATACAGGATCAGGAGGCACCAAAGTTCTGGTGGTCCTGCTTGTAGGGATGCTAAGACTGATCCATGCTTTTAAGTGGTTATAGCCTGATCTCTTCACTGTAAGTTGATGGTTCATCCATTGGTGATCTTTGCCCGAACCCGCTGTTTCATTAGCAGTTCTAATGTGGGAGTTTTCTATCATTTCCCATATTTATTAGCTGGAACTCGAAAAAGAAGCTGTCCTGTCAACTTAAACTATTCAGTTACCCTGAAGTAGAGATTCTACTGGAAAGCTGGGATGAATGTTCTCTTCTTTCCTCTTTAATTGCCAGTTTCCAGAATAGGAGTTAGTATTCTTTAAAATACAATTAAAAAATTTGTAGCGGTTAAATCTTGCCTCATGAGGTAGGTATGGATTGATGTAGGAAGTATGGTGAACGATTTCAGGAGTGGGTCTACAGATGACTTCACCTCTTCTGCCATGAGAATGGGTCAGTAGAGGCCTATGGAATGGGAGTCCGGGAAGCTCTGCCGCAGTCTCCCCTACCGGCAGTGGAGGCGGGCTGTGGCAGGGGCAGGAACACTCAGTGCTGGAGTTCCAAGTTCTCATCTTCCCATCTGCCTCAAAATGTCAAACAGAGAAGCCCCTGAGCCCTTCTGTTGGTGTCTTTTCTTCCGGCAGACAGGGGAAATATGATAGTGAGATGTTGGCTCGGTACCGGCAGGCCCTGGAGACGGCTGTGAACATCTCTGTGAAGCACAACCTACCCCCGCTCCCTGGCCGCACCATCTTGGTCTATCTGACGGACATGGGGACAGAGGAGCTCTGTCAGAAGAGCAACCTACAAGGGTAAAAAAAAAAAAAAAAAAAAAAAAATTTTTAAAAGGTTGGGGGGTTAGTAGGATGCTGGGGATCCTGAGAGCTATCATGTTCCTAGACATGGTTTTCCCAAAGAAGTACTCAGAACTGAAATAAATGGCATGCATTTGCTTCTCACTATAAGACCTTGGTTCCTAGGGGCAGTTCCTAGAATGCCATCTCAAGCCTGTTCCTGGATTATAATACTTCTATATTTCATATTTGGCTGACACTTAATTCTCTCTAAATTTCTGTCACCAAAGTACATCTCATTTTTACTTCCCTACATCCCAGTGTTGAATTTGGGCAGGAATCCTGGCCCTTCTCCACCTTCTTCCCTGGCCAGTTCTTCCTGAGAGCAGCTGAAGCTGTCCCTTCCTAACTGGGGATTTTGTCCCTTTTCCCCAACAAATGGAGGTGTTTGACCTCCAGGGCTGGATGGGCAAAGGTTGGTTTCAAAATAGGGGAGCCGGGGCACCTGGCTGGCTTGGCTGACTTAGTCAGTAGAGCATGCAACTCTGGATCTCATGGTGGTGAGTTCGAGCCCCACGTAGGGCATGAGCTTACTTTTAAAAAGCGGGGGTGGGGGGAGACCGTATCTCACTGTGATGTTTGTCCAATCAGCCCCCTGTAAGCTATGTGCTGCTGCTGATTGGGATGATGATTGCACGGGCGGAGCAGGTGGATCTCTTACTCTGTGGAGGAGGCACTATAAGGACCGCTGTACTTAAGGCAGAAGAAGGTATCCTGAAGGCAGCTGGCATGCTCCAGGCTCAGGTCCAGGTCAGACACCCACCCCCACCATGCAAAAATGCATGAATGGACACGGTCCTGGACAGGGCCTGATAAATCAGGAAAGGCTTGGATATAGACAGTTCTGAAGATTTCCCAAGCAGAAAATGGTGTTTGTTGCTGACCAATCATCATCCATGCCAGCAAGGAACATAAGACTCTTTTCTTCAGGATGTGAATGAAGAGGGTGAATGGTCCATGCAAACTTTTGGGAAGTACCTGCTGTCCCTGGCCTCCCAAAGAGTCCCTGTGAGTACTTCGTAGTCCCTGAGGAACCCTCCTCCTCCCTCACTTTCCCCTCTAATTTCTCGAAGGTCATCTTTCAAACTAATGTATGGTACCCACATCCACTCCCAGCTGGCTGGAGCACCCTACCCAGTGGCATGCTGGTGAATGCTTAACAGCCAGCTCTCTGGAAAAAATAAGTCTGTTTAATAGCTTTTGCTAATGTCTATGGTGTAAATACTCCTATCATAGCCGATTTCAAGCTACCGGCAGGATATCGGTGAGCAGAGTTGGAAAGTGATGCTCAGTAGTACACCATTACATGGTATTTCTACAATATAGATACAGTAGATGTAAATAAGACCAAGAGTAGATCATGGTAAAATGCAGTAAAATAATTAGGAAGTGATGAATTTTGAGTATTTGTTGCCTTTATTTTTAATATAATTTATGTAAGTTTATACAATTTAATCTTTAGTAATGGCCATGTTTAACAACTGGCTCACAAAATTCCTAAAATTATTTTAATGTTTTTAAAAAAGATTTTACTTATTCATCTTTCATTTGAGAGAGAGAGAGCATAAGCAGAGGGGAGAGGCAGAAGGAGAGGGAGAAGGAGAAGCAGGGAGCCCGATGCAGGGCTCCATCCCAGGACTCCGGAGATCATGACCTGAGCGGAAGGCAGATATTTAACCATCTGAGCCACCCAAGCACCCTGCTAAAAATTTCCCAGTCAGCTCTTGTGAGCTTGAATGAGCCAGCTCCAGCACACCTCCTCCCTTCCCCTACTTCTTCCCCACTCCGTGTCAGGGTGTAGTGGCTTCCCCCCATTCTAAGTGCTCTCTGGAGAGGCAATTTCCATTCCCCTCAGAGCTGTCCTAATCCCTTAGTCCCCAGAGATCTTTTCTTTTGATATCCTGAGTTTATTAGCATTTCTTCTGTCCTTCTGCTCCTTGATCCCAGCCCCTTCCTTTTCATCTTACAGGTGGACAGGGTCATCCTCTTTGGCAACACTATGTATAACCGCCTGGTAAATGAGGCCAAACAGCTTTTCTGGCAGCATGTGAATTCCAAGTGCCTCTTTGTTGCTCTCCCCCTAGAAAGGACATATAACACGTAAGGATGCTCAAACTCCCTGTCCAGTGCCAGAAGGTAGGTTTCCAGATTTTCTCTCTATCCCTTTTGTAGTTTGGGACACTCCCACTCAGCAGACAGGTCCCTATCTCTGCCTCTTAAGTACTAGAGGCACTTCTCTGAAGTCTTCAGCCTAGCTCCAGGCCCCTTTGTGAGAGTCCACCCTAGCCCCAGGCTAGCACATAACCCTATTAAAAGTGCAGAGGTGGGGTATCCATCCTAGAAAACAGTGACTCTGTGTTCCTGGCACTGATTCTGATGGGTAGTTGTTGCTTCTTTGCCAGATTACCAGATTCGAATCCCAATAATGTGACCCTCTCAGGCTACACTGACAGGATCCTGAAGTGAGTACAGAATGGGCACTGAAAGGGTTGGGGGTTTTGTTAGAACATTTTTCAGAGAATACCTGGCTTCTGCTCCCTTTAGTTTTCTTTTTAAGCAAGATAGAAGCTTATTCCTCTTTTGCAGCCATCTTGGTATAGCAGCAACTGTGTTAGAGGGGCTCAGCCACCTTTTATCTTATTGCTCCGTCATCCTCAAATACTCTGCTTTCACCTCATGGCTCAAGACAGCTGCTCCAGCTCCAGCCCTCATTTTTGTATTACATCTAGGAGGAAGAAGGAAAAGGGATAGGGGAGATTGCACTGTTTGCTTTTAAGGGAACAATTCAAGAGTTGGTCACATTATTTCTGTTCATTCATTCTTTCTTTCTTTCTTTTTTTTTTCCATTTCTATTCCTTGTTTATGGCCTCTGTTCCATTCTTGATCTAGACGGAATCTCATGCTAAATTTATTTATAGATGCCAAATTTACAGAAATCTTTTTACTTTGTTTTTCTTTTCATGTTCTCTCACTTGTTTTCTATCCTACCTTTTCCTTTGTACACCTCCATTGCCCTCAGCTGCTATTAGGAAGATTTATGCCCATTCCTCCTTCTTCAGAGAGCTTTTATGGCTGATACAGAGCTGATGAAGTTCTGGGATGGCCTTAACCTTTAACCTGTAATCTTCACCTTTGGCAGCCTAATTGCTCCTGGCCCAAAGAAAGCCCATGATAAGCATGCATAGCAGGAGGGGCTAAAGCTGGGTTTCTTCTCTCTTCCTTCATCCCTGTGGTTCTGCATCCTGGTTTATTTTAAGTCTACATTTGCTACTTATGGTTGTCTTCTTAAGGAGCTCCAGTTAACTGGGTGACCTTCCCTAGCTGTATCTTTGTCCCCTGCCCCCCTGGAAGATCTGATTCTGCCTCTGGCATTCACATTTATTTATTTGGTCACATTTATGTCAGGTTCATTGCAGAACGTGGGGGCTCCCGTCTTCTAGAACATGTGGGCCAAATGGACAAAATATTCAAGATTCCACCACCCCCAGGAAAGAAAGGGGACCTGTCTCTCCAGCCACTGGAAGAGAATGCTCTACGCCCCTTGGCTCCGATTTTCCAGCCTCGGTTAGTCTATGTTTCTATGCCTTTGTGACTTGGGAGAGGTTGTGGACAGGTGGCTGCATTTCTGGCTGTTGAGATGCTGCTTGTTCTACTCACTGAGGTATGCTTCCTCTTTGCCAGGTAGGGATTCCTCTGCCAGAGGAAGTTGTCACATTGTGAGCGTACTCCTCTCTCTACTGGGGAAGGGGGTCAGAGTGTGAGACGGGCTCAGGCAGAGGCTCAGGAGAAGAGGCTCTTGGTTTCTCATCACAGCTTTGCCAAACAGTAGCTTGAATCTTGGACTAGTTATTTTTCATTTCTTGAAGCTTTCGTTTTTTAATTAGTAAAATGGAGATAATGATTATGCTTTCCTCACCATTTTGTCACAAACCCATGGTGAGCAAATAGTGTCTAATGATCAGCTGACCAAGGAGGGTGCATGAGAAATGGCAAGTAGGGTTTATGTTCCAGGACTCTGCACTTGAGGTTCTGAGGCCTACTGGACAACCCCTGCTGTCCATCTTACCTTACTTGTGCTGGCTTGGGCTGAAGGGTGATCACAGTGTCTGTGGAATTGGGCTGTGAGGCCCATCCCTAGACCTAGCTGAGGCCTTTGCTTACCCCCAGATGGCGAAGCATCCGGCTGTTCATTTCCTCCACTTTCCGGGACATGCACGGGGAGCGGGACCTGCTGCTGAGGTCCGTGCTGCCAGCTCTGCAGGCCCGAGTTGCACCCCTCCACATCAGCCTTCATGCCATTGACCTGCGCTGGGGTGTCACTGAGGAGGAGACCCGAAGGAACAGGTGAGGGGGCCACAGAGAAGAGGAGCCAGATCAGGGGTGAGGGGCTTGAGCTGTAGAGCTGACATGGGCAGGGGGGAGGCTGCAAGGAGGGCTGAGGGCTTAGGGCAGGTGGAGCTCTTTGAGTGCTAACAAGAGCAGCCTGCTTTGGCTTTGCTCAGTCGTGAGCCATGGCCCCACCTTCCTATTTGCACCTGTATTCCCTGATCCTATGCCTCTGTAATCACATCTGCAGACAACTTGAAGTGTGCCTGGAAGAGGTGGAGAATTCGCAGCTGTTTGTGGGGATTCTGGGCTCCCGCTATGGCTACGTTCCCCCCAACTACAACCTCCCTGACCATCCTCACTTCCGCTGGGTAAGGCAGACATTGGGGCTGGAGCAGGGTCTGGGGAGGAAACAGTTTGGGGTAGGGGTGGAGAGAAACCACAGTGTGTCCGGAACCTTGGGGCTATGGACAGGCAGCTCCTTGACACTTGAAGTGAATCCCAGGCAGAAAACTGTGCAAGTGGCCAAGTCCTAGATGAGGGGATTCCTTTGAGAAGTATCTTTCAGTTGGCCAAGGGATGCGAGAGGTAAGAGGGGAAGTCTGTTTAGGTTTTGCTCTCAGACAGAGCTGGGTTCTGATGTCCCTTGTATCGTTTACAGATTGTGTGACTTTGTGGGACATGGCTTATCCTAACCCAAAGCCCCCCATATTTTAAAGAGGACCAGTGGTGTCTGTACTGCAGGGTTACTATGAAAATTAGAAATCTGCTTTTTAAAAATGCTCAACACATGACAGGCATTCAATAAATGTTAGTTACTAGCTGTGTTTTATTGGCTTGTATCTGGAGGGAGGCGGGGGGAACATTACTGAGATGCAGGAGCCCTGGGATCTTGGCAGGTCTCGAGGGAGGGGTTAGTGTGCCCTGGGACTGAACCCACCTTTCTTCTGCCCTCTCCCCTCAGGCCCAGCGGTACCCTCCAGGCCGCTCTGTGACAGAGATGGAGGTGATGCAATTCCTGGACCGGGGCCTGCGCCTGCAGCCCTCTGCCCAAGCTCTCATCTACTTCCGGGATTCCAGCTTCCTCAGGTACCTATGTTGCCTCTGAGCCTCTCTGCTTGGTGGCCCTGTCTTCTGTCCCTGGCATTCAGAGTGCAGGAGGGGGAGGCTGGAAGAGCACATGGGGCTCAGAGAGCCGCCTCACGGTACCACATCTGCCTTGCCGCTGAAGCAAGGAGGTCTTCACTTGTGGAGTTTCAGGGAACCACAGCCAAGTCTGATGGTTGGCGGTGAAGAGAGGCTGGGGTCTGAGTGTAGCTCCACTCTCGGGGTCTCTTTGGGGGTCAGCTCTGTGCCAGATGCATGGAAATCTGACTTTACTTCTGAGTCTGAAGAGGCTGCACATCGGATCTCAGAACTGAAGAGCTTCCTGAGCAGACAGCAAGGGATTATCTGTCGCAGGTGAGCTGGGGGAAGTAGAGAGCCCCTGCAGGGAGAGATATGGTGAGGGAAACTAGGCACCCTCTGACTCTGCTTTTCCGACAGATACTCCTGTGAGTGGGGGGGTGTGGCAGCTGGCCGGCCCTATGTTGGGGGGCTGGAGGAGTTTGGGCAGTTGGTTCTGCAGGATGTGTGGAATATGATCCAGAAGATTTACCTACAGGTAAGCAGGAGTACCTATGGCCAGGGGAGTGGAGAGGGGGTGGGGTGGTCTGGGTAGTCCTGGGTGGGAAGTAACTCAGTGGGGGCTCTCTGAGTGTTCAGGCCTGGGGTTTCTGGAGGCATGAAAGCGTTGTCAGTTACTGTCCCATGTGCCCTCAGCCTGGGCCCCAGCTAGAACAGCCAGTGTCCGTCCCAGATGATGACTTGGTCCAGGCCACCTTCCAGCAGCTGCAGAGCCCACCGAGTCCTGCCCGGCCACACCTTCTTCAGGACACGGTGAAGCAGCTAATGCTGCACCAAGAGAGGCTGAGCCTGGTGACGGGGCAGTCGGGACAGGGCAAGACTGCCTTCCTGGTACATAGTCTCAGAGCCCTGGGCGGAGGAAGGGGGTGCTGTGTGGGCGAAGGAAGTGGGCCACAGAGAGTCGTGCATGGAAAATGTGACCACGTTTTCCCTTTGCTTTCCATGCAGGCATCTCTTGTGTCAGCCCTGCACGCTCCCAATGGGGCCAAGGCGGCCCCTGCAGTCTTCTTCCACTTTTCAGGGGCCCGCCCAGACCAGGGTCTTGCCCTCACCCTGCTCAGACGCCTCTGTGCCTATCTGCATAGCCAACTGCAGAAGCCGAGCGGCCTCCCCACCACCTACCGGTGTGTATCGCCTATTAGCCCAGCCTTGTTGATGCCACGTAAACACCGCCTGTGTATCTCCCTCTCCTGCTGACCCTAGTCCTTCCCCTGCACACACAGGGGCCTGGTATGGGAGCTCCAGCAGAGGCTGCTGCCTGAGTATGCTCAGTCCCTGAAAAGTGGCCAAACCTTGGTGCTGATCGTTGATGGGGCTGATAGGCTGGTGGGTCAGCATGGGCAGCCGGTCTCAGACTGGATCCCAAAGACCCTTCCCCCGGTGAGTGTGAGAAGGAGGTGGGGGTGGGATATAGTAGTGGGGAAGGGGGCCTCTCCAACATTGTCCTCCTCTTTTCCCTTCTACCTCCTTCTCCTTTTGCCCAAATATCACAGCGGGTGCACCTGGTACTGAGCATGTCTACTGATGCGGGCCTGGGGGAGACCCTTGAGCAGAGCCAAGGTGCCCACGTGGTGGCCCTGGGGCCTCTGGAGCCATCTGCCCGGGCCCGGCTGGTGAGAGAAGAGCTGGCTCTGTACGGGAAGCGGCTGGAGGAGTCACCTTTTAACAACCAGGTTGGATGTAGGCCAGGGCTGGTGGGGGTGAGGACCAGGGTGAGGACCCCGTGCAGCCCTGCTCCTTGGTTTCTGAAGGAACTCTGTGCCAGAGGAAGCTCTCGATAAGATAACTGGGAATCCTTGTAATACCAGCCAGCCTTTTCCCCTGGCGAATGGCCTCCCGGAGCCTGTCCTGATGAGGGGAGGAGTAAGGCTGTGGTTATTGGGTGGGGTAGGCCGAACCATGGGGGCTTTCTGGAAAGAGGAGCTGGCTGGCAGAGCAGTGGAGGGAGGGGGTGACTGTGTTCTGAAGTGAGGCTATCAGGTGACGCCTGCTGGGGACTCTCAGAGGAGGCACTGCCCTCCAGTGGACTTGGTGCTCAGGGTGGAGCTCAGGGGGCAGAGGGCTGACCTTGGCTGGCTCTCTGCTCCCCACGCTGAGTCCCCTTTGTCTCCTCAGATGCAGCTGCTGCTGGTGAAGCGGGGGTCCTCCCTGCCGCTCTACCTCCGCTTGGTCACCGATCATCTGAGGCTTTACACGCTCTATGAGCAGGTTGGCTGGGGGCTCAAACCCTCGCTGCTCGTGTTCTTAGTTCTCATCCACTTTCCATTCTTCATTCACTTCTTTCACCCCATCCCTCTACTTTTCCTACCCTTATCCTGCGCCACCTTGGGGTCACTATTCTCCATGCTCTGCTTGCCCCTCCCCCACTTCTCCCCCACCCTTTCTCTTCTTTTTCTCATCCTTTCCCACAGTTCCTCCTGCTGCCCACTCCCCTCTCCACAATGAAAGCTGCCTCTTCTCCTCTCCCCCGCTGACTGAAGCCCAGTCTCCCTCCTGTCCCAGGTGTCCGAGAGACTCCGGACCCTGCCCGCCACTGTCCCACTGTTGCTGCAGCACATCCTGGGCACCCTGGAGCAAGAGCATGGCCCTGATGTCCTTCCCCAAGCCTTGGCCGCCCTTGAAGCCACACGCAGTGGTCAGTGGTTGGGGTGCGGTGGGAGACGGAGAGTGCAAGGGTTAGATGACATTGGCTCAGTCGGGGTCTCAGTGAGTGGTGTGAGGAGCACCAGGTGTCATGGGATGGGTATGCTGTGTGGTTTGGTGTGAGCCTCAGAGAGCTGGGGTTTTCAGGTCTGGCCGTAGACCAGCTGCATGGAGTGCTGAGTGCATGGCAGATACTTCCCAGCAGGGCTGAGAGCTGGGAAGAAGCAGTGGCTGCTGGCAACAGTGGGGACCCCTACCCCATGGGCCCATTTGCCTACCTCGTCCAGAGTCTGCGCAGGTACAGCTGCCCCTAATTGGACTCCCACCAACCTCCTGTGCCCTCCTGTCTTGGAGCCTGGGGCCTGTGTGAACCTTTCTTCATCCCACCCTTCCCTGGATATAGCCCCTGACACCTGTCTCCCAGGCTCCAAATGGGCTGCCACTCAATTTACCACTCTATGGGGTGGGCATGGGAGCCCACATCTATGCCAGTGCTCACTGACAGGCCTCCTCCCCTCTTCTCCTGCCCTCTCTTCCTCACGTGAGGGCAGTCTGCTAGGGGAGGGCCCCCTGGAGCGCACTGGTGCCCGACTCTGCCTCCCTGCTGGGCCGCTGAGGACAGCAGCTAAGTGTCGATATGGGAAGAGGCCGGGGCTGGAGAAGACAGCACACGTCCTCATCGCAGGTGATTGCGGCCTGAACTGGCCCAAACTGACCCTGGGAAACTGCGAGTGGGGCCGACACCTGGAGGCCAGGACCACCCACTGGTGCTCCCATTCGGCTGGCCCCCTCACCTCCCACCCCACTGGGTAGATGGCTTCTGCTGTGACCTGTGCCATTGCAATCTTTAGAGATGCTTCAGGGCTGAGCCCATCTCAATGTCTGTTCTGTAACCCACACCTGCAGCTCAACTCTGGAAGACGTGTGACCCTGATGCCTCAGGCACCTTCCGAAGTTGCCTTCCTGAGGCCCTGGCAGATCTGCCTTACCACCTGGTTAGTCTCGAGATCCCATAGGCACCTTCTCCCAGGCAACTGCTTTGACTATTCTGAGACCCCATCCCCCCTTGAGCACCACCACCGTCACCACTGCCATGACCCCTCTCTACCTTCTCACCTGCCTCTTTACATCCTAATGAGTCCAGTCTGACCTCCCCAGCTTCAGAGCGGGAACTGTGGCCTTCTTGCAAAATTCCTCACCAATCTCCATGTGGTAGCTGCACACCTAGAACTGGGTCTGGTCTCTCGGCTCCTGGAGGCCCATGCACTCTACGGTGAGATGAGTCAGCGGCTTCTCTGAGATATGGGCCTCCTTGGTGTGTTCACAGGGGGTGGGCTGGGGGTGGGGCGGGAGGTATAATGCAAAGAACAGTTAAATTTCTCTTCTAGGCTGAAAAGGCCAAGAGGGTAAGCAGGTGATTTTCAGGGGGACCTTTTGCCCAGATCTCTTAGACCAAAGGTTCTCAAACTTTATTTAACAGGCATAAAATTACCTGGGAATGTTGTTCAAATTGCAGATCTCTGGGTCCCCAGATTCTGGTTCCCTATGTCCAGAGTGGGGCCTAAGGCTTTGTACTTTTAATGGGTGTTCCTGATGTAGGGCCAGAAGCCTTCAAGACTTAACATTCTGACACATCATATGACTGTATTTTGTACTGGGGTTAATGGTGGTCCAGCCTGGCTCCCCAGTGATGCTCTGCATCTTTCCCACAGCTTCCTCGGTCCCTGAAGACGAACGAAGTCTTCCTGAGGCTGAGACTGCTGTGTTTCACACGTTCCTGAGGCAGCAGGCTCCAGTCCTCAGCCAGTACCCCCTGCTCCTGCCCCAGCAGGCAGCCAACCAGCCCCTGGACTCGCCTCTTTGCCGCCAGGCCCCGCAGCTTTCCCAGCGGTGGCGCCTCCAGCACATGCTACGATGGCTTAATAAACCCCACACCATGCAGGGCCAGCAGAGGTAAGGCCCATAGCCCCAGAGGCTGGGAAGCCCACTAGAGAGCAAGCTGCAGCCCTTTCTGAAACTGGAGAAAAAGGACCAGAGTCACCATGGAGAGGGGGATTCGGGCACAGGAATGCAAACATGAATTCCCGTTCCCTTCCTTCCCTGAATTCCTCATTTCCTCCCTTTCTTCCTACTCTTTCTCTAGCTCCAGCCTGTCTCTGGCAGTTTCCTCATCCCCCACAGCGGTGGCCCTCTCCCCCAGTGAGCAAAGAGCTGCTGTGGGCACTGCCAATGGGATGGTTTACCTGTTGGACCTGAGAACCTGGCAGGTATGACACTCAAGGTGGGCAGAGTTTGCCTCCAGAAAAAGCTTCACAGACTGCCTTGCAGACCTCAGCAAGCCAGCCCCATCTGTTATTACCCTGTTTGATTCAGCAACTTGTATTTCCCTCACATCAGACCATAGGCTTGGTATTAAATCAATCCTGCCTTCCATATATTCGCTGCACACCTTTCCATTCAAGGCGGTACTAAGGCTGTACTGTACTAAGCATTGCAAGGCACACATGGCTAGGACATTGTCCTTGCCCCCAAGGTGGCCAGCTCATTTATTTATTTATTTATTTATTTATTTATTTATTTATTTATTTATTT
>LNAC01000810.1:361462-474081 GCA_002007465.1 Ailurus styani | reverse complement strand
CCGCCCCCCCCCCCCGCCAACCGCCCGGTATATATGCATGCATACATACACAGACCCAGCAGAATATTCTGTGACTTGGGGATGCGTATGGAGTTGGGGGTAGGGGAGAAGATATGGCCCCACTTGAACCGAGGCGTGGCCTACATCTGGAGTGGGACCCAAAGCTTTTCACTTTTAATAAGTGCTCCTGATGTGGGACCAGAGGGCTACCCTTTCTCTAGCTCTTCTTGCCTTGGCCTCCTTTTTGGTTGGAGCTTGGAGTGGCTGGACACTGGGGGTCAGGGGAATGTCCTGAGCATGCTTCCCTGCTTGTCCTCCTAGGAGGAGAAGTCTTTGGTGAGCGGCTGTGATGGGGTCTCCTCTTGCTTATTCCTATCGGACAGTGCCCTCTTTCTCACTGCCTTTGACGGGCTTCTGGAGCTCTGGGACCTGCAGCAAGGTTGTCGGTAAGGGGCCCCTCCCCCATGTTTTGGAGTGAGAGTCTTCCCTGATTGTCGGAAGCTCCCGGGGCAGGGGAAAGAGGAGGGAAGCCAGGGACTCCCAGAAGCCTAACTTTGTCTGTCTGGGCTAGGGTGCTTCAGAATGGTGCTCACCAGTACCAAATCACCAGCTGCTGCCTAAGCCCAGACCGCCAGCTGCTGGCCACCGTGTGCCTAGGGGGATGCCTCAAGGTAATGACCAAGGGGCAGTGGTAGTCCCAGTGGCCCTAAATGCCAAGTCAGCCCCTTGAAGTTGTTCTCTTGGTGTGGTGGAGCTGCTGAATGCTTGGCCTGGGGGAGGCCTTTCCTGCTGGGGGCAGGGGCCTGGACAAGGTGGCCTCCGGGCCTGAGAAGCTCAGGCATCTGTACTTGGCACCTAGCTCCCTCTCTTTCTTTCTCCCTCAGCTGTGGGACACAGTCCGTGGGCAGCTGGCCTTCCAACACACGTGTCCCCGGCCCCTGAACTGCGTTACTTTCCACCCAGAGGGGCAAGTAATGGCTGTGGGCAGCTGGGATGGCAGCTTCAGCTTCTTCCACGTGGATGGGCTCCAAGCTGCCAAGGTGGGGGCAGGGGGGAAGCACAGGAGGGCGGGAGTGGAAGATATGGGATGATGGACGTCCACATTCTGTTGCACTTTGGGCTTGTGTTGAGAGCAGGTCCTCACACTTCCATTTCTACTTCCTCGGGTAGGAACTGGGAGCCCCAGGAACCTCCGTCCGTACCTTGGCATTCAACGTGCCCGGGCGGGTTGTGGCTGTGGGTCGGCTGGACAGCACAGTGGAACTGTGGTCCTGGGAGGAGGGGGCACGGCTAGCTGCCTTCCCTGCCCACCATGGCATTGTGGCTGCTGCCCTTTTCCTGCGTGCTGGGCGCCAGTTACTGACAGCTGGAGAGGATGGCAAGGTCAGGTGGCAGAGGCTGGTGGTTGGCTAGGAGGAGGGGGGAGGGAAAGCATATTTGGGTGAGGGTGGAGGCTTTGTTGGGGATACTGTGGAGGGGCTTCGCTGGTGCAAGCTACGGGAAGAGGGGTGCAGTGTGTGCATGGGCTGCTCTCAGGGGAAGAGGGGGGAGGACTTTCGGGGGGGAAGAGGACTTTAATGGGGGTGGCTGTCGCTCTGGGGGCAAAGTGGTGTATCTTTAAGTCCTGTTCTTTGCCCTCAGGTTCAGGTGTATTCTGGATCTCTGGGTCGGCCCCGGGGGTGCCTAGGTTCCCTTTCTCTCTCTCCTGCCCTCTCCGTGGCTCTCAGCCCAGATGGTGATCAGGTGGCCGTTGGGTACCGAGCAGATGGCATCAAGATCTACAAAATCACTTCAGGTGCTAAAGAGAGAGGGGGCGGGGTGTTTGAGCCTTTGGAAAGAGCCTCCCCATCCTGAACTCCCTTTCCGAGTGTCTCAATCTGCTTTTTCCTTATGCTCTAGGTTCCCAGGGGGCTCAGTGTCAGGCACTAGATGTGGCAGTGTCTGCAGTGGTCTGGCTAAGCCCTGAGGTGGTGGTGAGCGGTACAGAAGATGGGTCCCTGCAAGGCTGGACTCTCAAAGGAGGTTCCCTTCAGCCCCTCTGGCTCTTGTCCAGATACCGGAAGCCCGTGTTGGCACTGGCCACCTCCGAAGAACTCTTGGCTTCTGCCTCAGGTACTGCTGGGCAGTGGGCCGCTTCCTTTTAAATATGTTCATACCTTCCCTCAATTTATATGGGTATGTATATAGGAAACACACACATAATTATTTTTAAAACTTTCAAAGTGCTTTTAAATGCATTTCTCTTGCATCATCAGTCTAGACTGTTTCTTCTTGTTTTTACCCTGATTCTGGGACCTCTGCTAATCCCTGGAATCCTCTGAGTTTCTGCCCAGGGGGAGACTTTGCTGTGTGTAGGAATGGGTTTCCCTTAGGAGGAGAGAGATGTTGAGGTGAAAATGCAGAATGGTCTTGGTCCTCCTGAGGTAGGAGACTTGATCCAAGTGATAGGGGTCGCTTGAGAAGAGGAGGGTCTGGAGGTGTAGCAGGGAGTTGGACAGCTGAAGAGCCAGAGCCGGGAGTGCCTGGTGTTCCTGTCCTGTGACCTCATACGATGACTAACCCTTGTCACTCAGACTCTCCAGAGCCTGTGACTCACTGCCATTGGACATCACCCTCACCCAGCATGATTCCCTTTGTCTTTGGGGTCCTGTCTCACTTCCTCTTTGAGGGAATCCTCCTTTCTCCTTCTTTCCAATGCAGATTTCACAGTGCGGCTCTGGCCAAGGCAGCTGCTGACACTGGCACAGTCAGGAGAAGACTTTCCCTGTGGCACTGAGCTCCGGGAACATGAGGGTCCTGTGAGCTGCTGTAGCTTCAGCACCGACGGAGGCATGCTGGCCACCGGGGGCCGGGACCGGGTGAGCCGCGGGGGTGCTCCCACCTGAGCCCACGGCCCCTTTGGGTTCTGGATTCCTCAGCAGTCCTTTTCCCTTGGCTCCTGAGGCATTTTGCTTCACCACAGCTCCTATGCCGCCTCTGTCCACCATCCCGTCCTTGATATTCCTTTTCCGTTTAAAATTTCTTGCCGGAAATGGTCCTGATGTTCCTAACTCCCTCCTACGGTCCTGACTGCTCCCTCTCTTGGGACCTATCCAGAATCTCTTCTGCTGGGATGTGCGGATGCCCAGAGCCCCTGTTCTGATTTGCTCCTTCCCTGCCTGTCACCGTGACTGGGTCACTGGCTGTGCCTGGACCAAAGACAACCTACTGGTAAGGGACGGGGTAGAGGTGGGACAGAGCTCAGTGGGGTTCCTGGGGGAGGGCCCCACAGCCCATGTCATCCTGTTTCTGACACCCATTTATAATAATAGTAATAGCTGACGTTTATTGAGCACTTAGTACACGCCAGGCATTGAACTAAGCTCTTCATACCTCTTGCCTCATTTAGTCTTTACAACTCCTTGTAAGGCAGACACTACTACTATCTCTATTTCACAGATGAGGATCTTGAGCTCAGATAGATTAAAGAACATTTCCCAGGTCATTAAGTGATGAGGCTGAAGCACCAAATGTAAGAGAGCCCGCACTCTTAACCAGAACACAGAACTGTCTCCCCCAAAGGCTTAGGGTGCCCTATCCCTGCAGTCAGAGGCTACTGCGGTGATTTCTTTGGTCCTAAGGCAAAACAACAACAACAACAAAAAAAAACCCCTCAGATTATGCACTCAAGGTTAGTGAAGCCTAGTTTTCCAGTGCAGACTCCCCACACTTGTTCTCAAGAAGAGATGAGAAAGGAGTGAGACTCGGTTGAATAGAGTTGTCATAGTCTGCTCTCTACCCCCGCCTGCTGGGCAGCCGGATCTTTCCTTGGTGTTGCAGGCTGTTCATCTTTGGTTTGTTGACTGACAGTATGTGAATAACAGGGACAACAGCCACTATTTATTCAGTGCTCAGTATGTACCAGGGAGCCCTTTATGCAGGTACGTCAGCCCCACAGCAGCCACAGCAGCAAATAGCTCCACCCTTATTATCCTCATTGACTAGATGAGAATCCTAAGGTGCAGAGAGATGAACTTGCACCAGGTCACAAAGGAAAGGATGTTGGAGCTAGGAATTGAACCCAGCACAGCCTATGTTCTTTTTTTTTTTAATATTTTATTTATTTATTTGACACAGAGAGAGATTACAAGTATGCAGAGAGGCAGGTAGAGAGACAGGGAGAGGAGGAAGCAGGCTCCCTGCTGAGCAGAGAGCCTGACGCGGACCTCGATCCCAGGACCCTGAGATCATGACCTGAGCCGAAAGCAGAGGCTTTAACCCACTGAGCCACCCAGGCGCCCAACACAGCCTATGTTCTTAATCGCCAGCCTTAAAGCCCACCCCACTCCCACCCCCACATTGTCAATAAACAGAAATGCTGGAGGCATGCTGCTAATCCCACTCCTCTAACCTCTGACTGTGCAGGCCTCCTGCTCCAGTGATGGCTCCGTGGGGCTGTGGGACCCAGGACGGCAACAGCAGCTTGGCCACTTTCTAGGTCATCAGAGTGCCGTGAGCGCCGTGGTGGCCGTGGTGAGGAGGTGGTGGAGAGCTTGCTGGGGGCCCTGGGAAGGCTAAGGAGGCTTTGGGACATGGGGTGCTTTGGGTATCTAATCTCAAAGGCAAAAGAAGTATAAAGAATGAGATGCTCGGGCCTGGATTAGAGCAAGATGAGGGTATTGAGATGGAGGGTTGATGTGAGGGGAGGGAGAGGGCAGCTCAGTGTCCGGACCATGTGCAGGATTACAGTCCTGAGCCACCCAGCCTGTGTCCCTGGGCTCTCCGTGCTCTTGGACATCTCCCAGGCCTTTACTGCTCAGCCCTCACCTCAGTGGTAGGAGGCATACTCCCCTCGTCCTGCTCAGTGCAATTCTGCTCTGATCCTGTGCTCCCGGGCAGGAAGAACACGTGGTGTCTGTGGGCCGAGATGGGACCTTGAAAGTGTGGGACCATCAGGGCATGGAGCTGACAAGCATCCCTGCTCACTCAGGACCTATCAGCCACTGTGCAGCTGCCCTGGAGCCCCGGGCAGGTCAGGAAACGTCAGCTCCCTTTTCTTCCCTTACCCCCTGCATCTCCCCATCTTCTGACTTCATCTCTGTGCCTTCTCAGCTGGGCAGCCGGGGTCAGAGCTTCTAGTGGTGACGGTTGGACTGGATGGGGCCACACGGCTGTGGCATCCGCTCTTGGTGAGTTCCCTGAACAGACTGGGCTGGACGGCGTGGAGAGGGCAGAGCAGGACAGTCTCCTGTGGCGTTGACCCCCTCCTCTCCCACCTTCATCCTTCCCTCCTAGGTGTTTCACACGCACACCCTCCTGGGACACAGTGGCCCAATCAGTGCAGCAGCGGTTTCAGAGACCTCAGGCCTCCTGTTGACCACCTCGGAGGATGGTTCTGTCCGGCTCTGGCAGGTACCCGAGGAAGCAGGTGAGAAGGCATGGAGAGAGGCAACGTGTGAGAGGGTTGTGTTAGTGGGGCCATGAAGGTCAAGGGTGGCCTGCTATCTCCTCTCATGTCCCAGGAGTGGCCCAGCTTCTAATGCGTCACCTCCTTCCTTCTCCAGATGACACATACACGCCCAGGAGTCCTGCAGCCATCACTGCTGTGGCCTGGGCCCCAGATGGTTCTGTGGCAGCATCTGGGAATCAAACTGGGGAACTAACCTTGTGGCACGAAGCTAAGGCTGTGGCCACAGCGCAGGTGAGTTGGGGCAACCTCGGTGCTTGTCTGTGTGACGTCTGCCCCAGCGGTGCATGTACTGGTATGTGCACAGACACCTGGGAGGGAAACGAGGGTTAGCCCTGGCTCCTTGGGAATACTGAGAAGGACTTGTTATGCTCACCAGGCTCCAGGCCACATCAGTGCTCTGGCGTGGTCCACGGCACACACCTTGATTGTTCTCAGTACTAACGAAAAGGTCAGCGAGTGGCATGTAGAACTGCAGGAAGGTTCAACACCCAGAAACTTCAGGTGAGATGGGACAGCTGGGTTAATGAGAAACATCGATGGTCTCCTTATACCCAGAATTTTGTGCAAATCACTCCACCCCTACTTCTGAACTAGCTCAATAGGATGTTAGTAAGTGAGAAAAAGTCCTTGGGAAATTGTTTTTGGCTCCCCGGCATGTCAGTATAAATAATTATCAAGTGTCTACTTTAGGCTAAGCTCTGAGCCAGGCTGTGTGGACCAGATTGAAATTACCTTTTAGTTTAGGAAGCTCAGTAGAGGAACATGCACTTAAGTAACCCACCAGCAACAGGCAGAATGATTAGTGCTATAAGGAAGAGAGGGATGTATAATTCCCAGAATTTGAGAAATTTATAGTTTACGAAAGAGTTGCTATTCGAGCTTGGGCTTTAAGGATGAGTAGGAGTTTTCTGGACCCATAAGGGAAGGGAATGATGTTTCAGTAGTATTAACAAAAGGCACGGAGGCATAAGAGTGCATGGTATATTCTGGGCACAGCCGAGTCGTTGGATCCTTGGTGAGAGTGGCGGTGGGGGGCTAGGGAATTGGATTGAAAAGATAAACTGGGGGAAGGCTGTAGAGGGCATAGTGTTAAGGATTTTGATAATAATTATCTGCAGTTTAGGAGGAGGACTCCAGTGGCAGTATGGAAGATGGATAGTGGTAGAGAGCTAGTACAGGCAGGTTGCCGTTGCTCACAGCAGTTGCTCTAGTCCAGGGAAGACATAGTGTGGGCCCTGAGCCAAGCGGTGGGATGAGAAGGAGGGATCGAGATTTAGGCATGTGCTGGCAAGTAGAATCCACAGTGCTTACTGATCAGTTGGAGGTCAGGAGGGAAGGAAGAGACAAGAAGGCAAGAGACGCTGCATTTGAGCAGATAAGGGGATGGTGATAATGAATACTGATATAAGAAAAACAGAAAGAGGAAGAGAATTTGTAGGGAAGGTAATTGATTGTGTTCTGTACTTCACTCCTGAGGAATTCATGGGGAGCTGAGGAGCCTGAGAGAGGCAAACTAAAATAGGATCTTTCTTTGCCCTTGTACCTTTGTTGAGTTGCAGTCTTCACCTGAACCGAGTTCTGCAGGAGGACTTAGGGTTCCTGACAGGTGTGGCCCTGGCTCCAGACGGTCACTCCCTCATCTTGTCCGATGCGGGTTTGCGGTTACAGTGCATGAAGCCAGGGGAGGCTCCTTCTGAAATCTGGTAGGATCCAAAAAGCAGTTTCTTCTCAGGCTACAGAAAAAGGAAAAGTGGGTTAGTGGCTACCCTGAACTTGGGTCTAACTTAGAACAGAACCCTTGGGTCTCACAGAGAGATGTTCATGGGTTCAGCCTCTTTCTTTGTTGTAAACCAGGAGTTGCCGCTATTCAGAATGTGCTATGCTGTTGTCCACCCATCAAGACTATGGTGTGTTTGTGCTGCAGCCAATGGAACCTGGAGGCCTTTTTCTCTTAGTAAGTCCTGTTTGAGTGTGTGTTAAAACATTTGTCCAGGACCAATACTTTTAGAACCTTGGGGCCATAAGAGGAAGGGAAAGGCATTGGTTCCAAATTCCTTTCTCTTCCTTCAACTGGAGCAGCTCTACTTAGGAGCCTTCTATGGTGGGTTTCAGCTTCCCTATAAGATTTTACTGATACAAAAAAGGATTCTGTGGAAACCATCAATGTAGGAGTTTTCTTAATTGTATTTTTTTCTCATGTCTCTCTTGTCTTGCCACTGTGAGTACTAATGTCTGGAACAGTACAGACACATCTCATGGACATTACATTGGGTGAAAGAAGCCAGACACAAAAGAGTACATACTACATGATTTCATTCACATAAAGTTAAAGAACAAATGGAACTAATTTATGGTGACAGAATTCAGAATATTGTTAGCTCTGAGGGTGGGGGTCCCCAGGTATTGACTGGGAAGGGTCATGAAGGCAAGTTTGTAGAGTGATGGAAATGTTCTACACGTTGACCTGGGCAGTGATTGCATGGGATGTATACATATGCAAAAGTTCTTTGAGATGTACATTTAAGATTCCTTTACTTAGGGATGCCTGGGTGGCTCAGTTGGTTAAGCCTCTGTCTTCGGCTCTGGTCATGATCCCAGGATCCTGGGATTGAGTCTTGGGCTCCTTGCTCAGGGGGGATCCTGCTTCTCCCTCTGCCTGCCGCTCCCCCCTGCTTGTGTGCTTTTTCTTTCTCTCTCTGGCAATAAATAAATAACATCTTTTAAAAAAAAAAAAAAAGGTTCATGCTCTTTACTATGTCTAAATCACAGTTAAGAAAGTCCCAACCAGCCCAGAGCCGAAAACAGTTGCTTTGGCTGGGTAGGGTCAAGTGCAATGAGTAGGCTGAACAAAATGAGCCATCCTTTCACAGAGGCAAGAGGAGTCAGGAAAGTTTCAAGAGATACTTGAGTTTAAGCCGAACTTGGAGAATCCTACTGGGACCTACGTATTGGTAACCCAGGCCAAACCGGAATCTGGTGAGTGGGATGGGAAGACCCACAGAGTCTGGAGATGACTTGTAGGCGATGGTGGGTCCTTCGAAGCCGGAAACCTAGCTCTAACCTTTGTCCTTGAAATGGCAGAATCCTCATTTTTGTGTGCCAGCTCTGATGGGATGCTCTGGAAACTTGCCAAGTGTACCCCTGAAGGAGAATGGGAGACAGGCAACCTCTGGCAGAAAACAGAAATTCCTAAAACCCCAACTCCAGAGAACGCCCCATCTGTGAATGACAGCAGCTCAGACTGCTGGTCCCCACCCCCAGAGCTGATGACTCAGCAGCGTAGAAAGGTGAGTTTGAGGGATGGGTCACAAATGGAGGGGAGGAGGCTCTTGGTCTGACAGGTGGATGGTTCCTCGACAGAGGAAGGCCCACTGAAAGCTCACCACGTCCCTTCTCCTTCCCCTCCAAGATTCACTCGGGCTCTGTCACAGCGCTCCATGTGCTGCCTGGGTTGCTGGTGACAGCTTCAAAGGACAGAGATGTTAAGCTGTGGGAGAGACCCAGTATGCAGCTGGTAAGTGTGTATGTGTGCAAAGAGGGCTAAAGGGATGTCACAGAGAGCAAACTTGGGCAAAGAATGTATAAAAGATCAAGATTTTGTTTTCTTCTATCCTTGCTGTCATGTGCAACTAACTTGTTTTTAAATAAAAGGCATCAGTGCGAGAGAAAAACAAGTTAGTGAGGAGGCCGTAGGCTTGTAGCCCTCATCTCCTGGTCTTTTGTTTCCCGTTGTAGCTGGGTCTGTTCCAGTGCGAAGCGGCTGTCAGCTGCCTGGAACCTTGGCTGGGCCCCGACTCTACCCTGCAGCTTGCCGTGGGAGACACACTGGGCAACGTATACTTTCTGTCCTGGGAGTGAAGGTGCACCAACCGCTTGTGCTAGAGATGCAAAGCCGGAAGATACCAGTGGCTACTTTCTTGATTAATTTCTTAAAGTGTCAGAAAAGTCCAGTGCGGTCCTGCCTGTGTTCTGATGTGGATGTGGATCCAGAAGAATATGGACATTCTCATATTTCTTTTCTGATTTAACAGCAGTCCTTACTAGAACTGCAAGAAAGAGAACCAGCTATTTCACAGATATTCTTTGAAACCAGGTTTTAGAAATCTTGTGTCATTTGCCAGCCCAAGGGTCCTGAGATGCCATTCCTGGCAGGGGGAGGAATGAGTGATGTTGGCCAGTGCTTAGACGTCTCACTTAGTCAAGAAAGAATAAGAAAAGGAAGAGTGAGTTGAAAGTGTCCCCCAGTCAGGGCAGTTAGAAAGAACATTAGGTTTCTCCCATAGAAGCAGCCTCTTCTGTGCAGAACTGACTGCCCAGATGAGAGTTGAGAAGCTGGGGCACTGAGTAGAACGAAGACTCCTGGCATTCACAGCCTCTGACCAAGCAGCAGCAGCCACTTGACTTGCACATGTTTGTCAGTATAGTAACTTGCATTCTTGGAAGAAACTACTAAAGTGTAGCTCTCAAATTGAAGTTCACGAAGATTAAAACGAATGGAGAGATGGAACAATCCTTCCCAGGGACTCACCACGGACTGTGATCCTTTTAAGTTCTAGACCTTATTTTCCTGTAGTTCTATCTTATGGGAGAGGAAGTTCCCTGAGACTCTGTCTAAGGGTTAGGGAAAGGTTTAAAGGTCTTCTGTGTCCAAGAGTTCAAGGACTCATATATGATAAGCCAGGCTTACAAGATTTTGTCCTGAGTTGGTAGGGTTCCTTCAGAAAACTACCACTGCGCTCTGCTTAGGAAAGAGTTTGAGGAATTGGGGAGTTAAGGGGTACTGAGTTTTGTTTTCACTTTGCCCTGATTCCGGGTTTTCATGGACAGATCATGTGATCTGTCCTTATTTCTTATTTTACCTTATTTCTACCTTATTTCTACCAGTGCCCCATGGTCTCCCTCAGCCAGGGGATAAAGATATAAGAAATTCCATCAACTGATCTTTTAATCATAGGTCATGCTTCTATCTTCTCTCATGTGTCTCATGCAAGGGCTCTAAAGATACGTTCTAGACCACCTCCTCCGCATACATTGTGATCAGAATCCAAATTAAGTTTATTTTAAATTTATGATTTATAATACTACCCAGAAATGCTACAGAGAACCATGGCATGGCATCATCCTAAAAGTTGCTGGTTTCAGCCTCTTGCCTTTTGCTCCCCTGAGAGCATGGGCCAAGGACAGGAGGAAGCCCTAGATGTCTGTCTTCCATGCCCTAAAAATTCTACAAAAGCACCCCATCTAAAGCTAGAGGATGGGGATGGAGAAAGTTAAGAAAAGGCTAACTTGACCTTTGCTCAGTAGACTCAGCCTTGCTGGCCAGGGCCTCCTGAAGGGTTTTTTCTGTCTTTCTTATCTTGTAGGTGTACAGCAAGGTCATAGTATAATTGCTGGGAGTGACAATAAGAGACTCTAGGTAACAATAAACACCTACCCAAGGGAGTTGACAGGAAAATTAATTTAGGTAGTTTAAACATCTTGAGTTCATTTTTTTTTTAAGATTTTATTTATTTATTTATTTGACAGAGAGACAGAGAGCACAAGTAGGCAGAGCAGCAGGCAGAGCAGCAGGCAGAGGGAGAGGGGGAAGCAGGCTCTCCACCAAGCAGGGAACCCGATGTAGGACTTGATCCCAGGACCCTGGGATCATAACCTGAGCTGAAGGCAGTGGCTTAACCAACTGAGTCACCCAGGTGCCCCATTTCTTTTTTTTTTTTTTTAAGACTTTATTTATTTGACAGAGTCAGGGAGCACAAGCGGGGCGGGGGTGGGGCAGGGGGAGAAGGAGGCTCCCCGCTGAGCAGGGAGTCCATGTGGGGCTCAGTCCCAGGACCCTGGGATCATGACCTGAGCCAAAAGCAGACACTCAGCTAACCGAACCACCCAGGCACCCCAATTTTGATTTTTTTTTTTTTTTTTTTTTACTGTTGTTTTTCCGTACTCTGTTAGAAGCAAGTAACTAAGCCGAGCCCCCACTTAAGAGAATGGAGACTAAACCTCCTGGAGGGAGAGTTACCAAAGAATTTATGTTCATTAAAATCACCCAAGTAATCAGTAAATCTTGAGGTAGGTTTTTTTGAGATTACGAAAGTTACCCTGTTCCACTAATTTTAGCATTCATCCATTGGTCCTGACTATAGCAATTATTACTGTGGTTTCTTTTTTTTAGAGAGAGAGACACACACAGAGAGTTGGGGGGGGCAGGGAGGGGGTGTAGAGGGAGAAGGAGAGAGAGAATCCCGAGCAGGCTCCATGCTCTGTGCAGAGCTGGATTCAGGGCTCAATCTCACAAACCTGAGATCATGACCTGAGCCAAAATCAAGAGTCAGATGCTCATCTCACTGAGCCACCCAGGCATCCCATTACTGAGGTTTTCTAATGCTTTTCTATTTCCCTCAAACCTTCTACATTAATTGAAATCCTTCTGAATTTTCAGAAGGTATGGAGTCGTTCATCTATTTCAGTCTTTCTGTGGGTTTTTCATAGATGTCCTTTATTATGTTGAAGAGGTTCCCTTCCGTTCTTTGCTGAATATTTATCATGAAAGGGTGCTGGATTTTGCCAAATGTCTTTTCTGCATCAAATAAGATAGTCATATGACTTTTGTCCTACACTGATGGATTTTCATATATTGAACCAACCTCCCATTCCTTTGATAAATCTCTTTGTCATGGTGTACTGGTTTTTGCTTTACTGGTTTATGTTACTGGTTTAGGCTTGGTAGCATTTTATTGCACATTGGTATTCTTTAGGGACATTGGTTTATAGTTTTCTTTTCTGGTGGTATTTTTATCTGATTTTGGTTTCATATTGCCTCACAGAATGAGTTGGGAAGTATTCTCTTCTGCTTTTTGGAGAAGTATATAGTCTAGATTTAACAGCAGCACAGTATTTTTTTTTAAAGACTTTATTTATTTATTTGACAGAGAGAGAGAGATTACAAGCAGGCAGAGAGACAGGCAGAGAGGAAGAAGCAGGCTCCCCGCCAAGCAGAGAGCCTGATGTGGGCCTTGATCCCAGGACCCTGAGACCATGACCTGAGCCGAAGGCAGAGGCATTAACCCACTGAGCCACCGAGGCGCCCAGCAGCACAGTATTTCAATGAGTGAATATGTTTAACTAGTTCCTTATCTAGGGATCTTTTGCATATAACAATGCTGCACTGATATCATCTATACAAACAAGTACTTCTGTAGTTTTAAGGTCAAAGGGTATGTATATTTTAAATTTTGATAGGTATTGGTAATCTGGTCTCTAAAAAGTTACAGGTTACTGTTTTCATTTAAATAACCTTCACTGTTATCTAAGGAAGTATGGTGTACGTGTGTGTGTGTTCGTAGGAGTGTGTGTGTGTGTCTATGTACATGTATTTGTGTTGCATGTGTTTACAAATAATCAGGAAGTCTTTGGATCTGACCTGGACTTTGGTACTTCTTAGATGGAGCAGGGCAGGTCAAAACTCATTCTATTTCTCTCCTTCCTCCCTGAGATGTACTTAGGCTTAGTGACAAGTCCTCTAAGTGCTTCCAGACTTTTAGACATCTGCTGAGTCCTAGGATAAGTGGTGGGATACCTGGTCTGCAGTTGGTAAACAGGGGAAAAAGGCAAATTAGAAGATTTGGATGGGCGCAAGGGAATAATTCAGCCCCTGTTGTCCCTACCCTTCTTGTCATAATACCCAACAAACTCCAGGCTGCAGAAAAACTGACTTAAATAGGGAAAAGTATCAGTCTCCATTAGCATCCTTCAATGCACAGAGGCTATTCTGCTGTGAAGGAACAGGATCCCAAGTAACCTGCAGCTAGCTGTGGGATACATAGAGCAAAGCGTACTTCCTGTCCTGAGGATGAAGTATGAACATGAGAAGAAATATGTGGTTGGAGAAATAGAGCCCAAAGAAGCCAGTGGTAGATTTGTGCCATTTTTATTACATAAAAGATCAGAAAATTCAAAAGTACAACACTGCCTATTTTCTTGTTTGAAGATCAGACCTTATCCAGTTTAATATTCACCACAGCTGCAGGAAATTAAACCGAACCTTTAGAAGGTATCGCATACGGACCTGGTTGGAGTTATAGACAATAAATTCATTGTAGTTGAGAGTATAACCCTCTGGATTCAGAACTCCTGTGTCACTTGCTGGTCCTAAGGGTACTGTACTCCCATTCCTGCCAAATGAAAAAAAGTATGTCAATATCTGCCTCTGAGTCAGAAGCTGGAATACAGAAAGTACAGAGTCTTATCTGGCCAAAAGAAGTCTCTGGCTTTATAGACTCTGAATACTCACAGGGTGATGAAGGAGGCAGGACTGGGAGCCATCTTGCCCAGTCCCTTGGTGCTATGTTTGCCCTGAAGTAATCTTTCTGCCTCAGGATTGGCCTCTAGTAGCTCATTACACTGACCTAAAGCAACCTGCAAAGCAAAAGATCTTTAAATACCCACATCCTCCTGAGACCTGTATGGCTCTAAGGGCAAACAGAAAATTCCTTCAGTACTTTCTTCCCCTCCTCCTGCAGAGGAATGGAATGGAAATTGTCCCTGGCTCCCCTCTCAAGTTCTCCCAGGTGAACCTCTTGGTTCTGGAGTCAAAATTTTCTCTCTGGAAAAACAGGAACTAATAAAAAACTAGAGATCATAAATATGTTCATCTCACCTCTGATAAAAGCAGCAGTCCGGTATCCTTCACTCGAGAAGCAAAGCAGTAATTGGCACTCTTAGAAGACATGTCGGCAAAGTAGATTCCTTTCCCAAACTGAAATATATAAACAAATGTGAAGGTCAGCTGCTTAATCCACTACATTAGAAGGTCCGTACCACTGACCCTGTGTTTCCGTGATCTTAAACACAGTTTAGACACTTCTCCATTTCCCCTTGCAATTCTTTTCCAGAGAAGCAGGTGTATTGGTGAGTCTCTGCTTTCTGAAGGGGTAGAAGGGGTATCTTTAGGAATTTAAAGAAAGAGGGACATAGTTAGAAATGTTAGAGTGTGAAAAAAGAAATGTCAGGGTTATCAGTGAGCTGGTTGACTTCTTGGGAATGGTACTACCAAATCCTAATCTAAAAGAAAAAGGAAAGAAAAAAAAGGGCTAAGAAAAGTATTGTATCCTTTACCCTTGTGCCTCCTTCCAGGATTCAATTTCTACTCACCATGTAACCTGTGATGGGAGCCTCAGGTGGGGCAATTCGAAGGCCGTGGCTCAGGATTCCCACCCAGTTACTAAGCCTGGAACCATGCCACAGCAGCATCCTAGGGAACAGCCGTTATTATTGTACTCCGTTGCTCTCCAACAGAGATAGGCCATAAGCATAAAAAAGCTATTTTCTGCCATTTTCCAGAAATCCCATAACTGTACTTCCAGCAAGGGAATGTCTTCCCAAACCCAAAGCTAAACTGAGACCTGTTATGAAGGTCCTCTCTGAAGGCTTCTTTCTCACCCTCCTTCTCCACTTCAAAAACATCTAGCAAGGTCATGGTATAGTCCCTGTGTGTGGGAGCATGAGTAGACTGCAGGTACTGGGAAATCACCTGTGAAAAGAAATGAAAGAAATGGCTGGTGTGGACTCTACAAGAGACCAGACTGAGCTGAAGAATCTCAAGGCTTCTGGTAAAAACCGGCAGACTTTCTCTCCCTAATGGCCTCAGAAGACAGTGAGAAAGAGCTCTACCTTCCCCAATTCCTGGTAAATTGAAATTCTGCTCTATACAAAAGTTTGCTCTTGGGCAACCCTCTCCTTCTTAGGTGCCCTCCTTCTTAGGGAGCTTTGTACTATCACTCAATAAACCTTGCTTGCTGCTCACCAAAGGAAAAAAAAAAAAAAGTTTGTTCTTAACCGGAGTAGTCACAGAACAATAGGGTTAGAAGGCATGGGTCTTAAAGGTAGGAAAATATATGATCATTTTTCTTACTTTGAACTCATAACTTTCATGATCTACAGGGCGCAAGGCACAATGTAGTTTTCTATAGTGTTGGTCCAATGGGTGTTCTGTGCTTTGCAGCTCTGTCTTCACCAGCTTAATAGCAATTTCAATGTCTCCCAAAGCCTGGCAAGATGAGAAACAGGATCAATGTGTAGGGACTTGGAACCAGAGAGTAATACTTCCCAATCCACACATGTCTCACCTCTAGTAGTTGTACTTTGTCTGACAGTTCTTTCTCTGTTCGGATTAATGGAGGGGTATGGAGTCTAAGGACAGAGATATAATTCATAATCAGTTTTCTCATGGGTGGCCAAAGGCACCCATGAGAGGTGACTAAAAGTAACAGACTAAAGATAAAACAGATACATGGTATAGATTTTGATATCTGGGACTAGAGATGAAATTCTTTTTTATGGGTTCCTTTAATATATTTCAGACATATAGCTTTATAATTTCAAAGTCATCACTGCAAGTTCAGTTACTATCCCTCACCATACAGTTGGCCCCCTTCACCCATTTCATCCACCTGACTCCTTTCCTCTGTCTGTTCTCTGTGTCTCTGAATTTTTGTTTTTTTAGAATCCATATGAGTGAAGTCATATACTATTTTTTTTTCTCTGTTGGCTTATTTTGCTTAGCATACCATCAAGATCCATCCTACCATGTTGTTGCAAATGGCAAGATTTCACTCTTTTTTATGGCTGAGTAGTATTCCATTGTGTATATATATATACCACTTCTTCTTTATCCATTCATCTGTAATGAACACTTAGGTTGTTTCCATATCTTGGCTATTGTAAATGATGCTGCGATGAACACAAGGATGCATGCTTTTTGAATTCTTGTTTTCATATTTTTCAGATAAACATCCAGAAGTGGAATGGTTGGGTCATATGGTAGTTCTATTCTTAATTCTTTCAGAAATCTCCATACTGTTTCCTATGGTGGCTGTGATAATTTACAATTATACCAGTAGCATACAAGAGTTCCCTTTCTTCCACATCCTCTCCAACACTTGTTATTTCTTATTTTCGATAATAGCCAAATCTTATTTTTTTTTAAAGATTTTATTTATTTATTTGACAGATAGAGAGAGATCACAAGTAGGCAGAGAGGCAGGCAGAGAGAGAGGAGGAAGCAGGCTCCCCACTGAGCAGGGAACCCGATGCGGGCCTCAATCCCAGGACCCTGAGATCACGACCTGAGCCGAAGGCAGAGGCTTTAACCCACTGAGCCACCCAGGCACCCCAAATCTTATTTTTTAAATAAAATACATCAACATCAATAAGGAACAGCTTGGATATAGTCCTGTCTAGAAACAGAAGTAGACCTGCTGACCTCTCAGGGTTATTTTTAGGTCAAGCTATTTTACTTGTCGGTTGGATATCTAGGCCTATTTTCTCTTGGTAACTAGTACTCGGTCAGAAAATACGGTTATAATCAGGCCAGGATATTGCATCCCAAGCTTATAAGTGGACTACACAGGCTACCTATAAATCATTTTGGCTCTGTATCTATCCAAGATAATCATTTCATTAGAAATGAGAATAAAAAGATTATAGTTGCTGTTGAGTGATACAGATGGATATAATTAGGTAGAAGACCAAAGAGAAGTAACAGCACAGGCCTTACCCAAAGTCATGTGGGATCCTGGTGTAGAATTCATTGCAAGCTTCCAGGAGAGCTCGTCCATGGTGGCCAGCCCGAATACAGTCCTCAATCTTCTTAAGAGATTGGTAGCCTGCCTTGATTTGTGCTACCGTCAGCTTCCCTGTAGGCCCAGCCAGAGATCATCAGACCCCACAAGTAGGGTCCTATCCTGAAAACTGTATTCATGTGCCTAACCAACAAAGACTCTCACCTTTCAACTCTCAAAACAGCTTCTCCCCCACACTACCTCTTACCCCAGATCTCCTTTCTTTCATCCACAGTATCAACAAGCTTTAAATCATGAAGGTGATGAAATATCCTATTAAAGGAACTAGGAAATACAAAGAGAGAATGTGGGATAGAATCTGAAGTCCTACCGAGTGGGGCTTTCTTAGTGTCATATTTCATTTCTACCATCATCTCTTCCATCGCCTGGACATTACAGATCAACTCTATCAGCTCCTGCACACGAAGATCTAGCTGTGATTCTGGTTTCAAAGGGGATTTAAGAGACTCCCCTTTTGATTCCTCTTCACTCTACAACAGAAAAAAAAAAGAACTACAAAATCTGGAAGGATCTATTTTAAAGTCCCTGCAAGGGCTGGCAGTACAATATCCCTGGCAGGTGAACACCAATCAGCTTCTGCTTGAACACAGGCTCATTCCATTATTAACCTAGTTAGAGTACTTGATGTGATACTACCTTCCATTCCTCCGTGTGTCTCCCACAGTTAAACTCCCAGAAAGTCTAAAAGGCTCTCCTAATGTGTTGTTAAGTACGTAACAACAGCTATTATGTCTCAGATTGTCTCACCTTAAAAAGACTATGATATTTACACTTCCCAGATACTGTATATGACAATTTTCAGCATCCTGGTTCAGTTCAATTTGTTGAAATTAATTTTTTTTAATGTGGTGTATAAGCGGAAGTGAAGACAACTTTAAATGCCATTTTATCAATGTGACTATAAATTACTCCTCTCCTGATACATTAAACTTCTGGAAATAGGACCAAAGATTTTAAAAGAACTGTATTAAATAATAGAGACTAGAAAGCATATTCTATCTTTAATCTATAGTCCCTTCAAGATTACAAAGACCCATGAAAGTTACCCCTGAGGGAACTGTTACCTTTACCTAGATGGGATATAGCAAGACTCAAGATACCCTGATCTGTTCTAGTCTGGGACCTGATCTAAGCCATTCTGCTAGACTTTACCTTGGTTCAGAGGAAGCAGTTTTCTCCCCAAATGTATAGCCAGAGTTTACCTGAGTGTTGGTGGTATAGTCCATTTCTAGCATATCATATTTTCCAGGCACCTTCTCAAACTTCTCACGATCCTCCCAATTGTTTTTTGTTTTGTCAAGGAATCTGTGGGATCCACAATGGTGAGAAAATCTTACAAATAAGGGTCTACTACTAGGAATGGGCTTATAATTGTTTCCTTAGAACACCTCCAAACTATTTGTTTTTCCCAACTATTTCTTAGAACTCTTATATCTGACTTCCCAAAAATCTGGATTCTAAATTAGGACCCTGAATGAAAAAAAAAAAAAAAAAAAGCTCTGGAGTTAATGGGAATAAAAAATGGGAAAAAAGGATTCTTGAGCTTCCCAAAGGCCCCCAAATATCACAAAAGCCTTTGAGATTTTAAACAAAGGTTCCCTTTCTAATCCCTTTTTCTGAAAGATTTCCAGAGACCATAAAGCTTTGCCTCCATATCATAGTGAGAGAATTTTTAAAACTCTAACTGAATATTCTCATCCCACCCACTTTTCCCAAATTTCCTTAATTGTTGGTCATATGCTAAATATATTAGATTCTTCTGTTTTTAGTCAATTTCAAGGTTCCAAGTGATGTAATCACTACCTAAAGATGCAGTTTGGTGTTCCAGTCAAAGAATGTCAGAGTGGAAATACATTGAGGCCAAATCACACTTATTATAAAAATTCTTAAAGAAGATACATCCAAGAAGAAGAATGGTATTTTCTGGATACTCATTTCTTAGCACTCACTTCTTCTGAAAGATTTCCTTGGCTTTGTTGAGGTCTCCTGAGCAAGCCACCAAGCTGTGCTGCCCCATTTTCCCAACTGCAAAGTAAATTTCACACGTAAGATGGTTTGCCGCCTCCCAATCCAAGAGGAATTTTCTCAAGTAATAAGCCAGCTCTCTAAAGTCTCCCTGCTTAGCATCTGACAAATGGGCAGGAAGGGGAGAGGGAAAGGTGAATGGGCTCGGCAAACTGATCCTGTTACTATTAGTTACCTGTTAACTGCCACAGTCCCTGAGCAGCATTAGCAGACCAATTGCAGGACACTTCCCAGCCTCAACAGGTTGCTCTTAGCTTTTCCAATGGGAACTTCCTAATGAAGATTCTTGTTATTCCCCATTTGCAAGCCCCTCCTAGGTTATAAAGCCTCCTTTCCACCAATTTAAAGCCAGAGGATCTTCCGGTTACTCACCAAGCTGTTTCTGGCTTTCTGAATGACAAATCAGAAAACCCATAATAAGAGTCATTACCTCGGCCCCATCTCATCCAAACGCTGAAATGCCTCTCGGTATCATCTTCTAACAGCTGAATCAAATAGTACTTGTTGTTGTTGAACTGAAGATTGGTCTATGATAAGAGGATTACGAATATGAGAGAGAGGTTTACAAATGGAAGCCACATAAACTGATATCTTCCTTGGTCACAGGTACCAGTAACTGCTGTAAGGAAAAGGCTACTATAAGGCTATTATCAGGGACTTAAGAATTAAAAATCTGGGCATTGGGACACACTCATCAGTAATTTCCAAGGAAAAAATCCCCATACATAGAACAGCTCCTCCCCTTACCTGATTTAGCATGACATCATAGACATCATTCCCTTCACAGTACACATGGGCCTAGAGAGAGAAGGAAAACACTGACATTCGTATAGTCTCAGTCCCCATGAGATCCTTAGTAATGCTCTAAATTTTCATCTGTCTCAAGGTGTCATTCTCTAGCACCACCAATATCTACCTTCCAAGGAAAGAACTGCAAAAGCATGTTCTTCTACACATAACCTGTTATTCCTATAATGAAAACATGTTGCTTTTTTTGTAATTATAGAAAAACAAATGATTCTAACAGTTAAAGGAAACTTGCTCCACTGGAAGCCTTTCTTCTGTATTCTTCAAATCCTTTTTACATTCGTCAATAACTCGTGCCATACCAGAGCACAGTTTTTCATGAGAACAAAGGTGGTTCTTCCTTGATAATGGTATAATTTGCTACCTGAGAAAGAGAATAAGGTGTGGAAAGCTGATGACAACCCCAAAAGTTAAAAAACATCCTGATTATTAACCCCAAACTCCAGCACCCCCTTCTCTTAGCCTTGGAGAAAATTAATCACTAGTAGTGTTTTGGAGGACTCCTAAAATGAATACTAGCAGTGCTCCGGACAGGAATTCCAGTAGCAAAAGAACCACTGCTCTCTGAGAAATCGATGGGCAAAGGAAATCTCTCACCTTTCCCACCTTGGCTGTGCACTCAGGGTCCACGGGAGCTTTGCCCTTTAACAGCAAGGTCTTCACAGACTCTGAGGGAAGACAGATACGTACTACAGCTACTGGTATGGGAATCAAAAATAGCTATCATGTCATAATGAATTTTGCCCTTCCCAAGCAATCCTGATCTGTCCAGGTCTCAATCTGTCTAAATTACACAAAACTGAAGATTCCGAGAAAGGAGATTCGTAGTGTAGTATGCCCTAAGGATAGAAAATTAATTATATCTTCAAGAAACGAAGAAGCAAGAGGTTAAAGAACAAGGCATCCCTTGTCCTCACCCCTCCCATACACAGTCCTGCTAGTTCATGTCCTCCCTGGCCTACCACTTGAAGCTGACCTTGCTTGTCTTCTGTCCTGTCATTATTGGCCTCTCCTCCAGTCACAGGCTCCTTTTTCATCCCCTGCCTCTGGCATCTTCGAGTTTTCTTTGCAGGAGGAGGGTCTTCTGTAGCTGTATTGCCATTATGAACTCTTCTAGTTTCATTTAATGCTACAGAGGCCATGGGTATGAAGAATGGACAACGAACCAAAAGAAAGAATGAGTACCCACCGAACATGATCCTACTTTGAAAAACCATCATCTTTTTAAAGAAATGGTTAAGATGGTTTTGTAAATTTACAAAGAAATAGTAACTGCCATAGCACTGTACTTGGCAATAGTCTGAGAAATCACGTCCTAAATTGCTATTCTAGCCAAACTAAACTAAATTATAAAATAAAATAAGATAGAGCCCCAGGGCTCTTGTGAGCTCATAGCCTGAGGCATGAGTGTCATTATAGACTGTTTATCTCTGTTTACTTGTGCCCCCAAACTTTCCCAATACCTATCTTCAAACTACCTACCACCTAGCGTGGTATGAGATAATGGTTAATAGAGTGCTCTGGAATCTGTCTAGTTCAGAGCCTAGCCCTGTCTCTTCCAGCTGTGGAACCTTGTAGAAGTTATTTCATCTCTTTGTACCTCAGTTGCCCCGACTGTTAAAATCCACAGGATGACAACAATAGTACCTAATTTGTAGGATGGACGTACACATTTGTAGATGGACGCATTTAAGAACATAACACAGACAGATAATACTCCTCAATCCTAAGACCTGAATTTTACTATCTTTGAAACTGGGATGCATCTTACAATGGATGACATATAAACAATGAATCACGTTTTAACTGGACGCATTTTTTCCCCTTTCTTAGTGATACATAAAATAATGATGCATCTTACAACAAATTTTTTTTTAATTGGATGACATTAAGTATTCAAAATAGTGCTGGCACTGAGTTAGTTACTACAGGTCCACAAGCCCTTATACACAATTCTGTAATCCAAAACGCTCTGAAAACCGAAATTTAAAAAGTTTAGCACCTAAACTAGCTTGATAGCCAAAGGCGGGTCAGGGGGCGACGGAAGGGGAGGGTCTAGAGCTGAGGGCCCCGTTCCCCTTCAGACTCCCCGCACCCCAGCACTCGCCCCCTACATTGTGCACCAAACCTCGGGCCCCGCCGCTGCGCGCCCCCCGCCGTCTGGCAGCCATGGAGCCTGAACGTTCCCGTCACCAACCCTCTGCCGGGAATTGCCCGCCTGGAGTCACAGGGCGGGAACACAGCGCGCGTGCGTGCGTCCTGAGAAGCCGCGTACAAGGGACGGGGAGGTACTCCCCGCGATATTTGCATGTTGCTATGCGTTGTGGGAAGTCACCACAACCGAGAAATGTCTTTAGTTATGGAGCCTTATAAGTGCTCTGTGGGGCCAGCCTTTCCCATAGGGCGGAGGGAAGCTCATCGGTGGGGCCACGAGCTGAGTGCGTTGTGTCACTCTACCCCATGTCCCCTGGGAAGGTCTGAGACTAGGGCCATAAAGCGGCCCTAACAGGGTCCTCCCTGATTTCGGGGAGGTGAGTTCCCAGAGAGCGGGACTCCGCGCGAGGGCAGACTGGGCAGGAGATGCCACGGGCCCCGCCCCTTGGGGGTGGGCCTGGCGGATGCCTCCTCAACCGGAGCTTGGAACAGACTCACGGCCGGCAAAGTGAGTTCAATGGCTGAGGTGAGGTACCTGCTACGGGGCCTCATAACCCAATTCAGACTACTCTCCCCCGCCCTCTTTTAAAAAAAGAAAAGCGGAGGATAAACGAAAGGAATTTATGAAGTTGATTTTGCAACGGAAAAAGAGGAACTGCGGAGCTCACGGAGGGGACAACGCTAACAATCCCCCAGCCTTCCGGTTTTTAGAAAGGTAGAGGGTGATGACTTTAGGTCAGGAGAGGAGTCGTGCCAGCGCTCTTAACAAACAGACCTCTGACTCACCACCCCAGACCTTCTGAATCTGAGCGTCTGCATATTGACCTTGAGGTAAGGAAGGGGTTTCTTAAGACAAAAGTCAGAGTACAAGAGAAAATATTGATAAATTTGATTTCTTAAAGTTAAAGAATTTTTGTTCATCAAAACATAACATTTGGAAAGAAGAAAACCAAGTTCTTATTGTTTATAAGTGGTTAGGTTGTGAATATAAAAAAATCCAGAAGAAACTGCAAGATAAAATTAACAAGGCTGATAGAAAATAACATGAGAATAAATTGCATCTTTATAAGAGCTTAACAAATAGAAATAGAATTTTTAAGAAATGACAACATTTAATATAATATCAAAGTCTATCAAATACTTGGAAATAAACCTGACAAAATATAGGTGCTCAGCTAATGTTTGCTGGATTGGATTGGTTCATTTCTTTCCTTGGTAAGTCAACATCTGTTTGCATCTAATTTAATTATGGCGCAAATAAGCTAGACTGGTCTAAAAGACATTAATTTGGAGATTGGAAAATTTGTTAAAAATACTTATCAGAGCTTTGTGTACTAGACAGAGTTAAGTGCTTTAACATGTATTACTCATTTAATCTTCCAAGTTGATAATACCTAGAATTTATTTGGTGATAACTATGCCATGAGCTTTACAAACATTATTTAATTCTCACAACAACCCTATAGGGTAAACATTATTATAGTCCCCATTTTATGGCTAAGGAAACTGAGCTTTAGACAAATTTAAGTAATTTATTCTAACTCACATAGTATATTAGTTTACTAGGGCTGCCGTAACTGTCATAGACTAGGTGGCTCAAACAACAGAAATTTATTTTCTCAATTCTGGAAGCTAGAAATCCAAGACAAGGGTGTCTACAATGTAGGTTTCTTCTCCTTTTTTTAATTTTAATTTTTAATTAAAAAAAGATTTTTTTATGGGCGCCTGGGTGGCTCAGGGGGTTGAAGCCTCTGCTTTCGGCTCAGGTCATGATCTCAGCGTCCTGGGATCGAAGCGCTAGAATCGAGGCCCGCATCGGGCTCTCTGCTCAGCAGGGAGCCGGCTTCCTCCTCTCTCTCTCTGCCTGCCTCTCTGCCTACTTGTAATCTCTCTCTCTGTGTCAAATAAATAAATAAAATCTTAAAAAAAAAGATGTATTTATGTATTTACTTATTTGAGAGAGGAGAGAGAGCCAGCACGAGCAGGGAGAGTGGCAGAGGGAGAGGGAGAAGCCAACTCCTTGGTAAGCGGGGCTTCCAGTCCGACATAGGCTCCATTCCAGGACCCTGGGATCATGACCTGAGCTGAAGTCAGAGGCTTAACCTGTTGAACCACCCAGGCTCCCCTAGGTTTCTTCTGAGGCCTATCTCCTTGGATTGCAGATGGCTGTCTTCTTACCTGTCTTCCATGGATTGCCTTCCCTCTCTGTTTGTCTATGTCCTAATCTTGTCTTCTTACAAGGACACGTGATATTGGATGAAGGCCCACTCATATCACCCATTTTACCTTAATGACATCTTTAAAGGCCCTACCTCCAAATACAGTCACATTTTGAACTCCTGAGGGGTTAAAACATACACATTTTTTTGGTGGGGGTACACAATTCAGCCCATGACACACAGTTCGTTAGAGGCAGGACAGATTTAGGTAATTCCAAAATTGTTTTTATCTACTAAGCTATTGTATATGTCAAGTTTCTTGGTAGTAATTATCATCCCACCTGTATTTTTTAAAATTTATTTTTATTTTTTCTTCTCTTTATTTAGTTGTTATTTATTTTTTTATGGTGGGCAGAGTGAGAATTACTGAAATGTATTTTTGAAGATACAACTTTTCTAGAGTCAGATACAAAGTAAACATAAGCAAAATAGTATTAAAACGTATCATCAATAACCAGAAGAAACTAACAAAGGTGTGGTGAATGATAATTTTCTTAGGTCTTAAGCAAAGCAAGAAAACAGGAAAATAACTTATTGACTATATATTCTTAAAACAGAAAATGAGGGGCTCAGTTGGTTAAGCCTCTGCCTTCAGCTCAAGTCGTGATCCTGGGGGTCCTAGGATTGCCAGCACTGAGCTCCCTGCTCAGTAGGGAGCCTGCTTCTCCCTCTGCCTCTCCCCCTGCTCCTGCTTTCTCTCTCTCTTTCAAACAAATGGGTAAAGTCAGAAAGAAAGAAAGAAAAAGAGGGAGGGAGGGAGGGAGGGAGGAATGAATTAAGAAAGAAAACAAAAGATTTTTAGCAAATGCCCAATGGAAAGCTACAAAGTGTTTAAAAGTTGAATTCAATGTACCTAACATGTAAAGAGCTATCTCAAAGTAGTAAGAGAAACCAAATCTTATGTAGATAACTAGACAAAAGATATGAATAAACTGCTTGCAAATATGATAAGCAAGGACATGGAAAAATTGTTCAGGTTCACACAGTATAACAATGCAAGGTATGAGTGTTAGTATTCTATAGGATAACTGGCCTACTCTCTTCAATAAGTTTATTCTTATAGGAAAAGAATAATAATAATAATAATAACGGGGATTGGCACTATTCTAGCTTAAAAGAGACTTTTGAGGCGTAACAGCCAAATAAAGTGTTTGGTATTTGGATGCTGTTTTAAACAAGCCAGCAATAAAAATCCTTTTGGGAGCAGGAGGGTATATAGATATGAACCGAATATTAGATGGTCTTAGGGGATTATTTATTAGATGTGGCAATGGTATTATAGTTAGGATTTTTTAAAAAGTTCCTTTAAAAAAAGCATGCTATATAGTATTTAGGGGTGAAATATCATGACATCTGCAATTTGCTTTGAAGTACTTCAGCCAAAATAATCAAAGGAAGACAACTGCTAAATCTAGGTAACCGATGTAGAGATGTCCCATCATATTCCCTTTCTGTTGTTTTCTGTGTGATTAAAATTGCCATAATGCATTGAAGATATATTAAAGAAAAAATGATGAATTTGTCAAAATAAGTATAACTAAAGAGAAGAGTTAACTGCAAATCAAGACTTCATATCCTGCTAAGCGAAAATTTTAGGTAGTGTTACTGATTATAATGTGATATTCCTAAGATTTATTTACATTTTCTATCATACCATAATGACAGGAAACAGATTAATCAAGCTAAATGTAAAAGGTACATAATTTCTGGGAAAGTCTATATATTTCAAAAAGTATAGTGTATGAAAAATGGATTTATGATACCCAAGAATAAATAAATAGGCCTTTAGAAATAGAAAGGGACTNCGATCCCAGGACCCTGAGATCATGACCTGGGCCGAAAGCAGAGGCTTTAACCCACTGAGCCACCCAGGCGCCCAAAATAAGTATAACTAAAGAGAAGAGTTAACTGCAAATCAAGACTTCATATCCTGTTAAGCGAAAATTTTAGGTAGTGTTACTGATTATAATGTGATATTCCTAAGATTTATTTACATTTTCTATCATACCATAATGACAGGAAACAGATTAATCAAGCTAAATGTAAAAGGTACATAATTTCTGGGAAAGTCTATATATTTCAAAAAGTATAGTGTATGAAAAATGGATTTATGATACCCAAGAATAAATAAATAGGCCTTTAGAAATAGAAAGGGACTCTTCCTAATGACCAGTTTCAGTTTGTATCACATCAAACTGAGCAACTAGCTTCAGTGCCCTGATGAGAATCATTTGGTTCATACATAAAACCTTGCAAACCTCAAATGGCTGAAACAATCTAGAAATAGATATGATTTTATTTTCTTTATTTGGATTCTAAGAAGGTATAGAAGTAGTATCTAAAAAAATGTCTAAAATCCTAGAATATATAAACTCTATGGGGAAAAATAGCAGAAGACAAATGAAGAGGAAGAGAGAGGAGGAAGAAAAGGAAGGGGAAAAGAAGGGATAAAAAATTTTAATAATTGGGGGTGCCTGGATGGCTCAGTTGGTTAAGCACCAGACTCTAGGTTTTGGCCCTGGTTTTGATCGACCTCAGGGTCGTGGAATCGAGCCTGGTGTGGGGCTCTGCGCTAGGCGTGGAGTCTGCTTAGCGTTTCTTTCTTCCTGTCCCTCTGCCCCTCCCCACCGTGCACGCTCTCTAACTCTCAAATAAATCAATTTAAATTTTTTTAATAATCATATTTACAGAATATAAGTATGAGTTTACTGCTTGGTCTTGTAATCATTATGATATTTTTGGTATGTTTTCCATGTATACACCAGCAATATTCATATTGCTCTGGCATCATAAATTTGTTCAACTTTTGGGAAATGAAATAATAGCCAAGTTTGAGAAGATCCCCAGAGCCTGATCAATGGGGAAGAAAGAGAAGAGGTGTCAGCATGGGTACTGATGGAATAAGGGGGAAGGGGAAGGAATTAAAGGTCCAGAGAAGAAGGAAGGAACCATCTGAAAAGCCTGGTGAAGAAGGACTGTGATTAAGGCAAAGGGGCCTACTATTTACCCCAAGGGTCTCAAGGTCAGGGACTGTATGCAAGGAGATGAGCCTTAACGGAAGAATGGAAGTGGGGAAGAGAGGAAGAGAAATATCAGTTGCATAAGAGAGATGAACACTGCCACAGGAGGTGATTAGACAGGGGAAGAGAAAGGTTTCTGAAGAAGGGTGATTTGCGGGGAAATTTGTTTCCTTTCTTTCGCTTTTTTTGTTTTTTTTTTATAATGGTAGCATCAAGAATTGGGGATAATGGGCTAAATCTGTGATACCGTCTAATCGTTGTGTCATTTAGTAATCATAGATATGTAACTGACATGAATTCTTCCACGAATTTAGAGAGTGTGTGTGTGGAGGGTGGGGAGATTGTTGTTTCTCAATGCCTTGCTAAGGACAATATGCCTCTCCCTTCCCCCCAAAATTATCCAAAGATACTTAGGGCTTGGGAGAGGGGCAGCTTGACTCCCACATTCATCCCAAAACACAGAGTCTGGTAAGTTCTCTACTTTATTGCTTTTCACTCACATGGTGTGGCCACACTATCTTATGGTGCTGGACTGATGATGTTGTTCAAGTAGATCATCACATAGGTCAGTATGGTTCTTTGAGGGCAGATGATCCTACTTGTTTAGTGCTAAGTGTGGCCTAAAATGTCCTGCTTAGAGCGACTCAGGGCTCCACATATTTTAATGCTCTCTTGTAGAGTTAGTTGATTTCAGCATCTGCAACTTGATGGGTCCAGGACCCAGATTCTTTCTTCATACCTCTCTCTGGGAATCCACTTTAGAGATTGGGCTACCTTTCCTTTTTAACCCTTAAAACGTACAGGGTCTGTACCTCTCTGCCGTTGTATGTCCTCTTGGTATTCCAAAGCCTTTTATTAAAGTAGTTTTTTCCACAATGATTTCAGAGAGCCCTATACTCATCTTTCTGGGGTTCCAAAATGATCCAATCATATCAGTTATTGGAGAAGAAAATCTGTAACATAACTTTGCCACTGTTAAGAAGCAGGAAATTATGGGTGAGTGTAGGTCTGTAATCACAACATTTAGGAGGAAAAACTAACTTCCATTGATTTACTTGTATCTAGAAAGAATTGTATGGTGTAGATAAATAGAAGTGTATAAATAAACTCATGCAGTTACTTTTTCATCTCCTCTCTATATAAGAATGAAGAATGAGCAAGGAAGGAAGGAGAACATGCATTGAGCGTGTACTATGACAGTTCATTATGCTACTCTTTCACCCATTTGTATATATGTTAGGGTGATAGATATTGCTCTCCCCCATGGCACAGGGGAGAAAACTGAGTTTCAGGGAGTTTAAGAAATTTATTCCAGGTCCTGAAGCTAAGAAGTATCTTGCAAACTATCACAACTTATGTGACATATCCTAGAATATCCCTGTGCAGCACCTTGAAATAGGGATTTTCATTTGCTACTCTAAGGGATCATTCTTGGAGTCCCTGGCAGGGTCTGAAATTTTACCTGACAAACAGATTAATGGGAAAAAAACATACAAATTTTATTGACTTTTTAACTTACATGGGAGCCTTTACAAGAGAATGAAGACCAGAAGTGACCAGGGCAGGAAGATTTTATACCTTTAGACAAAGAAACAGTAAATTTGTGAAGAATTGAGAAAAGATAAGGACTTTGAACAAGTGGTAGTGACTGGCCAAAAATGCTAAGACGATAAGGGTTAGTTTAGTAAGGTTTGTTTGTACAACTAAATTTTACTTCAAAGGCTAAACCCTTAACCACACCCATCTTTTATTCACTAGGCTCGTTGTTAACTGGAATAGTACCATGAAGGTAAGTTCTATCTTGAATGGATCTAGACTGTTTATAATGGAACCTATTAACTTGCATAAAGTAATGATTTTGAGGTCAGAAAGTTTAGGAAATTATCCTAAAGGAATGAAAATTGTTTACAGTTGGGCCATCTAAGCAAGAATGTGTATACACAGCTTGAATTAGCCTATGTTTGCTTGTGTTAAGTACATTAACTCAAAAGGAAACTTGGTTTTAAAAAATTCAATCTAAAAATAGGGCAGGTAGCATAAATTTCATAAGAGACAAATAGGTGAAGGAGGGGGTTGCCTCATTCCAGCACCTTTTAAGGTAAAGGAGGAGGGAATCTGCTTTTAGCTCATTAGCCAATCAGACTCTGAGGCCCCTTCTCAAAGCTGCTTCCTGTCTCTCCACTTACTCTCTCCATTTTGGTGGTAGGCTGGTGAGTGTGCACTTAATTTTGCTCCCTAACTGTTTTGAATTTCTCTTCCATTTGAACCCTGTATCCTGATGGCAGGCCTTTATTTCAGGCAAGCACTGGAGTATGTGTGAGTATGGATTAATTCGGTTGTGTGGAGATTGGGGGAAGGCAGGGAAATGCTCTGCCTGGCTTGTTTCCACGTGGGTCCTCTGTGGCACTGGGTCTGCCTTCCTTCCCCAGACCCAGTGACCCAGAAACAATAGACTCTGCTTCATGTATAGAGGGCCCGTGTTCTTGGAAAACGCCTGGATTCATTTTGCTTGGAGGGAAAGATATTGTTATCCCAGTGCTGTTTCGACTTATATCTCCCTAAGTGAGGGGTAGATCTTAGGAGGAGTTTCAGACCAGTGCACTTTAATTCTCTCGTGTCTGCAGGGGCCAGGCCCTTGCTGGGTTTTCGGGAGCTGTAGCAAACCTTGTCTTTGCCTTGGTCTTTGCTCAGAACATTCCAGCTTTCTTACTGAGCCTAGGCAGCAAACTCTGAAGTTGATGACTTCAGTGAGCCCCTAAGAGGAGCTCCCAATTTTAATATGGCCACTGTGGTGAGGGTGCCCTAAAAAGCCTAAGATACACTAAAGGAAAAATGAGGGGCCTTAGCTCAGGACAAGCCTAAATCAAATACTAGCGCTACAGTTTACTCCTCCGGGGACCTTGGATGAGTCAGTGAACCATTATGAGGCTCCCTTTTGGAAAATCAAAATATTTGAAGGCCAGGTATTATAATAAATGTAAGATACCTTCTAAAAGTAAGCACTACATTTATTTTGGATACCTTTTTTCTTATAAAAAGTTTTGCCTAGTGACCTTCAGTGTAAATGGAGTCCCATTTTCCCCCTTGATCTACATCAGTTTGAATATAATGTAGGTGTTTGTTATTCTTATAGGCACAAGGTGTGAAAGAAATAATATGGAATGGAATGTGGTAATAGACTGTTGTAGACTTCTCATAATCCTTATAATTCTCAAGTTTTATTGTTAATGTTATTTTTTGAAAATAATAAATTCATATGGTTCAAAATTAAAAAGGGATCAAAGAATGTATCACAAAGTCTCCTACGCCATCTAATTCCCCTCCCCAGTAACAGCATTCATTAACAATTTCTTGTGTATCCTTTGTGAGATATTTTATGTAAGTATAAGCAAATGCATGTATTTCATCCTCCCCTTTTCTTTACATACTCTACCACTTTTCCCACTTAGAATTTCCCATACTAACTTTTCCCACTTAGGATTTCCAAATGAGTAAATAAAGAATATCCACATTCTTTTTTTTTTAAGATTTTATTTATTTGACAGAGAGAGAGCACAAGCAGGGGGAGCAAGAGCAGGAGCAGGAGCAGGAGCAGGAGCAGGAGAGGGAGAAGCAGGCTCCCCACAGCCTGATGCAGGGCTTGATCTCAGGACCCTGGGATCATGACCTGAGCCAAAGGTAGATAGATGCTTAACCAACTAAGCCACCTAGGTGCCCCCATCCACATTCTTTATAATAGTTATACAGTAATGTATGTGCATACCATAATTTATTTAACCTTTATTGGTCAACATTTAGGTAGTTTACAGCCTTCTTGTTTCCCCCAAAATAAAAAACTGTGTATATAAGTCATTTGTTATATATGACAGTTCAGGTGGGTTTTGATATATTTATAGGGACTCTATAAACATGCAGTGCTTCCTGTTATATTTATTTTGTGCACAGTGATGACTAGAAACCAACCAACATCATAATGTCTTGATTGAGCAGTAAAGGATTTTTCTATCAAAAGCAAAATCGCGCTGGTGGTTTTTATGTGAATATATCTTTGCCCACTTCAGTTTAAGTAAGGGATGGTTTAATTTGCTGTGAATGTGTATTTAATGTTGAGAAGGAATGGCAACATGAACCAGAGAAACCACATAGTTTTTGTATTCACCAAGGGCAGAAAGGGCATGTTTCCATTGTTTACTTAGCAAAATGTGTGTTGGATATCTTCCTGAAATTATGGTGTTGAGTGGGTAAACTCATATTTTAGCATTAAGTTAGGGAAAATGGAAATGTTTTTTGGGGATGTAAACATGCAAAACAAAAGCTTCTGGAAATCCCACCAAAGCTAATTTTTTTAAAAAAGCCTAAAATCATGTCTTGTGAAACATCTAGTGTTCCAGTTAGGAGTATCTTACATTTGGAAGGACCTTATGAAGGATGTGAATGTCTTTCTTGGCTTCAAGATTATTGTGAAGAGTGAAATTGTTAGGCAGAATATCTGCATTCCTACTCATTAGCTGGTTATTAGCTTGGACACTTAATAATAGAAACAACATTAAATATTTAACTACATGCCAGCCACTGTGAGAAGTATTTTATGTTTATTTTACCTCATTTAACCTTCCCAAGGGTCCTAAGAAGTACGTGGTATTTGCCTTCATTTTTCAGAAAGCGAATCAGAAGCTTAGAGATGTTGCAAATATGCGGGGAGTCAAGATTCAAATCCAATTTTGTCTGACGTCAAAATCCATTATCTTAACCACTAAGGTGCCCGCCATGTAGTCTCCAAACCTTGCTTGCAGACCTATAAAATGGAGATGACACAGCAATTGCAAAATGAGGTAATTGTAGAAAGTGCTTTACAAATTCTGAGATAGACCAAGTATTATGGAATAGATGAAATGTCAGGTTAACAGAGTAAGCAGTTTTACTGCCTCTTGTATTCTGATTTTGTTATTCCTTCCTGCTGTTTTGATGCAAAGCCCTCAGGGACTGTATTTTCATCTGTTACACCAGCAATGGGACTGGGGCTGGGTGAAATTCTGGTCTCTTGGTATGAGCTAAATGGTTAGTGTGTGTTTCTGAGCTCCCACTTTTATTTTCTATATGCTCTGAGAGGTTAAAACAATCACTGTTTCTAAAATAGCTGACAGTGTGTGGAAATAAAACTTGGAATCTGTTCTGATAGTAGCGTCTTGCAGAGCTATCCCTAAAAGAGAGTCATGCCAAGTGACAGTTGCACATTTACTTCCTATATGAAGTTTTGTATTATTTTCCTTTTGTTTCAGGTTGAAGACGGAATCCATGGAGGAAGGAAGGCTTGGGTCTTCACACCCCTGGGTGCCAGTTTGGAAGTGGTGCTATAAAAGCGTCTGTAACATCAGCTATAAATGCTCTAACAAGGAAGTGGGCTTGGATTTGGACATTCTCAGTAGGAATGGTTAAAGGCTGATGGGAGCATAAAGCAAGTACTTGAACTTTGACTGGATTGGCCTTTAAGTGTTCTCTGTGTCCCACCCATGTCTATGTGTCTTTTCTATCTTAAAAAGAATAGGTTCTTTTTTTTAATTTTTTTTAATTTTATTTTTTATTCTTTGCCCAAGGGGTACAGGTCTGTGAATCATCAGGCTTACATCTTTCACAGCATTCACCAAAGCACAAACCCTTCAAGAATAGGTTCTTTGAGTTACTGTTGAAACCTATAATGCTAGATGCAGAGTGGGCACTGAGTAATTGGCATGGAACAGGGTAAAACTGAGCGGTAGTAGTAATCTTAAAACAGAAGCATCAGATGATTTGGTATTATCAGTTTGGAGTTTGTATCAGCTTTTCATGAAGCATCTGTTCACATACGTAAAATGTAACCTTTTGGCCATGAGCACCAGCACTTAGAAGCATTTACGTCTCACAGGGAACAAAATGAATGGGTCATTGACAGTTCGTGGGGTATTTACAAAATATTTGCTTAAGCTCCCTAAATGCTCAGTAAATATGAAATGGCCTTCACGTGGCACAGTGACATTTGCTGAAGCATAGCTAGAATCCTGCAGGGAGCATCATGTCCTGGGAGAGGTGTCATGTGTTTAACATCAGGATTTATGTCCTCAACTTTAGGTTATGTGCCAAGGATACAGAGACCAGAACTGTTAAAATCTAGGTTGCTTGTGAGATGATTCAAATAGAGAAGTTGCACCTTTAGAAATATATGTAATTGTTCTCCTGTAGGGAATACTTGGATCATGGAGTTTTGAGGTAGACGTTGTTAAAGCTGTAGAAACCTCGCACTTTGAGTCTTACTTCCTGTCTCTGTTCCCTTGGTTAATCTAATATGCTGCTCCTCTGAAAACATTTTACATAATTAAAGCATTATTCAACTATAGGACAGGAGTTAAAATAACACTTTGATTATATATCTCAGGTACTTGAAACACCTCAGTCTCTTTCTGACCTACTGAGCCACTATAGCATTCTCCTTATATGCCAAAGCAACCCATCTTCTGTAGCTCTGCCTCTTATTTCATGTAGTAAGTGGCATGGTGAAGTGAAAATTGAGAGTATTGACAGAACTGGATTTAAATCCTAGCTTTTAATAGCTGGGTGACCTTAGAAAATTTAACTTCTCTGAACCTCAAATTTCCCTGTAAATACAGTTTGTAAAGTTTGAGCAAGATGATTTCTACAGTTCTTGATAGATAGTAGGAATTTTTAAGAATGGTAGCTACTGTTTCCTTTCTGTTAGCATATTTTAGTTATACTCATCCTTTAAGGCACTGCTGTCCAACAGAACTTCATGTGATGAGGGAAATGTTCTGTATTGTTCAATGTGGTAGCCATTAGCCACATGTGGCTATTGATTGAGCAATTACAGTGTGACTGGCTGAGGAAGTTAGTTTTTAATTTAACTTTAATTTTAATGAATGACTGTGGTGTTACCTATAGGACAGTGCAATTTTTTTTCTTGCGATGAGAACTTTTAAGATTTCTCTTAGCAACTCTCAACTATACGGTATTATTTTAAGTACAATTTTAAGGCTCATTCAAGACCTGTACCTTTTTTCTTCATGAAGACTTCTGTGATCAGTGACTCTTATTCTTAGCATTGCTTGCTCTATTGCTTATTTGGTTTTCCCATGGGCACTAATTTTCATGGATTTTGTCTTTCTAGCTAGATTATATCTGAGGTTATAGATTTTTGAATTTTTACATTGTTGCATGAAAAGGAATATGATAAAAATATAATTGTAATATTTTTAGTTAGTAAGTTTTAAATTATCATTAAATGCAATATAAAAAATTTTCTAGTTAGTAATCTGGTGAACAGGGAATAGTCAAAAGGTTGCCTGCAGTGATGAATTTTGTGTTCAGCCTGTTTCACCTAAAAGTTAGATTACACTCAAGTGTTGAAAGAGGAAATTATGCTTTTTCTTATATTGCCATCTTGTGGCCATCCTGGGCTCCAAATGATGCTACAATTTTGCTTTGTCAAAGGTTTTCTTTAGTTTATTGTGATAAATTTTTTCCAAGAGTAAAGGTTAAATACAATCAACGTTGGGTGAAATGAAATTGAAACATGCTTTGAAAAAAATGTTAATTGTTTTGGATTACAATTCTCATTTTTTTAAAAGTAGACTTCATGCCCAAGGTGGGGCTTGAACTCAAAACCTTGCGATAGAATCGCATATTCTACCAACTGAGCCACGAAACAGATTACCTTCTTATTTATCTTATGAGTTCCTCTTCTTCTTCTTTTTTTTTTTTAAGGATTTTGTGAACTTAATGACTGGTTACAAAGGTTTTCTGTAGTTAAACACCCTGTGGACTTGGAGAGGTTGGCAGTATCCCATGCTATTTATGCCCCATACTGCTGAATTTTTCCCCTGGTTGTCAAGCTCTGATTGCAGCCAGCACATGGCTCCTTCCTTTTCTGTACGTGTTCTCTTATTGTGAGACTGTTGCCTTGTAAGCTTTCAGAGTGTGGTTAGACTTATGGTACATTTTTACCCAAACTTTTAAATTAATTAGTTAATTAATTTTTAAAAAGATTTATTCATTTGAGAGAGAACATGAGCAGGGGTGGGGGGGCACAGGGGGAGGGAGAAGAAAACTCCCCACTGAGCAGTGAGCCCAGTGTGGGCTCGATCTCAGGACCCTGGGATCACGACCTGAGCCGGAGGCAGACACCTAACTGATTGAGCCATCCAGGTGCCCCCAAACTTTTTATTTTTTTTTTAAGATTTTATTTATTTGTCAGAGAGAGAGCACAAGAAGGGGGAGCAGCAGGCAGAGGGAGAAGCAGGCTCCCTGCTGAGCAAGGAGCCCGATGTAGGACTCTATCCCTGGATTGTGGGATTGTGACCTGAGCCAAAGGCAGACGCTTAACTGATTGAGCCACCCAGGCATCCCAAAGCTTTTAAACTTATACAAAAGTTAAGCTTCTGCAAGAAGTCCTGCCCTAATGTGATATTAAGTTGGGCATTTCGTGACGTTCTCCAAATAGATGGGTCAATTTGTATTACTGACTGGAAGTTCATATAAAGAATGACGTTTTCCTTGAAGTTAATTTTCCTTGAGACTATAGAGGTATGACTTGGGTGTAGGCTGGTGTGCATTCAAGTCATGTAATCATAACTTTTATTTACTTACTTACTTACTTTTTATTTTCCAGAGATGATACATCTGGAAAGATGATGTTCAGGTAGTTGGTAGATCGTGTAATTCAACTAATTCCTAGATAGAAGCTGATTCTTTTGATACAAGAGGTAAGTGTAAAAGAAAATTATTTTTACTTCATTTGGATTTTTAATCACCTACTAAGTTTTGGGGCCCAGTGTTCTTAGTGGCTGGAATTTGGTAGTTTGAAAAAGCCTTAGTTCTGACCTTAAGAGGATTTGCTTGGTTTAGAGATGGACTGGTGGCGGTTTGCCCTTCATCAGTCATTTACAGTTTGCTATGATGAAATGCATGTTAAGTCCGTGTTTCAGCTGATTACCCTGATTAAACACATGCTCTGAGCAGACTAAAGCTAGGGCAAACACCTGGAGATCTGCTTCTTGGAATTCTTACTGGATTCTAGCCTCCAGTCCCAGGTAGTTCTTAAATCTTTGAATTACCAATCTGACAACTACAACGCTTTGTTTTGCTTTGATCTTTTGTGATATCTTCTTTAGATAGGCAGAACTAGGGTCAAGAATCCTTAATCTAGGGGCGCCTGGGTGGCTCAGTTGTTAAGCGACTGCCTTCAGCTCAGGTCATGATCCCAGGCCCACATTGGGCTCCCTGCTTGGTGGGAGGCCTGCTTCTCCCTCTCCCACTCCCCCTGGTTGTGTTCCCTCTCTCGCTGTATCTCTCTCTGTCAAATAAATAAATAAAATCTCAAAAAAAAAAAAATCCTTAATCTAAACATTCAAACACTACAGAAAAAGCCCAATAATTCTGTCAACCACTTTACTGGCATTTTTAAACTTATCACAATGTTATGAATCTATGTGTAAGATTAAGAGAATCCCAAAGAATACATTATGTTTATTAAAAAAAAAGATTAAGAGAATCCCAGAATTGGTTAAGTCAATTTTGTCAAGATTATAAAATGTGACACCATATAGTTATTTAAAAGTTATGATGGAGGTTTATCTTTCTTGAAATGGAAGGGTATTCATGATACATTAAAAGCACGTTATAGAGCAGTATGTGTAATACTTTTTATGCTTAAACATTTTCATATACTTATGTTTACTTCAGAAATTATCTGAAAGTACATACTCAAATACCAGGGGTTATTATCTCCTATAGAATTGCATTCTAAGGGTGATCTTGTTCACCTGTATTTTCTGACTTTACTGTATTCAGGTATTGTATAATTGAACCTATATGGAACAGGCTTCTATTCTTTACCTGTGCCTGCATGATTTGGCAGAGAATGGGGTACATATGAGGGAGAAATACAGGAAATGCTAATAATTCAAAGTAACATCAGCACTTGAAGTAGTTTTTAGTTTCGGCTATGTCTTTTGCAGAAATGAAGTTTCAGGAGACCAAAACTAGATCTGAGTCTCACTTCTTTCCCAGACTGGAATTCGTGGGTGCCATAAGTCCTGAATATACAATAGATGATGACAACATTTTTCTTTTATGGTAAGGCTTATGTTAAGATCGAGAAGTTTGTTTTGTTTTGTTTTTTTTTAAATCGAGAAGTTTTGACAACATATGAATCCTTAAAAATTCAGCTTTATGGCTTCGTGGCCAGCTGCTGAGTTGCTATGGAAAATTTTGTTTTTTGAAAAAGTCAATTAAAGGTGTTGAGAGCTAGCATAATATAATGCTATACATGTTATACATGGATTCTGGAGTCAAACTGGGTTCAGACGCATCCTTTGTCACTTAATCAGCTATGAAGACTTGGCAAGTTTCTTAACATCTCAGTATCTTAGTATCCTTATATCTTAGAGGATGAGAATAATAGTACTGGATTCAAAAGAATAGTACTTGACTTCAAAGATTCGATAATAAATGTATGGGCTTAGAACATTGTTTCAGCTGGTAATCACTCAAAAATGGTAGCAATTTTATCATCAAAGTCCTTGTGCAGTTTTTGCTTATATGCATCTTTCTGCCAGTTGGCCTATACCTCATTATGTTTATCTCCAGCACACAAAGCTTAATTTAGTTCTAGAATTAGGCAAAGTATGGTGATAAGGACTATAGTGTATATCTATATAACTGTTCCAGTAACATTTTCTTTAGTTGATTGATCTTGTTTGGCACCAATTTATTTATCATCTTATTCCTCATTTTGTGTAGCTAGCTGGTTCTTCTAGCTCTTAGTTGACCTAAAAATTTAGATGTAGTGATTCCTATTAAGAGCGACTTGATAGCTTTATTTTTATAAATGTTCCTTAAAGCATTTATTACAATGGTTGGGGATAAATTTTGATGGCTGTTCCTCTCACTGCTTGGAGCCTTAGGTAGTGGGATTTTAGTCCATCATATATCAAAGCTGACTTGTCTTCACTCAGGGCACCATGGGGATGTGTTGGCCATCCATTAGTGTCTTCTGATTTTTGCGGAGTCAAACAATTACAAAGCAGGTGGTGATTCTAGATTAAGAATGTACCTGTGATTGAAAAGTAAAACTAATATGAAAACATGAGGATATAGTTTTTAGAAACCCCTTTGACTACAAAAGTATTTAAATAGCACTGATCTAGGACTATGAAAGAAAGAGGTCTATTAAATCGATTCTGAGAGTTACAGAAACATTATACTCTGAAATCATTAAATTTTAAGTGGTTTGATTAGTTTCCTACTGATGAGTTTCTACTGATCAGTTTTCTACTCAGTAGCTGTTTATATATGTCAGGTTAGTATTAAAATTGTCTTTTTCTTTCCAGCATGAAGGTAGATGATTTTCAAATTAAAGGTGGAAGCTGACTTTTCTCACCAGAAATGGTTTATAGAGTCAACTTGCAAAAATGTAAGATGCACCGAAGAAAGAGTAAATTATTTGCTTTTATCATTCTTAGATTCTTTGCTAGATTATAAACTCCATGAAAGCAGGAAAACTTCCTTATCTATAATGCCTGGCGCAGACTATTCTGGCCCAGAGTATTCACATACTCAAAAATATGTGAAGTGAATTGAAACCTCCATTAAAAAAAAATTTTTTTTAAGTCTCTGGAAAATGGCAACCATTTTAATGGCATTTCAGCAAGACATTTATTTACATGTAATAATTGGGACTTCAATTTTGACTCAGATGGAAATTGTATATATAGGTACATTAAACTATCTGAGTACTAGGGAGTCTACTTAAAACACTTAATATTTGGGGAGCCAGGATGGCTTAGTTGGTAAAGCCTGTGACTCTTGATCTTGGGGTTGTGAGTTCAAGCCCCAGTTTGGGTGCAAAGATTATTTAAAAAATAATATTTAAAAAAAATTAAACTCTTGATACCTAGTTATGATGCTTAATCCATTAAGAGTCAATGAAGAGGGCGCCTGGGTGGCTCAGTGGGTTAAAGCCTCTGCCTTCGGCTCAGGTCATGATCTCAGGGTCCTGGGATCGAGGCCCGCATTGGGCTCTCTGCTCAGCAGGGAGCCTGCTTCCTCCTCTCTCTGCCTGCCTCTCTGCCTACTTGTAATCTGATCTCTCTCTCTGTCAAATAAATAAATAATTAAATAAATCTTTAAAAAAAAAGAGTCAATGAAGAATGGCCACCAAATCAATCTGGGTATGTGAGGAATAATATCAAATATGAGAAAGATTACAGTTTATTAAAGCTGAGTGATGGTCATTCTTCACGTATTTTTTATAGGCTTAATCTTTAATAATAAGAAACAAAATTAAAAAAAAGCTCTTTTTGGTGGATGGATCTTTGTATCTCAGCCTTGATTGATTTCAGTAATCTCATCCCTAGGAGCACTCTAGAAAAGAGCCAATGAAAGGTTTGTCTATGCCATAATAGAAGAGTACACAGTGCCACTGAGAAGCAGGTTAGTTCAGGTCCTGGTGTTCCAGATTACTGGGATATTAAGACTTTGAAGCACCCTGTCCCCTTTTATTCTATCTGGCAAAACGTGTTGGGGAAAAAAAAAAAGAAGTATGTATACTTACATACATACATACATATACATACACACACATATATATGTTACTCCTACAGACTTTGAGCCAAATAGGTTGGAAATTTGAAACTGATTTAGTGGGAAAATCACGTGGGGAACACTAAGGTTTGGGGAATCAGTGGTCTTAATGAAGAAGCAGGAAGACATATTGCAGTACAAAGATAAGTTAGGTCACAAAGTTAGGTACTGGCTGAATTTGAATGCTTTGTGTTTTCTAACTTTAAGATTGTACTCTTGTTGTACTACATTTGGCATTGTTAAAATTAGAAAATGCACAAAAGGTTCAGATAGCCAAAATACATCTTAGGCGTTTACACATGAAACCCCAATTTTGTTTGAATCCACTTTGTACCACTGGAATTAAGTTACCACTCTAAACTTTCAAGACATTTTAGGAAATGTATACAAAGGCCAAGATGACCTTTTCTAATTACTGTAAACAAGCTGCAAGTAGACAAAAAACTGGCAGAAAATTGTTTAATCAGGAAAGGTTTTTGTCTGAAGAAGAATGGGTTAGAAATTCACTACCCAGAAAGGGATTTGCAGGGCTTTGGTGTCCATTGTTTTGCTGAGTCATTGGATTGTGTCTGTTACTAATTCACAATGGGGTCACATCATCTGGACAGGTGACTGGCCACAAAAGACAGCATTAAGGCTTGTATTCTGAGAACCACTCAGGCACTCTTCAGCTTAGTTTCTAATATGGATTCTCATAAACTCATATAGATTGAGCAGAAACTTACACAGTTTACAAAGAACAGAAAAGAAAGTGACAGGTAATAATAGCATTAGGGTAAAACAGGCACGAACAAACAACTACAAGTGGGTCCAGGAGAGCACACAGGCAGATCACCTCAAAAAATCTGACACCTGATCCACTCGCTTCATTACTGGCGCTGTAATGAATGTTCATAACACGGATTGTAAACCAAGGAAAAGTTCTATTTTCTTTAAGTGTATATAGAGGACGTGTAAAAGTTAGAAAGATGTCTTTATCAGGATGGATTAAAAAATAAAATGGCAGAATCTCCCTCAACATGTAGGTATCCAATAGCTATCCAATTACAGGTATCTCGAATTTCTGGGACTTTTTCCTGAACCTACTTAGCAAGTCTGTGCTGCCCAGCTGGTCCTCTCCAAGAGTTCCCAGGACAAACACCTGCCTGTACTCAGGGGCACAAGCCGGTGCTGTTAGCTTCTCGGCTGTACCGGTCCTGCTCTAACTCAGGAGCCTCTGACCTCAAATGTTATGCCCAGGATAGCCTAGGATGTTGCTTTTGTGCCAGCTGAGGGCAGTAAAGGGCACTCCATAACAGCTTCCATGGGGCTCCCAAGTGGTAAACCTGGACCATGCTCAGTGGGATTCACGCCCTCACAGCGCCTGAGATACGCGTACGTGGGGATATGCGCCTGAGTCCAGGTGCCACAGCCTGACGGATCCCAGGATCCTGAGCGGCCGGAAGCCTTGTGCCACCACCCAGCAGGCTCCAGGGCCACCCCGCACATGCGTTCTGTGTCTTACTGGAGAGGCACCGCGAATCCTCGCTCGTGTAGTGCTAGAGCTGTGGAGGCAACGGCGTTTTCCCGCGCTTTTTCTGGGCGCCTCAGGTTGGATATTTTATTTGTATTATTATTGTTATTTTTTCTGTAGAGTACAGAAAGCAGGCCAAGAACTCCAGAGTGAAGTTCCTGTGAGTCTAATTCTCAAAACCTTGGTCCTCGGTAGCTTGGGACAATTCACCGAATTGGCTTTTTCCCCCAGTTGTGGAAAATTTGGTATTAGCTGCACCTCCCGCTCTGCCCGAGAAAGCTCTCAGCTTTAAAACTTCTCAGCTCCTCTGCTTCGCCTATGCCTATAATTCTGCTGGAGGTAAAATAGGCCTTATAACCCCTGCTGCAAGGTGCCATTTACTTTTGGAGACTAATTCAGTAGGTACTTTGGGGTAAAGGTGTCAGAGCCTCCTCATTGACCCCTGTGACCAAGGCTGCATTCTTGACAGAATTTGTTGGTTAATAAATGTGTTAAATACGAATACTTTCCTTGGTGTATAATTGGTGTGTCACGATTATTTCATATAATATATGATTTTGGTATATCCAGAATATTGCTGTCCAGTTTGGCTTAGTAAAACCAGTGAGAGTGGACACTATATTGAAAAAAACTTGAGTATTTATTTAAAAGTATTTATTTGGTTTTACAAACTTTTTTACTGAGAGTATAGCATTCAATAGTATTTATATGAATAGGTGAATTATTTGATAAAATAAACCAGCTTTTGTATAGGTTTTCAGGTTTTGTAATGGTCATTTGCTTGGATGAGTTACATTATTTTCCATTTAATACGACCCGATTACTACTATTTTTTAGGCAAGGCAATATAGGTAAAGAATCTGAGAAATCAGTATATGTGAAAAACCTGAAACTGTAACTTAGGAAACACTTTTCACTAAAGAATGGCTGAAATCGGTGCCTGGACTTATATCTGCCAAGTGTGAGAAGTGGAACTAAAATATTCTAGCAAACTATGGGTGGGTATAAGTTTGACTTTTTTGTTTAGGTATTGAGGAATGGCAAAAGGCACTAATTAATTTTTATTTGTAGTTTGTAAATGTTCCTCAATTTTATTTTCCATGTACATATTATTTTTGGTTTTAGTAAGATTTGGACCACTTGTGTCTTTAATTTTTTCTTTAATTTTTTTTTATGGGCTTTCTAGAGGTTTACACAAAGGGGCACAGTTAATATTGTTGAGTGACTGAAATCTATGTAATATACTGATTATAATAAATACAAACAATAAAATATATTACTTTATCATAATAAAATGAAAGCGTGCTCTATTTCATTTCATTGAAATTTGACTTATTTGATCTTTTCATTTGCCCCTTATTAGGGTTCTTTTCAGCATCTGGAGACTTCACTCTCTATTATGTCTTTGTGTGAAGACATGCTGCTTTGTAACTATCGCAAGTGTCGCCTCAAACTCTCCGGTTATGCATGGGTCACTGCCTGCTCTCACATCTTCTGTGATCAGCATGGCAGTGGTGAGTTTAGTCGTTCACCAGCTGTCTGCCCTGCCTGCAATAGTACCCTTTCTGGAAAGCTAGACATTGTCCGCACAGAACTCAGTCCATCAGAGGAATATAAAGCCATGGTATTGGCAGGACTTCGACCAGAGATTGTGCTGGACATTAGCTCCCGTGCACTGGCCTTCTGGACATACCAGGTTAGTGCTTAGGCTAGTTTGTCTGGAGAGTATGATTTGAGACATATGTGGAAGCTTCTAAGGTTTTTCCTTCATTGTGTTTGTATTCCATTTTTTTTAAAAGATTTTATTTTATTTTTTATTTGTCAGAGAGAGAGAGAGAGGGTACAAGCAGGGGGAATGGCAGACAGAGGAAGAACCTGGCTCCCCTCTGAGCAAGGAGCCTGTTGGGGGACTTAATCCCAGGATCCTGGGGATCATGACCTGAGCCAAAGGCAAAGCTTAACCATCTGATCCACCCAGGCATCCTTCATTTTTTATGAATATACAGAAAACATTCTTTTTAAATAATTTTTTAAACAGAGTTATTTATTTGAGAGAACGTGAGAGAGGAGAGAGAGAGCGCACACAAACAGCAGGGAGGGGCAGAGGGAGAAACAGACTCACCTCTAAGCAGGGAACCTGATTCAGGACTGGATCCTAGGATCCTAGGACCCTAGGATCATGACCTGAACCAACAGACGCTCAACTGACTGAGCCACCCAGGAACCCCAATAATTTTTTTTAAAGTAATAGGTTTATTTTTGGAAATCCAAAAGAAAGAAAATAAAAAATGAACCATAATTCCATCACTCAGAGATCACTGTGATACATTTATTTGTTTATTACTGGACTTCTGTACATAAATATATATTTTGTCTTAAAGTAAGGGTAATATCAGTTAAAGCTGACATTATGCTTATGAATATTTTATTAAATATTTTTAAGTTAGCTATTCTATAATCATAATTTTAATAGTTGTATTTCATTATAATTTATTTTCAAGCTATAAAAAAAGTTGTGATGAGCTTTCTTATCATCAAATTCCACATGTTTATTTATTTATTTATTTATTTATTTATTTATTTAAGAANTAAGGGTAATATCAGTTAAAGCTGACATTATGCTTATGAATATTTTATTAAATATTTTTAAGTTAGCTATTCTATAATCATAATTTTAATAGTTGTATTTCATTATAATTTATTTTCAAGCTATAAAAAAAGTTGTGATGAGCTTTCTTATCATCAAATTCCACATGTTTGTTTATTTATTTATTTATTTATTTATTTATTTATTTATTTATTTAAGAATTTATTTATTTGACACAGAGAGAGAGATTACAAGTAGGCAGAGAGGGAGGCAGAGAGACAGGGAGAGGAGGAAGCAGGCTCCCTGCCGAGCAGAGAGCCCGATGCAGGCCTCGATCCCAAGACCCTGAGATCATGACCTGAGCCGAAGGCAGAGGCTTTAACCCACTGAGCCACCCAGGTGCCCCAAATTCCACATATTTAATTATTTGCTAAGATTAAATTCCTGAAAGGTGATGAATACATTTCAAAGTTGTAAAAATTGCAGTATTTTGGACACCTGGTGGCTCAGTTGGTTAAGCATCCAACTCTTGATTTCAGCTCAGGTCGTGATCTCAGAATTATGAGATCAAGCCCCGAGTTGGGCTCCAAGCTGAGTGTTGAGCCTGCTTAAGAATCTCTCTGCCTCTGCCCCTCCCCTGCATGCTCTTCTCTCTCTCTCTCTCCAAATAAATAAATAAATAAATAAATAATTTAAAAGCTGCAGTATTTTATTTTTTAAAGATTTCATTTTTAAGTGCTCTCTATACTCAATGTGAGGCTGAACTCACGACCCCAAGATCAAGAATTGCATGCCCTGAGCCAGCCAGGTGTTCCCAAAAGTGCAATATTTTAAAATTGTCCTCCAGTTAGGCCATATTATTTTGTGTTCCCTTAAGTGTATGAAGGTGCTTGATTCTCCATACTTTCTACTCGCCAGTTAGTATGAGTAAAGTAGAATCTTGTTATTCTTTTAATATGCCTTTCTTGGATGACTTAGATGAAAACATTTTCTTTTATTTTTTTATAACTTTTTCTTTTATGAATTGCCTGTTTCAATTTGCTTATTTCAATTGCTGTAGGTTTTTTCTTTTTTCTTTTTCTTTTTTTTTTTTAAAGATTTTATTTATTTATTTCGACAGAGAGAGAGAGATCACAAGCAGGCAGAGAGGCAGGCAGAGAAAGAGGAGGAAGCAGGCTCTCTGCTGAGCAGAGAACCCGATGCCGGGCCCCGATCCCAGGACCCTGAGATCATGACCTGAGCTGAAGGCAGAGGCTTTAACCCACTGAGCCACCCAGGCGCCCGGTTTTTTTCTTATTGATAAGAATTCTCTATATATTTAATTCAGATGTTATAGAAGTTTTCTCTTTTTTCAGTTATCTTTCGTCTGATTTTTAAATTGGCCTTTTTATTGTTGAGTTCTAAGAGTTCTTTGTGTGTTTAGGGTTAACAGTCTTTTATGAGATAACATCTTTTACAAATATTATCTCTCGGTCTATGGCTTGTCTTTTCATTTTCTTGACATTGTCTTTTGGAGAGCAGAAGTTTTTAATTTTAATGAAGTCTGGCTTATCAGTTCTTTGTTTTGTAGTTTGTGCTTGCTGGTGTTGCATCTAAAAAGTCACCATCAAACCCAAGTCATTAGATTTTTCTCCTCTGTTATTATATAGGAATTTTATAGTTTAGTGTTTGCATTTATGTCTTGATTCATATTGAGTTAATTTTTGTGAAAATTTTTGTACAGTCAATGTTTAGTGAATTTTTGTACAGTCAATGTTTAGATTCAATGTCACCTCAGTATTTTGCTGGCTATTGCCCAAAAATGCTCTCAGTTACTTGCCTTGTTGCCCTTTGCAACATGGCTACTTGCTTTTACAAAGCCAGCAAGAAAGAGAATGTGCTACTAAGGCAGACTTTATAGTCTTATGTAGTATATTCATCCTGTCATTTTTCCTGTATTCTAGTCACAGTTTCTGTCCACATTCAAGGGGAAGATCTAAGTATAAGGAGGTGGAGATAATTGGGAGGCTATCTTATAATCTGCTCTCCATAGTATGGGTTACTTAAAATATGAAATTATTTCTTAAAAACCTTAAGACTACATGTCACTTGTTAAGGTTAGACAAATACTTCTTTGTTAGTATACTGGGAGCAGTTTGAGAGTATTCCTCCAGAATTTTTTCCTATACATTTAGTGACACAGTGTATTATTTTCTATAATAACCATCCTATTGTACATCTAGATTGCTTCTTAACCTGGTTCTAAATGTTAAATTAATAACATCCAAGTATAAAGTCTTTCTTTTTCTTTTACATTTAAAGTTTTACAATATATAACTTTTTATTTATTACCTTAAAAATCTTTTTTTTTTCTGTCTTGGGACAGGTACATCAGGAACGTCTCTATCAAGAATATAATTTCAGCAAGGCTGAGGGCCATCTGAAACAGATGGAGAAGATATATACTCAGCAAATACAGAGCAAGGATGTAGAATTGACCTCTATGAAGGGAGAGGTCACCTCTATGAAGAAAGTGCTAGAAGAATATAAGAAAAAGTTCAGTGACATATCTGAGAAACTTATGGAGCGAAATCGTCAGTATCAAAAGCTCCAAGGCCTCTATGATAGCCTTAGGCTGCGAAACATCACTATTGCTAACCAAGAAAGTACCCTTGAGCCATCCATGATTGCACAGTCTGGTGTTTTCGGCTTTCCATTAGGTAAGAAGGGACATGTAATATCCAATAATTGTTCTTTAAATCTTTCACATTGTGTTCTGCACAGTTCCAGGAAGTGAGTGGGGACTCCAAAGGCCTAGAGTGGTGGTAGGCTCCAGATTCTTCATCAATGTCTCAACATGTACATCTTTCCTTTTATCTATTTTATTTGCTTGTGATTAAGTTACATCTTCAATGTAGATAGAGAATAGATCTCTCCAAAATAAAAGTTTGCAAATTGGTACTTTAAGTGAAAAGCTATTTCCTTGCAGTAATAATAATAATATTAGCTGCTATTTATTGATTGCTTACTAAGTGCTAGGCACCTTTACAGTTTTACATGTATTCTTCTTATTTTCAAAACTTTATGATATAGTTATTATTATTATCCTTATTTGACAGATGAGAAAACTGAGGCACAGAAATTTTAAGTAAATTGGTCAAGGTCACAGAACTGTCTTCAGAGCCCATATTCAACCCTTTCCTTCCTCAAAAAGGCCATGTTCAGTTTCTTTCACATGGCAGTACTGAGTGCACAGTTCTTAAGCTATTGTTGGGTGTTTGGTTGGTTCACTTTTATTCATTTATCAAATTGTTATCAAATATATCTCATGTGCTAGGCTGCTAGACAGAATCCTAGGCAATGAGATATAAGAATTATCCACATAGGATTCCTGCCTTCTGGAAGTGCACAATCTAGGAAGGTGCCAGTTCTTTTTTGCTCTCTAGGTGCTTTGGCAAATACAATGAATCTCGTATCTCTTCCTGAGTTCACCTCTTTATACTACTACTCTTGATATAATAGAACCCAATAGATATTTGTTATGCTATTAATATAAATTATTTTTGGCATATAAAAAAGTGAATTTTCTTGTGCTTGATTTTCCTAAATATGCATTTTTTGAATTATAGGCTGAGGAAAAAGATTTAGCAAGGGGAGGAGATGTCCTAGAAAAGGCAGGAAGCAATGAGATGAGGATTATCAGATAGAAGATTTGAAACAAAAACAAGTTTTTGCTTAACTTTCAGTTAATCATAATGATAATTTAGTCAAAGTGTTATTATATATTAACATTGCAGATATTTTTCCTTGTTATGATCCACATTTATTATGATATCTTTCATATTTACTAGTTCTTTCCTTCCACTTTTTATGCACACTTACCTTTTTACTTTCACCTCTTGCTACAGTTGTTGGCTTGAAGCAGATATAGTCCAATTCTCCTTTAGTTACATGTTCCCTTTAAAACTTGTAGAAGCCAAAGATGGCTCAGTGGAAGTTGTTAAATGCTTATTTAATCAGATCTATTGTCTGATTTTTCTTAAGATTATTCTAATTGATCTTGGACCATGAGTATATGCCAATTTTTCATAGTTGTCATATATTTTCTAAAGTGTTTATGGCAATCTTTAAAAGAAAAATTATTCTTAAAGCACCTGGGACAAGCAGTTTTGTATACACACAATATTCCTTTGAAGTAGATTACATAGATAATGAATAAAATTATGAATTGTATGTTCAAGCTTTACTAAAAACATATTTCATTGTGTCAAATTACTTCTGGTATGAAGTCATGGCTATTGGAAACTGCATCACAGCAGAAGGTATGGTATATACTGTGGTCATGGAGGGAGTGGGAGCCATCATAGCCCTTTTCTTTATCCAACATTAGGTTTATATTTTGCTGTCTCATAGGGGTTGAGTTCTGTTAAAATATTTATTAAATAATTTTGTGTTTTTGTTCCTAAAGCTCTATAAGGAAATAGATGATTAAGTTTTTCTCTTATTTTTTTTTTCTAGGTAACAACTCCAAGTTTCCTTTGGACAGTACACCAGTTCGAAATCGGGGTGGTGGAGATGGAGATTTTCACTTCAGACCATTTTTTGTGGGGTCTCCCACAGCACCTGAACCCAGCAACAGCTTTTTTAGTTTTGCCTCCCCAAGTCGTGAATTAGAGCAGCAGCAAATCTCTAGCAGGGCCTTTAAAGTAAAAAGAATTTAGCTCACTTTACAGAATATTTCTCTGTTCACTCTTAGTGATCTCATTTAGCAAATAATCTTTATTCTAGTTAGGATAGGAGTCATCAACCTTTGTGTGCTATTACATTTTCAACTTATGAGAAACTCAGTGTCAGTAGGAGTGGCTTTAGGGTCTGGCTTCTTTTTTGTTTCCATTATTTAAAGTATGAGCATTATATTGAACTCAATTTTATTGTGACTGTTGAGTTTTCACGTTTTGAAGATCACCGCTTGTTTTCTGTCTGTGTTATTTCTGACTGAACTAGGTGTTTATGTATATGCATATAAGCACCTATGTTATAGGTTTACACGTCACTTTGTGTTCTGGTATTTATGCATATATATGTGTGTGTGTGTATGTGTTCCTTTATATTGATATTTTGCTGTATTTTCCAGTACAGCAAAGATTTTGGTCTCAGGAAATGGCAGGTGAATCTTCAGTTTGTTTTTTGGTATGCATATCTATTTGTATATGTTTTTGTATTTACCCTTGTATTAATTTGTTTGGAGTGTACTCATGTCAGTGAATAAGAATACAATTTCATGCTTGTATGTTAAGTCTATATTTCTGATTAAGAATGATTCACATTGATAAAGTTATTTTGTAAAGTTGATTTTTTGGCATTTATTTTAAAATGGAATGACTCCATCCTTTTGCCAGCAGTGCCTTATTTAGGGATGCACTCTTACCACAGAAAACTTATAATATGTTATTGATCTCAAGAGATTATATTAATTAAAATACTTTAAAAAATACTTTTAAAGATATATTCCTTGTTTTCCTTTGTTAAATAGTATTTATGATCACTATCACAAATAACTTATTTAAACCGTAGAGCCGGGGCACCTGCGTGGCTCATTGGGCTGTGTCCAACTCTTGATTTTGGTTAAATGTCTGACTCTTGATTTCAGCTCAGGTAATGATCTCAGGGTCCTGAGATAGGGCCCTGGGTCTGGCTCTGCGCTCAGCAGGGCGTCTGCTTCAGGTCTCCCCTCTCCCTCTGCCCTTCCTCCCCTGCATGTGTGCTCTCTTAAATAAATCTTAAAAAACAAACAAAGCCAAGAAAGAAATTTGAAAAATACTTTCAGTTACTCTACATCCTCTTAGTGGCATGACTTGAAAGCATACTTGTTGCAGAAGCAGAACATCTGGGTTCTAATTATGTTTTTTCCCCGTATATTGGTTGTGAGTTTGAATTTAAACTTTCTGGGATTGTTTCTATATCTGTGAAATGAGGGACTGAATTAAATTATCCTGTAAAACTTTTCTAACTCTTAAATTTTACTATTCTATTGGTTTGGGAGGAGTTATAGTAGAATTACTCTAGATACCGAATCCCATTGTTATTTGGGTTATAAAGTCATACTGAGTGCATTTGAGGATATTTTATATTTAGTCATAGAAAAGCGAGTGAGTATCTTTGCTTTACATAATTGGATAGCAAGTAATGTTTTCTTCCTTAGTAGTATAGAATATAAAATCTTTTCAGAAACATTTTTTACTATATCCCAAAGTTAAAATGGTATCTGAGAAAGAGGATGATAAGTCTTGACTTAAAAAGTTTAAAAATATCTCTTCCCATTTCATAGCTGTTAACACATATTTTATAGATTACATTACAAAGTATTTTTCTTCCCCATGCAGTTTTAAATTTTGTTAGAAAATGGTGTGGGGAAATAATTTTATGTATATTCATGATTTCTGCCTTGAACCTTTCCTTCTTGTGTTAGGTTTACAGGATCAGTTTGAAATACAAGTAAGCTATAATTAAAAAGTAAAGAGAATTTCTTAGGACTATTACATGCTACTTTTAATTAGTTACTTATTGAAGAGTTTAATATATTCACGTCATTAATTCAAAAAGTGTAAAACAAGGCATGGAGTGAGGTCTCCCTTTCACCCCTGTCCCCCAGTCACTCACTTCACTTTTCTGAAAGCAACTACTGTTAGTATCTTGTGTCTCTTTCAGAGGTAGTCTATGTGGAAACAACTAATATTTTATGTAAAAATTATGTTTATTTTTAAATAGGTAGTACATGCACATGATAAGTTCAAAAGTGTACACAGCAAAAGAATTTTCTTTGCCTACTGACAACTCTTGGTCCCCATTTCCCTTTACAGAGACAGCCATTGTTTATTTATCCTTCTAGATTTAGTCAGTCGATATGTTGCCATGATTAGTATACTGCTATACTATTAGCTTATTAGTTATGGCTTTCATGGTACCATCCTGAATGTAGCAGAATTATTAATACAGTATGTTCAAAATGATGAAATCTCTCTAATATAGAAAATAACTGTCAAGTTTGGAAAATATTCAGATAAATTACCTTACCATTATGCTACATTTCCCTTAAAATTTTAAACTTACAACACAGACATACACTGTCTTAACCTGTTCTTTCTTGGTGGGGAAGGTGGTATTATAATCTTGGTATAAGTAGAAAGATATGGGACAAAAAGATACATGCAATTAAGCTGAGAATATTAGAAGTTGCCAGGATTTGGGAAAGGAACAAGTTTATAAACTCAAAAGTGATTATAGAGCATCTTCTTTGAGCTACAGGCATTGGGTTAAGTTGATTTGCAGCAGTGCCCTTTTTTGAAAATCAGTTCCTAGCCATCCTTCATGCCCTCCTAGCAGATAACCTTGCTCTAGTTCCTGCTTGGATGTACTTTTGACAATGTGGTTGGAATGTGTCTGGCTCAGAATAATGACGTACACACCTGGCTAAAAAAACTTGTAGAAATTAAAAGGACTTGGATGTCAAGAAGAAATCCCCTAGTACATGAGGCGGATTCCAGCACGGCCTTCTGGATATACTGATTCTGCTGTTCTTGAGTGCCTCCTTACCCTATTAACCAAAACTTTTTGTTTCAAATTCCAGCCTCAGTGATTTTCCTTTCTGCTAGATCCTGTGTTGCCTTAGAGTACCAATGGACCACAAATTAAGAACTATCCTTTTCCAACATGCTCATCTCTTCCCTTCCTCCTTCTAGCCACTTGGGATGCCTAAAACTGGAATTATGGTGCTAGGTTAGTAAATATGACCCCTAATTAGTAGTCTCTTCTTTATTCTTTGGGGTTTCTACTACTTTTTTTTTAAAAGAAAAATTGATGAGTTTTGTATAGCTGATCAGATATAAATAATGCTGATTTCACAGTTCAGCAATTCTAATGGTTGTTTAAACATTTGGTACTAAATTATGTTGTTTCAAAGTAACTAAAATTAAAGTCCAAAAGCTAGTTACTCCTGAATTATCCATTTATTTTATACTGTTGTCAGGCAGTTCCAGAGTTGCTAATTTAACCAGTAAGGCAATTTGTTACTATGAGAAACTATGTTCTGAGAAACCTGTCAGGAATTGGGGAGTTTAAAGATATGTAAAATTAGGACTTTTGTCCTCTGTCGAATTCATAGTCTACTATGCAAGTTTTTTCTCCACAATGTCTTTGATTTGGCTCTTTGCCCTCAAAAGAATCATATTTACTTTATGGGATTACAGGGGTATTTGATATTACATGATGGATAAATGACAAGTTGTCCATAAAGGAAATTTTATGCCTTTTCACAATAAAAAATGTATTTACATTATAACTTTATAGTGATTCTTATACGAAAACTGTATTTTTGGTTTTTTTATTGCAGTCAGAAATCACCATTTTAATTTACTAAATGTTAATTAGTCCATATTTTTTTTAGTTAAAAGAAATGTTTGGACACATGAAAAAAAAAAAAATCCAAACCGAACCCATTAACCCAGCAGCTCCTTTACTCAGATGCAGGTAAGCCTCCAGTGCTCTAGATGTCGCTCTGGCTCCACGACGGGGTTGGGTATGAGTCTCTGTGGTTACAAAGTTGGGGGCGGAGAAGCCGAGAGTGGCTGGGAAATGATGGCTGATGAAGACGAGGAAGTGAAGCAGGTCTTGCAGAAATTGCAGGTGGGACCATAGATTAAAATCTGTATGTGCCTTTGTTACTCGGGAAGAAGCGGGGAGCCCAGTTTATGTAGTACCAGCGAATTCCTTGGCGCATGCAGGACGCTCCATGTGTCAGTGCGGTTACTATAACAACTCCCGAGGGTGCAGCCGCTGTCGGAGAGGGGAGCTTCCCGGGCCAGGGGAGGAGCGCAGCCGTGTGTTAGGACCTCCTGTTGCAGCCCTGACCACGCTCAGTTTCAGTCCTGTGTGGAAGAGGATTTGTTGCTCCTAACTTTATTCTTGCACATTCTTACCGAGTTGTTGTGTTTTTTTTTTTTTTCCTCCCTCCATTCACCCATCACAGGTAGTATACACATGTAAATAGTAGATGTGCAGGAGCTATTATCATGTGTTGTGGTTCCCACAAAGGCCATTTCTTCGCTTCTTACCTGCTTGAAATTGGCATCAAGCAGAGTAAGAGCTTGCACCACTTGTATCTTGGTTACTCCCCTCAGGACTCCACAGTTTTGATTCTTTTGCACACTTGCAATCCCAGTTTGGCGTCTGATGCCGAGGGGTCCATACTTCACCCAGTTCAGAGTTGGCTGCAGTTGTGACTAGGACTAGTCTTTTGTACTTGGTAGGTAGACACTAACTGCTTGTTTGCTCTTTACCTTCTTTCAGTGACCCAAGGCGTTCCTTAAACCTCAGAAACTCAGTTCTTTGTGTTCTAAGACAGCCTAGAATTTATTTTTTATTTTTATTTTTTAAAACTTTTATTTATTGAAATAATCTCCATACCCAGCGTGGGGCCCAAACTCACCACCGGGAGATCAAGAGTCTTCAGACTCTTCAGACTGAGCCCGCCAGATGCCACCAGTCTGGAATAAACATTAGACCTGTGAAAGGCTTTTAATCTGCTTAAAGGCTTGTAATGCAAAAGTTTAAACATTGGTGAGATTTGTTTGTTTCTTGAGCAGACGAAGATAGTAACACTTTTTAGAGTGTGACCTTTACTTCCACTTGATTTAGATTAATTTTATTTCATTCCCTATTGTGACTGGCTGAAATTAAAGATTCTCAATCCTGGTTCCATATTAGAAACATTGCATGTATGTGTCAGTATATGTATACTAAACAGTGGTTATCCCTGAGTTTGGGGTGATTATTTTGTATTTTTTATGTGTACTTATATGAATTTGAGCAACTTACATATCTTAATTTTTCCATGAGAGAAGTTATTAAAAATGTTCACTCCCTCAAAACAAAACAAGAAAGCCAAACAATTTCTTGCATATTTGTTTTCAGGACTAGAAACAGACAATGAGACCCTCTCTAAAATTCCTGATTTATAGCCATGCTGATTGCAGGGCAAAGAAATTGTGTTGTAAGTTTTGCTGAGAACTCTCTTCTCTTGGGCTCATTTGTGGTAGATGGACCAAGCATGTATACTTGGGATATCTTGGGGTGGGTTGGCAGGAATGGTGCAGGAATGGAATGGGGGAATGGAGGAGAGGAGAGGAAAAGGATATTGATATTGCTATCCATGGGAATGGTGGTATGTTTTGATTTCCTTGTCATTTTAGGACAGAAGGAATGTCATAAAAGGATATTTCTTCAAGTGTGTTTTACAGACCATTTTCATTACAGTCATCTGGGGTGCTTGTTAAAAGGTGTTTGAGTTCTGCTAAAACTTCTAAAATCAGAATCTGCAGGCTGAGTCCTGAAAATAATACACACAATAGCATTTGAGAAACATTGCTGCTACAGAGGGTACTGTCCATTCTCTTTGCTCTGGGTAGAGTTTTAAATTAAGTATAGCACATAAGTGTTTGTTAGAGACAGGGGTGATCCATTAAGCCATTCCGTCAACATTTTTTTTTAAAGATTTCATTTATTTATTTGACAGAGAGAGACGCAGTGAGAGAGGGAACACAAGCAGTGGGAATGGGAGAGGGAGAGGCAGGCTTCCCGCCAAGCAGGGAACCTGATGCAGGGCTTGATCCCAGGACCGTGGGATCATGACCTGAGCCGAAGGCAGACGCTCAATGACTAAGCCACCCAGGCGCCCCAAGATTTTTATTTATTTGACACAGAGAGATTACAAGTAGGCAGAGAGAGGAGGAAGCAGGCTCCCTGCTGAGCAGGGAGCCTGATGCTGGGCTGGATCCCAGGACCCTGAGATCGTGACCTAAGCTGAAGGCAGAGGCTTTAACCCACTGAGCCACCCAGGCGCCTCTGTCAACATTTTTAATGAGAGCCTATCGTGTCCCAAGCCCTGCTGTCATGCTCAGGTATAGCTCTGAACATGGGAGTTGGGAGATAGGACCCTCCCATCATGGAGCTTACATTCTAGGGGTGGAGACAGACAATGGACAGTTACTGTATAGGCCATGTAATTTCAACTGATAGGGGCTATGAAGAAAAATAAGTATAATTAACAGTGGGCTGAAGGGGAACTGGTTACTTTAGTTTGAGTAGTCAGGGAAAGCCTCTCCGAGAAGTTGATAGTGAACTGACATCTAAATGATAGTGAGGAATGAGGCATGCAAAGATCTAGGGAAAGAGTGTCCAGGCAGAGGGAACAGCATGTATAAACCCCCAAAATGGGATTGAGCTTGTTGGATCTGAGGAACTCAGTGAAAGCCAGTGTGGCTTGATTATTATAGAAGGGAGGGCGTGTGAGAGTGAAGGGTGAGGAAGTTTGTGGCAGGGTGAGTAGTAGTATGAGGTCAGATTGTACAGTCTCCTAGGCTGTGGTTAGGAGTTAGGTTTTATTCTATCTACAGTGGAAAACAGTTTGTGATGTAGTGTACATTTTTGTAAGGTCCTACTGACTACAACGAGGAGAATGGGAGAGAATAGAAACAAGATGACCAGGTAAGAAGCTATTGCAGCAGTCCGGGCAAGCAGTCCGGGCAAGCAGTCCGGATAGTCCTAGTGGGATGGAGACAGGTAGATGGATTTAGGATGTGCTGTGGAGGTAGTTAAGATGTGACAGAACTTTGTTATATATTTCTGCTGCTGGTCAGTTTCAGGAAAGAAGAGATAATGGAAAAGCTTTGTTGTTACAGGAAGACTCAGAGACAGAGGCATTTAAAATAGGAAAGGGAACATTTACTTGGGTCGAATGCAAGAGAGCCAGAAGGTGACTTGAAAAAAGCAAAACAAAACACCAAAAACCACAGGTATTTAAAGAAACAAATCCTGTAAAACTACCAAGGTTCTCAAACTTAAATTGACCTGTTTGTTGTGGAGAACTATGGTTCTCTCGTGTTTATCATCATCACAGTGGTCATGTATTTTCAAGCACTAGCACAGGAAAAATCAGGGATATGATTGTTTTTGTTAGGAAGTCTAGTTTTAAGGGTGCATTTCAAAGTTTTGTACTCCGGGGACAAGTAACCTTATTAGCTCTTTTATCTCAAGTTGCAAAGTGTTTCCCTCCTCTTGACTGTGATATATGAAGTGCTTAGTCATGCTGGAAGCCCTGCTGGGGCTGGGGGAGAGAACTATCATCATGGCGCCGAGACGGACACGGGACCACACGAGAGTGGGGCTGGGACCTGGCTACTTTTCTTCATGATCTGTGACATTTTGGGAGACCTGTCTGCTTGCCTCCTGTGTCATTCCTCAGTGACAGAGAGGATCCATAGTTCTGGACCAGAGCTGGTATTGGCTAGCCAGTCTCCAGTTTCCTTGTCTGGCATTCTTTCCTCTTGATGGTCCCATTCTTATGTTTCCCAGGAACTGGTGGATCAGCTGTATTCATTTCGAGAGTGCTATTTCGAGACACATGGTGTTGAGGATGCCGGAAGGAAGCAACAGGATGTGCGGGAGGAGATGGAGAAGACCCTGCAGCAGATGGAGGAAGTAGTGGGTATGAGTGGCAAAGAGTGTGCAACCCCCCGCCCTTCACCGAAACCCGGGAGAGTTTTGCTCCCTCTCTGTGAACTCTTTGGGATCCTATTTGTGGTTGCTACTGGATGGTACAACAGAATATTTCTTCTGAGGGCCCCTGTGTAGGGTGGCTACATTTTAGTCCTCTAAACTAAGTTTTCTAAAGTTTGATTATAGCAAATGCTATGAAATGAAAGAACATACCTGTTGCTTAAACTGGTCTTTTTTTTTTTTTTTTTTTAAGGTTTATTTACTTCTATGAGAGGGGGAGAGAGGGAGAGAGTGTGTGTGTGTGTGTGTGTGTGTGTGTGTGAGAGCTGGGGGAGGGGCAGGGGAGAGGGGAAGGAGACACCCTGTTGGCTGAGCATGGAGCATCGCTCAATCTCAAGACTCTGAGATCATGACCTGAGCTGAAACGCAGAGTTGGACAGACACTCAACTGTCCGAGCTACCCAGGTGCCCCTAAACTCTTAACTGACCTTTCTGCCTCTCATTTCTTTTACTTCCAATTGATATATGTAATGATCATGCCATTATCTTTCTAAATATGACTTCATGCTTTAATCTTACCCCCTTTTCTGCCTCCTTGCTCAAGTATATTCAGAGATTCCTACTATTGACTGGTTCAAGTCTAAACACCTTAATTTAGTATTCAGGTCTCATTGTCTGACCATTTTTGTTGGTTTTTTTTTTTCTTCTACCCTTATCTCTGACTACTAACTTACAGAGGAACTTTTTGTGTCTTTCAGCTTGGACTATCCATTCTCCCTTTAACATACCACATGGGTGTCTGCCTCTCTGTCTTTGTGTACATCATTTTCTTAACTGGAGGATCTTACCTTTTTTCCTTTTCACTTTTTAAAAAAACTTTTTAAGATATTTATTTGAGAGAGTGAGAGTGAGCAAGCATGGTGGGGGGTGCTCAGTGAGGGAAGGCAGAGGGAGAGAGAGAATCCCAAGCTGACTCTCTGCTGAGCATGGAGCCTGATGTGGGGCTTGATCTCATGACCCTGATCATGACATGAGCTGAAATCAAGAGTCGGACGCTTAACTGACTGAGCCACTCAGGTCTCCCTCTTTTTCACTCTGTAAAGCTCATTCATTGGTGTATGCCATATGCCCATTTCATTGTTGTTTTAATTTTCCATGAATATGCTTTGACTTCTGCACTAGATTGTAAGCCCCTCCAAGGTAGGGGTAATGGTTTCTTTGTTACCCCGTTACCTAACATACTCCTCTGCATATGGTAGGCTTTCAATAAGTAGTTTGTTCATAAAGATTTTCTTCAACTATTTCATTCCTAGGGCTGACCTGAGGTTATTTCTTGAGAAAAGTTCCCTGGTCTTCTCTGTAGGACTGCCTGGGTTTTTCTAATTTCCTCCATTTTCCCCTTCCTCCTAGGTTCTGTCCAGGGCAAGGCACAGGTTCTGATGCTGACTGGGAAGGCACTGAATGTGACTCCGGACTACAGTCCTAAGGCCGAGGAGCTTCTGTCAAAGGCTGTGAAGCTGGAGCCCAAGCTGGTGGAAGCCTGGAACCAGCTGGGTGAAGTGTACTGGAAGAAAGGCGATATTGCGGCTGCCCACACCTGCTTCTCAGGAGCCCTGACCCACGTGAGCTGTCTACTCTCCCCTCGGAAAACACAGATGGGAAAGTTGACATTCCTTTGATTCTGTGAATCTCTCTAGGATATGAATACCAGAATAGGACTGTACTGGAACTAGGAGAATGGAATCAGAGGGGAGAAAGAATTGGGAGCAGATCTGGCCAAACATGGACAGGGACTGAGAAAGGAAGAAGATGATGGGATCGGGTTCAGGGATAGATGAGAAGTGAAGAAAAATTAACAGCCAAGTTGATCCTTGTAGATGGTGATAAGAATTAAGATGAGAAATTAGATTTAGAAGATGAAGATAGAAAAGATCTGGAAAGGGGAAATAGAATCAGGAAGGTTGCGTATGTGTCTTCTCCACTTGCAGTGCAAGAACAAAGTCTCCCTTCAAAACCTGTCCATGGTGCTTCGCCAGCTGCGGACTGACACAGGAGATGAACATTCTCGTCATGTCATGGACAGTGTCCGACAGGCTAAGTTGGCTGTGCAGATGGATGTCCACGATGGCCGCTCCTGGTGTGAGTGCCCTCAAAAGATCTCCCACAATTCCACAAGTTTCTAGAGCAGTGGTTCTCAACTTGGCTATACATCCCAGAATCTTCTGGAGCCTGTCTGTTGGGTCTGATTCTTAGTGTCAAGCCTGGGCATCTTTGTTTTGAAGAAACCTGAGAGGTATTTTGATGAACCACTCACTTTTCTAGGAACTCCTGGATCTTTTCCTCTAAGAGAGGATGCGTATGTTTTCACATAAGTGAGGCTGGGCTTTTGTGTAGTGTGTTCAGGTTTCTGCTTTGGGTCTGTGTTCGCCTCTTTATCCCAGTGGAATTTGGAGTATACTAAATACGGTGTTATCAGTGGATTTTGTCAGGTGTGGGATCTTTCAAATAGATTTTTGAGGGTGACCAGATTAGGTCATATCTTGAACCTGGGCTCTGATGTGACTCACTACTGTGTTTCTCAGGGTTTATCCCCTACATACGTGGGGCAGGGTGGCTAGAGTGGGTTGCGGCTGGGTGTCTCCCCTCCCCCCCACATGGACAGCTACAGCCAGGTGGTAAGTTCCTTCCTCAGGTTAGTTAAGCTCTGGTTAGCTAGTTTCTTCTGAGGACAGGCCTCATGAAGAACAGGGTTCTCCAGCATATTTCGGAACAGTTCTTTCTCCCCTTGCCCCTGTTGGAGGTATGAGGGGCTTTTTCTCAGATGTTTGCTGTGGGAATCTGGTTGAGCTTCTGGAGGTAAATCTCAAAATATTGTGGGGACCTCCTTAGGCTTGGGACTGGAGTTTCTGACTCCCAGACTTGTCCACATTGAACCCGCAGCTCTTTGTCAGTTACACTTCAGGTGTTCCTACCTCAGCACTGGTTCCTGCGGCTTGTGACTTTCTGCCCTGGTGAGCCATAGTCCCTGTGTTTGCCTGTCTGTCTCCAGTTTTAGGGGCAGTAGTTTGCCCTGTGTTGTTCCCTGTCTTATGGCTCCAGAGTTGCAGATTTTTCAGTCCATCAGGGTGGAGTGGTGACTTAGCCCCTTACATGAGGAACCAGAAACCATTTGTTTCTCTTTCAGATATCCTGGGGAATGCATATCTTTCTCTTTACTTCAATACTGGCCAGAACCCTAAGATCTCCCAGCAAGCTCTCAGTGCCTATGCCCAAGCAGTAAGTATTTATGGTCACAACAGAAGCAAGAGTGTCATTCAGTCTTCTGCATGGCTCTTTAGCAAGCAGTATGGGCAGTAATTAGTGGCATCCAGTGTGTGTGGTTTTGCAAAGCTGTGTCTGCAGGGGAGACTTATTTTTTCTTATAAGTGGCGTATTAGCAGCCACTTGAGGGGTGCCTCAGTGCTAGATAGCTCTTTGAACTATCTGGATTTCCTGCCGGCACTTAAAACCAAATCCCAGAGCCCATCCCCATGCATTCATCTTTTGTGGTGGGGAAAAAAGTCTATATTAAAATAATGTTTATTAATATTTGTGTATGTGTTTAAAGAAAAACAAAAGCTTTAATACTTAAGTATAAATGAAGTGCTATCCCACGATTAGCCATGAGACACTATGGCTCTGGATTTCCCACAGGCTAAAATAAAAAACAGCAGGGACGCCTGGCTGGCTCAGCTGGTAGAGCATGAGACTCTTGATCTTGGGGTTGTGAGTTTAAGCCCCATGTGGGGTGTAGAGATTACTTAAAAATGAAAGCTTTACAATAGAAAACAGCATCGAACCCATTCTACATCATTTCCTCAGGATTAATCTAGTGGAGCTCATGCTTTGCTTAGGCCTTTCAGGCTGTTTTTCTATCAACAGCCGTTTACATGGGGGACTTCTTCAGGCTTGAGCTCCTGATTACTCCTTATGAGAAGGTTCACCTTGGCCTTTTGAGCATTTTTATTTGGGCCTCATATTCCTCTTTTTTTGGTTTCTTGCTTCTCTTGACATAGAGAATTGCCTTTTAACTTAGCACTACTTATTTTGTTCTGTGTGACAGAACAGAGAATATAGCTACCTTCTACTCATGTTTGTAGTTTAGGGGCTGGTCTCTTTTTCCATCAGGGAACATGAAGGCAGAAGAGTTATATTTTAGTCTAATTTCTTATTTTGGTGGATGTTTTCATTTAAAAAAATAGTAATGTTGTATTCTTCAAAAATTTTATATTTGGCTTCTGCTAAATTTTTGCTTTTATCTCTTAATTTCTTTACCCAAACCAGCATTTTTAAACGTATTTGAACCAACCATTTAAACAGTTTTAATCCATGTTGTTTGTACTTTTGTAATGTTCTAGGTAGTGAACATAATCAGGAAAATATGAACACCATGAACGTAGCAGTTTCTTCACATCTGTCTGCACTTTCATGTGGTTTCTGTCATCTATTTGAATTAGAGAATCAGAATTTGACTTTCAGTGGGTGTTTGAAGGGGGCTTGAATGTAGAAACATGCTTCTGCCTCTATCTGGAGTGGGGCTCATGGGCAAAGGAAATGCATTAAATCAATGATATTTCTTTTCAAGTCTTTCCTCATTTATACCATTATCTCACCATTAAAAATTTTTTTTGTCTAAATGCGTTTATACTTTTATTTTTGTGCTATTGCATGGATAAATTATATTCAAAGTTTCATGCACACACAAAAACCCTTACCTCCTTGAGGTGTCAGGGACTGAGTAATATACCTCTCAGGTGGTTACTAGATAACAGTGTGGGTACAAGTAACGTTTTGACAAGGAAGAAACCTGAGTTTTTCCAGCGGGGAGAGGACTAGGGTATGTTGGGCATGACCATCCATAAGAATGAGACAGGATCCTCTGATCATCCTTTTCTCCCGCTGTAGGAGAAGGTTGACAGGACAGCCTGCAGCAATCCTGATCTTCATCTGAACAGGGCAACGGTAAGACCCATGGGGTGGTGGTCGTCTGCAAGTCACCTGAGTGACATCTGGGTCTTAGCCTGGGACGATAACTGAGTATTCATAGGGACAGGACTGAGTACAAACTGCAAGAGGAAAGCCATGTTATTTCGAAGGAGAGCAGGCTCAGTTTGACTTTAGGATCTGATGGAGTCTCTGGCAGGAAGGCGGATGGGGCCAAGGCGGTGGGAGGGTACACAGAGGATGGAGGGACAAGTTTAGAAGACCTTTCTGAAATGTTCATTATAAATATAAAAATAGAATGACCCACTGTATGCAGCATAACTATGTTCGAATTTGGAAGTTAGCGTCTTTGAAACGATTCCATCTTCGGTGTTTGTGATCCTATGAACCAGGAGGAGGGATGTAAAGCATTACTGTTTCTTCAGGCTGTTTGTTGCAGAGCAGGGAAACCACTGGGAAGAAAACAATTTATTTCTGTAGATTCCTAGCACATTGTGCCATTACTCCCCCTGGCATAGTTTGTGTTAGATTCACATGTAATTGGGAGGTTTTTGTTTACTTCTTGTGCAGTTACATAAATATGAAGAGAATTACGGGGAGGCCCTGGAGGGCTTCTCTCGGGCTGCATTACTGGATCCTGCCTGGCCAGAGCCCCGGCGACGAGAGCAGCAACTTCTGGAATTCCTGAATAGATTAACCAGCCTTCTTGAGAGCAAGGTAAAGGTGTCAGAAGGCTGGATCCTTCTTTTATTCTCCTGGGGGTCAATAAAATAAGAATAAAATAGACTTTGGTCGAAGTGACACTATCTCCAGAAGTGGGTAGGTGGGAGTAGGAGTAGACTGTCAGAGAGAGTGACTAGTTTATAGCTCTTTATCTTTTTCCTTTTTCCTTTTTTTTTTTTTGGCAGGGAAAGGTGAAGACCAAAAAGTTGCAGAGCATGCTGGGAAGCTTGCGCCCAGCCCATCTGGGCCCTTGTGGTGATGGGCGCTACCAGTCAGCCTCTGGGCAGAAGTTGACTCTGGAGCTCAAGCCACTGAGTGCCCTACAGCCTGGGGTGAACAGCGGTGCTGTCGTCCTTGGAAAGGTGGTGTTCAGCCTCACCACAGAGGAGAAAGTCCCCTTGTGAGTTCCTCTTGCCTTTCCTCTTTTTCATTCTTTTGAACTCACGGGTCTTACATCCTGGCCCTTCTCTGACAGTGAGGCCGTTGTTAGTGGTCACAGATTAGTGCATTCCACTTCCCTCTGTGACTGTCCCGTGAGGAGGTATTGTCTAGGTGATGTCTCACAAGTCTCTCCCTACATTTTGTCATCACCCATTTTTTTTTTTTCCGGAGCTTGGTGCTCTGTGGATTCCTACATCCATAGTTGAAATTTGAATGCTGATTTTTATAAGGCAAATGGAAACCTTGAAATTCTTCTGCCTCTTTGTGTTTGAGTGATCACAGAAGTTGGGAGAGGGAGAGTTTTCAGTCCTCTTGGGACTTAGGTATGCCTAGGTAGTTCTGGAAGGTTAGCTTTGAGTTAGAATTTAAGGCCTGATGGGGAGATAGTCTTAGATGTTATTCAACAAATATTTATTGTGCATCTGGTATATGTGTGGTAGGGAGTGAGATGTAAAGGATCCAAGTGAAGGTGCTTACAGTCTAGCAGAGGGAATGAGTTAAGAACATTCTCTAAGAAAACATATATTTTTTTAAAGATTTTATTTTTGTTTATTTTTATTATGTTCAATTAGCAAACAATGCACTGTTAGTTTTTGATGTAGTGTTCAAAGATTCATTAAAAGATTTTATTTTTTTAAGTAGTCTGTACACTCTTAGTGCAGGGCTTGAACCCATAACCCTGAGGTCATGAGTCACACACTCTACTGACTGAGCCATCTAGATACCCCTCACTTAGAAATTTATTTATTTATTTATTTATTTATTTTAAAGATTTTATTCATTTGTCAGAGAGAGAGCACAAGTGGGGGAGCAGCAAGCAGAGGGAGAGGGAGGGGGAGGGGGAGAAGCAGGCTCCCCACTGAGCCTGATGCAGGACTCGATCCCAGGACCCTGTGGTCATGACCTGAGCTGAAGGCAGACACTTAACTGACTGAGCCACCCAGACGTCCCTCACTTAGAAAATTTTTAACTCTTGAAAAATTACAGTTAAGTCCATGTCGCCACCCTTGGTCCTTCACTCACTTCCTGATCTGTCATTGACTGGTTTCTTTTTTTTGTTGTTTTCTACCAAATTTATTTTGTCTGGCATCACCAGTGTCTGGTCCAGTGGCTTCCACCACATGGCTCTACAACATTCTGACTTCTTTCTCACTGTTCCTTTTCATATATTCTGCTTCATCCAGACCCAAACACTTCCTGTTATATGCCTGAGCTTTCTCCATGGCATTCTCTAGAGACACATGAGTTGAAGAGCAAGAAGATAGTTGAGAAGAGTTTAGTTAACTAGAGCAGATCCTAAAACTAAGAGGAATGAGAAGGAGAGATAGACAAAGGTGGATTTTAGGGGGCCTAGAGGACAAATATTTCGTCACTCCTTGGTTTCTCGTTTTCTTAACTTCTTAATGTTAAGTTCTAGGAAGATTCTGTTTTTGTTCCTTTCCTTTTTTCTCCCTTTATCAGGATGGCAAATGAGTGCCAGCTTCTATCACTTAGCAGTGGCTGCTCAACGTACTGTGTAGAAGGGTTCTGAGGCTTTGATTGGATTCACCAAGAGAATGCTGGGCTTGATTGCAGTGTTGGTTGTGAATTTCGGTGTGCCAAGTGTCACACCCAAGTGTGTCCCAGTTCTTTATCATCTCATTTAGAGGTAATCTCTTTTGGTGATGTCATATAAACCCAAGGCTGTGGCTGCCCCTGCCATGCTCACAGGTGTATCTCCAGTCTAGGCCTCATTTCTAAGTTTTGGGTTCCTATATCCAGCTGCCTCAGGGTTCCCATCAGAAATCTCTAGTCCACTATGTCCAAAATTCCTTTCTTCCTCTTTCTCTCTAAACTGTTTCTCCTCCCTCACTTCCTTGTCAGTCAGTGGTAGCACTTCCGCTCAGTCACTTAATTAAGACTTCTGGGGGCGCCTGGGTGGCTCAGTGGGTTAAGCCTCTGCCTTCAGCTCAGGTCATGATCTCAGGGTCCTGGGATCGAGCCCCGAAAAGGGTTCTCTGCTCAGCAGGGAGCCTGCTTCCTCCTCTCTCCCTCTGCCTGCCTCTCTGCCTACTTTTGATCTCTCTCTCTGTCAAATAAATAAATAAAATCTTAAAAAAAAAAAAAAGAAAAGAAAGAAAAAAAGAAAAAAGACTTCTGGAAGTTCTCCTAGAATTCTCCATTCTCCAGGATTGCAGTGCTCACCAAGTCCAGTACTTTTTTTTTTTTTTTTTTTTTTTTTTTTTTTTTATCTCTGGACACCATGTAGCCCCTTAATGCTTCTCCAGACGGGTTCTGACTCCTTGTTTTTTGTCCAGTGTTCCACAGTGCAGAGAAATATTTTCACAATGTAGAGAAATAACACAATGTTAGATGCCATTTCTTGTATAAAATCCCTTCCTACTACTGTGCTTACTTTCAGGATAAAGTTTGAACTCTTAGGTTAGCTTAGCATGCAAGGTCCCTCATAATCTGCTCCCTGCCTGCCTCTTTCCATTCTCTTCTTTCACTTTCCCATGTTTGCCTCTTGTTCCTGTCATGGCATTATTTTGTAGGTTCCAGAACAGCTGTTTTCATGCCTGTATACCTTTACACACAGTTCGTGTCTGTCTGGATAATCCTTGGGCTGCTTCTTGATACAGCTCACATTTTTCCCCTCCAGCATTTTATTTTAAATTTTTCAAACACGGCAAAATTGAAAGAATTTTGCACTGAACGTCTGTGTACCCAACCACCTATATTCTACCACTAATATCTTACTTGGCTTATCACATATCTCTGTGCCCCTTATTCATCCATTGATCTATCTTATTTTCAGTCCGTTGCAGAGTAAATTGCAGAGATCAACAAACTTTCCTCTAAATACTTCAGCGTGTAGTTATTAACTAGAGCTCAGTATTTGTTTAGTTTTCTTCTTTTTATGTTAAATTTACATATAATGAAATAGACAAATCTTAGTGTACATTTGCTAAGTTTTGACTAACATACATATGTGTAACCCAAACACCTGTCAAGACAGAGCACATTACTTACCAGCACCTAGGAAAGTTCTCATGAGTTCCCTCCCAGTTAATCCCTGTTCTCATTCCCCCAGAGGTTTTCTGTTCCAACTGCAGATTAGTTTTCCTTTTGTAACCCAGATGATTTTTCATCCTTTACCATTCCATTTGAGGGTCTCCTCCTCAAGGAAACCTTCCCTGCTTTCTAGTTTTGAACATTTCTCCTCTGGGTTCCCACAGTCCCACCTTTGGCCTCACTGAACCCAGCATGAGGGAGAAGCTGTTCTAGTACCTCTGATACTTGTCCTGTAAGTGATGGTTTAAGTGTCTGACTCCTGCTAGACTGTAAGCTCACTCATAGCTGGATCAGTGTCTTCTTGCTAAGCACAAAGCTCGACAGGTGATAGGTATTCAGTGAAAGTTTGTGGGATTCAATGAAATTGACAGTGATGGTTAGAGAGTTGGAAGGTTGTGATGGTTAAATTGATAGACCAGGAATAATGTTGCAGCTGCAACATTTTGAGGTGGTTCATTATTAGTATTTATTGAATGGTTCCAGCGTGCCTATGTCTCAAGTGTGTGGCAAAGTGACTGATGAGTCTTGTGCGTATGCTTGTTCAAAGATACTATATATGTAAGACAAATGAGGACTCAGACTTGCATAGTGGATGATGGTACCTGTCATAAGTTTTCTAAATAAGTAACTGAGAAAACATTTGTTTATTTTGTTGGTATTTTAAAACCACTGTTTTTGCTCTTCTTTCCTGCCCACTTTCCTCCCCATCCCTTCCTTATCCCATCTTAACCTGCAGTACATTTGGCCTGGTAGATTCAGATGGACCTTGCTATGCAGTAATGGTGTATAACATGGTACAGAGTTGGGGAGTGCTCATTGGGGACTCTGTAGCCATTCCTGAGCCCAACCTTCGGCTTCACCGAATTCAGCACAAAGGAAAAGTGAGTGATGGCGAGGATTTTTTCCCCGGCTCATAGGCTCTGAAAGTGGGGCCGAGTTTGTCTCTTTTAATGAATATGTAAAATAATGCATATATATGTATGTGTGTATACATGTGCATACAGGTAATTTTTTTTTTTTTTACTAAAAAAGGAAACTATTGGTAAACAAAAAGAATTTTAAAAATGGACTGGACAGAGGAAGACAATCTGTGTGATACTGTATGATATCACTTCTATGTGGAGTCTAATAAAGCTGAACTTAGGAGAACAGAGAATACAATAGTAGTTGCCAGGGGCTGTGGGGGTGGGCACATTGGGGAGCTAGTGTTTAAGGGTGCAGACTTGCAGCTAGTAGATAAATGTGTCCTGGAGACCTACTGCATAGTAAAGCGATTACAGACAACAGTGTGGTATTATATACTTCAGAGTTGCCAAGAGTCTAGATCTTAATTGTTCCCATGACAAAAAAAGCAGTGACAATTATTTGACATGATAGAGGTGTTAGCTAATGCCATGGTGGTCATCAGATTCCAGTATATATTATATATTATATATTATAAATATTAAATAGGCATGTTTACACCTTAAACTTACACAGTGTTAGATGCCAGTTATCTCAATAAAAATTTTTTTAAAAAATGGACCAAAACATTATCACTCAGATGTTATTACTGTTAGCAGTTTTATATGTACACCTCCAGTCTTTTTTCATAAATCTATACATATGCATTCATACGCATATTTTTTTTTTTTTTTTAAAGATTTTATTTATTTTATTTGACACAGAGAGAGAGATTACAAGTAGGCAGAGAGGTAGGAAGAGAGACAGGGAGAGGAGGAAGCAGGCTCCCTGCTGAGCAGAGAGCCCGATGCGGGCCTCGATCCCAGGACGGTGAGATCATGACCTGAGCCGAAAGCAGAGGCTTTAACCCACTGAGCCACCCAGGCGCCCCATACGCATATTTTTAAAAGGAGTGGAATAGTACATGTCATGTTTTGAACATTTCCTGTGTTTTTACATATTCTACAACATTGTTTTAAATCGACATACAGAGGTGGTGATAAAGATGATGATAGTTAACATTTACTGAACATTTAGGTGACTGCTAGACACTGGATTAAGAGCTTTTTTTGCCTGTATTGGCTCATTTCATAAGCAAAGAAATCTTATATGAGTCGCTATTTAACCACTTCTCACCATTTAGATTAGGGGTTGGCAAATGATGGCCTATTGACCAAATCTGGCCCCTGCCTATTTCGTATGGCCTGTGAGACAAGAATAGTATCTGTATTTTCAAATAAAAACAATTGGAAGAAGAAGAAGAATTGGTGATAACTGAAAATTCCAGAAAATTCAAATTTCAGTGTCCACAAGTTAATTTTCTTGGAGCTGAGCCACGCTCATTTGTTCACGGTTGTCTGTGGCTGTTTTTTTGCAGCGTCAGAATTGAATAGTTCTGTGACAGAGACCATAGCACCCGCAAAGCCTAAACTGTTACTTGGCCATTTACAGAAAAAATTTGCTGCCCCCAGATCTAGATTATTTCTGATTTTTCCCTGTTGTAAAGGCACTGTAGTGAAAAAATTTTTATCTGTCCGTATCCAGGATTATTAAATGAATTCTGAGGTAGAATTCTGGCTCTAGATTTAGAATTCTAGAGAATTAGAGTTCTGCAGAATTCTAAGACTTTTGGTACATATTGCCAAGTTAATTTTTGGAATATCATACCAGTTCTTACCAACAGTAATGTGAGCAATTGTTTCTCTAGTTTTCTCAGCTCTGGGGAGAAACCTTTGAAACATTATATGCTGCTTTTACATAAAAAATATAGCATTAGTATTGTTTTGCTTTGGTTTCTTGATTATTGGTGAGATTGAACATTTTATCATGTGTTTATTGACTATATTCCTTTCATAAATTGGCTTTTTTTTTTTTTTGGTCATTGCCCCTATTCCTGTTAGGATGTTAAAAAAAAAGTGATTTAATTCACCTCATTACTTTGACTTAAAAACTGCCTTCACACTCCCAGTGGGACAATATTTTTTGGATAAAGAAGATCTTTTTTAACATATTTTATAACTTAAAGTACATTTGAACTGATAAAGGGAACTATCCTTTCTGTTATTAGAAGAATGTCTAAACTATACATTGTATTTCTTCCTGCTGATGCAGAAGGAGAAGTAACTTGAATTTATGTTTAGCAGGTTAATTTTGGGCCTTATAAACACTTGGACTTCGAGTTCCTCAGAATTTTCACTGGTGGCTCTGTGTATCTGGGTTTTTATTTTTGTTTTTAAGATTTTATTTTTAAGTAAGCTGTGTACTCAGCATGGGGCTCGAACTCACAGCCCTGAGAGCAAGAGTCACATGCTCCACTGACTGAGCCTGCCAGGCGCCCCTAAGGGCAGATTCTGTGAGAGCTGGTGGCGGTGGCCTTTTGCTAGGCTGTGCCGGAACCTGTCTTTTTCAGAGAATTGTCCCATTCTTGTAGTGATATTACTGGCATCCGACCTGCCTCAGATTTTCCTTCTGAAGATTGAAAACTTGGGGAAAATTACATCCTTTAGCTAGCTCAGCTTTGTTTCTTTAATGTGAGATGGAGGTAAGGGGTGCATCTCCTGAGGGGGAAGGAATGGGGAGAAAGTCCCTGCTGGTGTATCCCTGTGCTGAAGTTGCTTCTGTCTTAGGATCTATAGCAAACCCTTGTGTGTTTGTTTTTTCTAGGACTATTGCTTTTCCAGTGTTCGTGTGGAGACACCCCTCCTGCTGGTGGTGAATGGGAAGCCTCAGGGCTCCAGCAGTCAGGCTGCTGCCACAGTGGCATCACGGCCCCAGTGTGAATGACCTTACTTGACTTGCATGCTGAAGAAGAAGTCGGGGCAAGAGGAGAAGCTCACAGGCACTCAGCAGCTGGACCAGCTACATCCCGTGACTCAGCCGGGCCGGGGCGTTGTTTGAGATGATGACTTTCCTTTCCTCTGTCCTGTGAGACACTGTGTGTCTCCTCTTCCCCTCCTTTTATCTTGTTCCAACTCTCTGAGGCCACATACTCCCCTGGTGTAATCCCTGCTGCCTCTTTCGTTGCTCTTCTATGTTTTAGGCAAAGAGCATGGACTTGGTAGAAGTGTGGGATCTTGCCATGGGACGGCGTTCCCAAGGTTCTTGTTCTTGCCTCCTTCCTGAGCCTCATGTGTACATATCATTTCAGTATTTATTGCTAAGGGAGGGGGCTTAATTTTTTAATGGCTTGTTTGTTTTTTGGGTTTTTTTCTTTTTTTTTTTTTTGCAATTTTTATTTTATTTTTATTTTTAAACTTTAGGTTCTTCCCCTGCTTTGGGGCTGGAACAGAATTAAATTTGTTTGGAGAAAAAAATACCATGTAGTTTGGCTTCATTCTCTCCAAGCTTGGATTTTGGTTTTAGGATCACTTCAATCCACTGGAGTAATCTCCCCTGCCACCCCACACCAACCTTTTTTTTCTTTACATAAAATAGTTCATTTCTCTCCCAGTTAAAAGAATTCTGGCAACAGGCAGCCCAGGGCAGGAATGGCAACCCCACAAAGGCGCTGGGAAGTAGTTTCCTACCATTTTGCCCTTCTGTCATCCCTAGGGCTAGTGGCCCTCATTATGGTGCAAGATGACAGCAATATTATTCTAATAGTGTTACTAGGCTACAAGACCAGAGAGAGCTAGATATTCAGTTCTTTAGATTATAGTGATACGTTTTGTAGTAGTTTCTCTTTTTTTCCCCTAAGGTTGATTTATTTGAGAGGGAGAGAGAATGCACACATGTGTGAGCAGCGGGAGGCAGAGGGGAGAGAATCTTCCAACAGACTCCCCACTAAGTGTGGAGCCTGACCTGGGACTCGATCTCAGGACCCTGAGATCATGACCTGAGCCAAAACCAAGTCGGACACTTAACTGACTGAGCGACCCAGGTACCATGGTCCTGTTGAACTCTTGATCAGTGGCTTGAGTATCATTGGTGACTCATTGATTTTATAAAGAATATAAAACTCAGAGGACTCCTCAGAGAATGTATGATAAAATAAGCTAAATGGATAATAATAATGGGTGATAAAACTAAAGAAGTTACAAGGGCTGAATCTAAGACAAAAGTTTGAAGTCATTCTTTGGTCCCAAAGGCCAACTTCCTAGGTGTACCTTTAGCATCAGGTGTGAAAAATTACTGGGAATTTTAGTAGATGAAGTTAGGAGGAGTAGTCCATATGCACTGTTGCAAAAACTCTGTTTTCCAACTGTACCAATGAGTCTGTAGTTGCCAGGGAGTTTTTAACAATGTCTGTCAGCCCACACGTGGAGCTTTGTGCACAGTTCTGAGACCTGCAGTCATGGGAGAGCAATCAGGAACTTGAAGGGATGTAAAATGCCTTGAGAAATGGCTGAAAGCAAGTGGGAAGGAAGTAGGGGTGTGATGTGTGTGATGTGTCAGTAGAGAGATGAGAGCCGGTCACTCTTGCCCTTTTACCCAAGTCCTGAGTGTGATTTGACATACGTGGTGTTAGGACCAGATAGTAGAAAAATGTGCCTAAATGGGGTGTCTTAATTGGATGGGGGCCACACATGTGGGGCAGCCATCAGGTGGAAGCTGGTGGTGCAGATGGTGAAAGAATTGACCTGAGGCAGAAAAGGAGAGAAGTTTATTGACTACACTGCAGGGGAGCAGTAGGCAGGAGGGCAGAGGAGAGGCGGTCTGCCCACCACTGCCAGGCAGCGTGTGGGGGCTGTATTTAAAGGGGGAAGGTGAGGAGGTATGTGACCTATGGAATTTTCTCGTTTTTGGTCACTGTGCCTGGTTGTAAGTAGCTCATTGGTCAGTGAGGGCCTATGAAGATTTTGAGGTGGAGTGCCTGATGGGCCCTGGTGTGGTTGTGGGCCTTTCTACCTTCCAAGGGTCAAGCCTGTTTGCCTAAAAGCGACCTCTACAGTAGAGTGAAACAGAACTTAAAGGATTTATGATGAAGTCAGGTGAGTATGCAAACATGTACGTGCAGTTTAAAGAGTAATTAGAATACCTGAGAAAATGTCCACCTGGCTTAGAAACTAGAATATCCCTAGTATCTTAGAAGACCTTGTGTGTCTCTCCAGGAGCTCATTTGTTTTCACAGCTGTATAATATTTCATTTTATGATTGTGCACAGTTTAATCATCCTACTGTTGAAGGATGTTTGGGTTTGTTGTTGTCAAGGTGGCACATTGTTATTGTTCTGCACATGTCCTGAATGTGTAAGTGCAAGAGTTTCTTTAATAGCGATGGTTCTTAAAAGGCTGGTTCCCAGACCAGCACCACCCAGACCAGCGTCGGCACCACCTGGAACTACTTTTTATTTTTCAGAGAGAGTTAATGAGAAGCTGGGGAGGAGGAAGAGGCTAAGGGAGGGATTGCATTCCATATATAGATCAATTTAGGAAGAATAGACATCTTTATAACTTTGAATCTTTTTATCCATGATTTTCTTCATTTATTTAAGTCTTCTTCAATGTCTTTCAATATAATTATATATTTTTTCCAGAAAAGTCTTATATATATTTTATTTTTTTTAAGATTTTATTTATTTGAGAGAGAGAGTGAGAGCTTGAGAGGGGGGAGGGTCAAAGGGAGAAGGAGACTCCCTGCTGAGCAGGGAGCCCGATGGGGGACTAGATCCTGGAACTCCAGGATCATGACCTGAGCTGAAGGCAGTCGTTTAACCAACTGAGTCACGCAGGCGCCCCTTATATATATTTTATTAAATTTTTTCCTAAATACTTCATAGTTTTCAGTGCTATTGTAAATAGTGTTGGTTTAAGAATTACATTTGTTATGTTTGGGAATAGAAATACAACTGACTTTTTTTTTTTTCAAATATTTTATTTATTTATTTGAGAGAGTGAGTGTGTGTGAGCACAAGCATGGGAAGCTGAAGAGGGAGAGGGAGAAGCAGGCTCCCCATTGAGCAAGGAGCCTGACACAGGGCTGGATCCTAGGAGCTGAAGGCAGATGCTTAACCTCCTGAGTCATCCAGGCGCCCCCAACTGGCTGTTTTATATATTTCATAGCTGTGACATTTTTAGAATCTCTCATTCTAGTAATTTGTTGCCTCTGTTTTGTATCCTCCTTTCCAAACCTTTTATATTTTACCTTTTATTTTCTGTGTAGTCATGATCTCCAGTATGCTGAATACAAGTGATGATTGCAAGCATCCTTGTCTTGTTCCTATACTTAAAGGAAATAAAGGAAATATTTTCAATATTTAATACAAAGTATAAACTCATAAACTAATAAATAACACTTGTGACCCACAGATACAAAATCCTAAATAGTATGCAAGTGAATCCAGCAATATATGCGATAATATGTATCCTGACTATTGAAGGTTTGTACCAAGAATGCAAGTTTGGTTTATTAATTGAAAGTTGAGTGTTCTACTTCACTACATTAGCAGATTAAAGGAGAAAAATTGTTTGCCATCTCAATAAATGCAGAAAAAGCATTGGATAAAATACATCATGACAAACACTCAAAACAGGTGTGGAATCTAAGAGCAAGTATATGTAAAAAGCACATAATCTAGTCTGGTTTTGATATGAACGTTATGCTAGCCTTATACAATGAGTAAAGAGTGTTTATTCTGCATGTTTATTTGAAAAGTTTATTTTAAATCAGTTTATCTTTTTCTTGGTAAAACTTGCATATAAAATTATCAGTACCTGACTTTTTATTATAGTTTCAAATTTTTATTTAAATTCTAATTAGTTAGCATATAGTGTAATACTGGTTTCAGGTGTAGAGTACAGTGATTCATCACTTGTGTATAGTGTACCCAGTGCTCATCACAACAAGTGCCCTCCTTAATCCCCATCACCCATCGAGCCCATCCCTTGCCCTCCTCCCCTCAGCAACCCTCAGGTTGTCTTCTGTAGTTAAGAGTCCCTTAGGGAACTGAGGGTTACTGGGGGGTGGGAGGGTAGGGATAGGGTGGCTGGGTTATGGACATTGGGGAGGGTTTGTGCTATGGTGAGTGCTGTGAAAGGTGTAAGCCTGATGATTCACAGACCTGTACCCTTGGGGCAAATAATAAAAAAAAAGTCCCTTATGGTTTGTCTCCCTCTTTTTTTCCCTTCCTTCCCCTATGTTCATCTGGTTTATTTCTTAAATTCCACATATGAGTGAAATCATCTGGTATTTGTCTTTCTTTGATTTCGTTTAGCGTAATAGCCTCTAGTTCCATCTACATTGTTGCAAGTGGCACTATTTCATTTTTTATGGCTGAGTAATATTCTGGTGTGTGTGTTTGTGTGTGTGTGTGTACCTTTATCTTTATCCATTCTCCAGTGGATGGACATTTGGACTCTCCATAGTTTGGCTATTGTGGACATTGCTGCTATAAACATTGGGGTGCAGGTGCCCCTATGAATCACTATGTTTGTATCCTTTGGGTAAACACCTAGTAGTGCCACTGTTGGGTTGTAGGGTAGAACTATTTTTAGCTTTCTGAGGAACCTCCATACTGTTTTCCAGAGTGGCTGTACCAGCTTGCATTCCCACCAATAGTGCAAAAATTTCCCCTTTCTCTGCATCCCTGCCAACATCTGTTGTTTCCTAAGTTGCCAATTTTAGCCATTCTGACAGGGGTGAGGAGGTATCTTACTGTGGTATTGATTTGTATTTCCCTGATGATGAGTGATGTTGAACATCTTTTCATGTGTCTCTTAGCCATCTTGATGTCTTCTTGAAAAAATGTCTATTCATGTCTTCTACCATCTGGCATTTTTTAATGGCAACATTAACTACTGATTTAAATTCTTTAATGTTTATTCTCTTGATTTGATTTTGATATTTTATATTTTTTAGTAATTTATACATTTCATTAAGTTGTACAAATTATTTGTACTATGTTCCTTATTTATTTATTCTTTGTGGTATCGGAATTTTTGTTCTCATTTTCTCTACCAATATTGTTTATTTGTACCTTGTGTCTTTTCTTTCTGCAGTTTGTCTCTTACAAGTGTTCAAAGAACTTTGTTTTCCCCCATCTTTTGTATTTTTTCCATTTTATTAATTTTTATTTGTATCTTCATACAATTGATTTTACTCTTTCCCAACTGTTATAAGAATGGCTATTTGTAACCTGGTATATGTTTTTTACATCTGATAGGCAACATGACACTTCATTTTTTTAAACTTATGTTCCTTTATCTGTGATATTGAGCATTTTTAAAATTTAAATTCAATAGCCAATGTATAGATATTGAGCATATTTTAACAAAATATTTGTTAGTTACTTTATGAATTTGATGTGAAATGTAACAGAGGACATCCAGGACTGAGGAAACCATGTTAAAGAAAAAAAATTTAGGGACATATGTTTAGGAAATGATACAGCACTTTGTATGTTCTATATTATATGGCCTGTGTTTCATTGTATTAGAATTACTTGGTTATATGGTTTGAAGTTTTTAAGGACAGACATGAATTCATACTTATCTTTGAGCTTTAGACATTATCACATACCGTGGAGGGTTAGACATTGCCTGACTGAATAACAGATAGCTGGCTGCCTGAATAGATGGTGGATTAGGAAAGAAGGACATATTCAACTAATATAGAGGGTGTTGACACCTTGTATGCAGAATAATAATAATGTTGAAACTGTATTCTATTGGAGTGAAGAGCCTGTAGTGCAGGGTGCCTGCTCTGTTTGCTCCTCCTGTAGGTCAATGTGGTCACTAGCCTTTGAACAAAACAGAGGAGGGATGGGTGGGTGGCTCAGTCACTAAGCATCTACCTTTGGCCAGGTCATGATCCCAGAGTCCTGGGATTGAGTCCCACATTGGGCTCCTTGCTAGCAGGCTTTTTCTCTCTGCCTGCAGCTCCCCCTGCTTGCGCTCTCTCTTTCTCTGACAAATAAATCTTAAGGAAAAAAAAAAAAAAAGAAAGAAAGACAGCGGAAATTGTGCTATTCTTCATCAGAATATAGAGCATGGAGGTCAAAATTAGGGAACGAGAGGATGGAATATATCAGTCCATGGTTTAACTGGGGAGCAGAACCTTTAGGAATTAGGGGATAAAGGATTTATCATACAAATTAGACCTTATGCAATTGTCAGAGGGGCTGGAGAATTGAAGATCCAAGAGGAAATTAGGAGTCCCCAGCCAGTCAGTCTGAGAAGCCAAGCACAGCCAGCCACTGAAATGGGACTGCAGAGGGAAGGTTGGTGTTTGTTGGGGGTGGGGGGGTTGTATGTGGGAGGCTATGCCACTGTAAACACAATCTCCGTGGGCCTGCCCACCATTGGCCAGACCGTCAGTTATAAAGAAGAGTAGGGCAGAGTAGGGGAGAGTGAGAACAAGTCAGAACTTGTTGGTACCTCTGTGTCTGTCACCACCTCTTGCCACAACAACCTTCAGAGTAATGACTACTGATTGATTTCCATCTTGTAGGTCTTGTGAAAATTGCTTTTTTGGCCCACTCCAGACCAGAACTGTGAAGGGCAGAGGATACTTGGAAATGTAGTTCCAGCTCAGCAGGCTGACGCAGTGCAATCCAACACAGAACTGCTAAGAGGAGGATACTCCAAGGGTTTCGGAAGTTGAAGCTTATGACTAGGTTCTACAGGGGAAAGAAAAGAGGCCTAAGTATAGTGATTAGGGAAGAACCAAGAAGAGAAATGCCAAGTGCTCAGTCTGAGGGAAGAACCATGAGCACAGTGAACGGTGCCAAAATAGGCACTGTTTCCTTTTTATTTTTTAAAGATTTTATTTATTTATTTGACACAGAGAGGGATCACAAGTAGGCAGAGAGGCAAGCAGAGAGAGAGGGGAAGCAGGCTCCCTGCTGAGCAGAGAGCCCTTTTCAGGGCTCTATCCCAGGACCCTGAGATCATGACCTGAGCCAAAGACAGAGGCTTTAACCCACTGAGCCACCCAGGCATCCCTAGGCACTGTTTCTGATTTGTGGATGAGCATATCCCTCGTAGTGAGGTCAGAATCTTCCTGAGTCCTGCTTTCTATAAGCACAATTCCTCATCCCATATTTAAATGATGGTGGCCTTAGGAGTTCTACCTGTGGCCTGTGGCTTCTCTTCCTCAAAACATTCTGCTCACATCGTTTCATTCAGAGCTATGTGTTCCATTACCAAATTAAGTACCAATTTTCCTAAATCTCTATTTCCAGACAGTTTTCCTAAGCACTAGTGATAAATTTTTACCAGCTTACTAGGCCGTATGTGCCACAAACACTTTAAATCCAACATCTCTGAGGCACAACTCATTTTCTCTGGCAACCACCTCTGTTGTCTCCATGTTAGCAGCTGACATCACTGTGTATTCAGTTATACAGGTCAGAAACTTGGGAAGTCACCTCTGACAGTTCCTCCTTCATTTCTGATAGGCAGTCTGTCATTGGATATGTTGATCATACCTCCTAAATATCTCATTTTCTTTCCATTTGTATTATCTTAGTTCAGTGGTTCAGCATTTCTTGCCTGACTATTGCCATGGGTTTTTTTTTTTTTTTTTGAGAGGGAGATTGAGTATGTGTGCACGTGCGAGTGGGGAGGAGAGAGCGTGAGAGAGAATCTTAAGCAGACTCCATGCTGAGTGTGGAGCCCAACATGGGACATAGTCTCATGATGGTGACATCATAACTTGAACCAAAATCAAGAGTCAGTTTGCTCAACCCACTGACCACAAAGATGCCCCTACAATGAGTGGTCTCCTTTTTATTTTCTCTATAGTTAAAATCATTTCCCTCCATTTAAAAACTTTTTAATAATAATGATCATAATAATAGTATTGTCCAAGTTTATAACCTAGTAAGTAGCAGAGCCAGGATTTGACATCTTAACTGTTGTTCTGTTTCAAATGCTGTCGTCAAGTTTCTTACTTCTCTGAGATTCCATGTCCCCATCTGTGAAATGGAGATAATATCATTACCTACCTTGTAGGATTGTTGTGAGATTTAAATGAGTGAACTTATGTCCTCTGTGGTACAGGACAGGCAGAGACAAGCAGGACAACCCTCAATTATGCTGATATTCCAGTTGTATGGCAGCTGGAATTTGACCCCAGTCATCCTGGCTCTAGAGTTTGTAAGCTTATCCATTCTGCTAATGTGCTCTGCTGCTGTTTCAGAAATGGGAAATGTTGCCAACAGTTTCACCTTTCTCAAACATCAGTCTGATCATATTACAGTAGTCCCCCCTTATCCAAGGTTTCGCTTCCATGATTTCACTTTCTGCCGTTTCTGTTACCCCCATCAGTCACTGTCTGGAAGCAAATGACCCTTCTGATGACTTGTCCAAAGGCCTTAGGAGGCTAACACTAGGTCACAATGCCTATGTCATTCACCTCACTTCGTCTCATCACATAGGCATTGTATCACCTCACAGCATCACAAGAAGAAGAGTGAGTATAATACAATAAGATATTTTGAGAGAAAGACCACATAACTTTAATTACTGTATGTTGTTATAATTGTTCTCTTTTATTATAAGTTCTTGTTGTTAATCTCATACAATGCCTCATTTATAAATTTGACTATCATACATGTACATGTATGGGAAAAAAACAGTGTATGTAGGGTTCAGTATTCTCCAGGATTTCAGGCATCCCCTGGGGGTCTTGGAACGGTATCCTAGTGGATAAAGGGGGACTACCCTATTTCCTTATTTAAAAGCTTTCAACAGTTCTGTAATTCCAGTAAGACACTCCTTCACATGGCCACAGCCTTCAAGTTTTGTCTGCTTATTTATATCTCTCGTTTCTGCTCTTTTCTCCTTGTAATCCTAATGCGTGTTACCCCCAACATATTCTTAATGTCTGGAAAATTTCCAAGCTCTTTCATACCTTAGTACTTTTGCACATGTGATTCCTTCTGCTTGAAATGTGTCCCCCCGCCCCCGCCCCACCGCTGGAGAGTTCCTAACTGTCCTTTGAGATTCAGTTCAAACGTTGCCTTTTTTGTAAAAACTTCCTGAGCTCACTCGAAGCAGATTTTGATGTGTCTGTCTTTATACTCTCAGAACACTTATGACATTGTGTTTTAATTACTTTCTAATTTCCTGTGGGCTGTGAGCTTTTGGAAGGTACTCGTTTTCACAGTCTTAGATCCTAGCACCACACCTGACAAAAATACTTAATAAATTTACATGGAACAGATAAGCAAATTTTAGAAGACTGTAGTCCATGGTGATGAGTGCCTCTTGGTGTCAGGATTCTGTCAGCATTTTCTTTTTTTAAAATTTAATTTCTTTTTTTAATAAAATATTTAAGAGAGAGCGAGTGGGGGTGCACAAGTGTGTGTGGGAGGGGCAAAGGGAGAGGGAGATAGAGTCTTAAGCAGACTCCACGCTGAGTGTAGAGCCTGAATGAGGGCTCGATTTCAAGACCCTGAGATCATGACCTGAGTCGAAACCAAGAGTTGGATACTTAACCTACTGTGCCACCCAGGTACTCCAGACTCCAGCACTTTCTTTCCTACTTACCATTTTACCTGCATCTACAATTTGTAGGCATCGAGCGTTATTGTTGAAAGTGGCATGAGAGCCTATTTCTTCCAATTCTCTATCAATTTAGTTTTATCTGTTTGGTCTCTAGATGTGTGCAGCTGCAATTGTCATTGTGTCATATGCTCTCTCACCTTTTCTTCTTGTGGGAGCCTGTCTCACTGTATCAAATGGAAGAATCTTCCCTGATACCCAGGACAGAAAGTTCTTCCCCTTCAGTCCGTGACTTGCCAGCCTGTTGAGTATTAGGGAGCCACAGTCCCTAGTACCGGCAGGTTTCGTGGCCTTCATTTTTTCTAATCTTGATCCTTTATGCTGAAGTGTTTGTTTATATTTCTATTCTCTTAAAATATTGGACAAAGATGCTATTTTTTTCCAAATGAAACTTTAATGTTAGGATCACTCAACCTATAAGCAAGAATCATGCTTTCACTTTCCTTATCACTTGGTTGGTTTCAGCATGCTCTTACCTCCTGGCAGATTTAGGACAGCAGGCAATCATGGGAAAGTTCTCATAGAAAATTGTGCTTGTGTATGTATATGTGGATGGAGGTGATGGAATGGAGAAGTGGGAAGATGCAGGAGAAAGAAAGCTACTCTGGCTTCTTACCCAGCAGAAGAGGCAGCATTATGCAGTGGGAAGAGAATTGGATTGTGGTTTTCTATTCCCTAATTATAATATTCTTTTTTATTTAATTTCAGGAAGTTAAATATACAAGACTGTGAAATTGTAAAGTTATAAAAAGAGTAACAGAAGCAAGCTTAATTTCCACTCCTGACCCCTAGTTCCCTTGCTGTAGTAACTACTCCACTTTCTCATATTTTCTTCTAGAGATAGTCTATGTATATATAAGCATAGTGGCCTATCACTTAAAATACACAAATTATACCGTTTGTATGATCTTAGGCACCTCTCTTGAACTTCAACATTAACTCCTTTAAATTCCTAGATGGAAATACTAATACATACTCGACAAAACCCACAGGGATTTTGTGACAATGAATGAAGTGCTATTTGTGAACATGCTTGAAAATCATCAGGTACTTTACACACACAGGGTTGGGGGGGTAATCATGGAAGCAGTACTGTTCTACCAAGGTCAATGAGTCGTGGGTGATCTGACTTGACAGGTGTGGTTCAGAGTTGGTAGCAGGGCTATTATGTCACCAGCACCCCACATAACTCCATTGGGTATGCTTTCCAGCCTACAGGGCCTGTCACCCTCGTGGCATGTTCTTGGGGTTTTCTACATGGCTAATCAAGAGATACCACTTGTACGTTAATTGCCAGGTATGGATGCACTTGGGGTGAGAAGTGGACGCTTGCCAGTGTGTGAAACTCCTCTGGCTCCCTCCCTTTTGCTCCCTCTTCATGTTTGGGGAGTTGGTACTGAAACTTGGCTGATGCAACAGTTTGAGTTATGGTCCCTTGGTGATATGGGATCCATTCACTTTTAATTGGTAGTTTCTGGAATCATTTTCCTCTTCCTCACCCTGATTTTCTTTTCTAATTGGCTCTCAGGGGCCTCCAACTCCTGCTTTAATCAACCGAAGCAGAGCTGTTGTAAAGAGTCCCAAACTGGCAACTGGGGACCTCAGGATCTTCCGCTATGACTCTGATTCTTCAAGTTTCTTTTCCAATCTGTTAAAACAACTTTGTCTTTGGATTAGGCCTGGGGGGATGGGAATCCTTTGGGCATTTCTTTCACAGAGGCAGCTTGAACAGTGCCAACCTCTTTAAGACTTTGCCAACTATTGTGTTTGGCCTGAAGTTTTTTCTTCTTGCCAACAGAAAGGGGAGAAGATATTTGGCTGAGGTATCCCAAATGGGCCAAGTGTATGATGGCAGAAAGGAGTAGATGAAAAAAACTTATTCAAGGAAAACTTACTAATTGAGCCTCTATATTTTGGTCTACAGACTGTTTCTCCATAACAAAAAAGACCTGTGGAAAACTTACTTTGTCTGGTTTTTGTCACTGCCCAAAAGAGAGTAAACACTAATTGTGTAGTATTGGCCAATAATTATTATTGGGTTACATTTTTAAGATTATTTTAAAAATATACTTTATCCTTTTTTATTTTAAGATTTTATTTATTTATTTTGACAGAGAGGCACAGCGAGAGAGGGAACAGAAGCAGGGGGAGTGGGAGAGGGAGAAGCAGGCTTTCTGCTGAGCAGGAGCCCAATGCAGGGTTTGATCTCAGGATCTTGAGATCATGACCTGACCCAAAGGCAGATGCTTAACGACTGAGCTTCCCAGGTGCCCCAAAATGTACTTTATTCTTCAAAGTAGTTTTACATTCACAGCAAGATTGAGTGGAAAGTACAGAGAGGTCCCACCTTCTACACACACACACTCACACACACACTTCCCCAACCATCAACATCCTGCATTACAATGGTACATTTGTTTTAGTCAATGAACTTACACTGGTACATTATTATTACCCCAAATCCATGGTTTACATTAGGATTCAGTCTTGAGGTTGTATATTCTTTTTTTTTAAATTTTCTTTTCAGTGGTCCAAGATTCATTGTTTATGCACCACACCCAGTGCTCCATGTAATACATGCCCTCCTTAATACCCATCACCAGGCTCGCCTATCCTTCCACCTCCCTCCCCTCCATAACTTGAGGTGTATATTCTGTGGGTTGTATCCACCATTGTAGTACCATACAGAATAGTTTCACTACCCTAAAAATCCTCTGTGCTCCATTTATTCATCCTTCCCTTCTCCTCTAACTCCTAGCAAAGACTGGTCTTTTTACTGTCTCTACAGTTTCGCCTTTTCCATAATGTCATATGTTGGAATCATAGAGTATGTAGCCTTTTTGGATTGACTTCATGGGTTACATTTTTAAATGACATTTAAAAACATTTTTTAAGTATAATTTTTAATTTATGTTAGAGAATAAATTTATCTCTTTCTAGCATACACAAGAACATTCACGTGACCTCTTTCTGAACATACAAATATTGCTGAAGGGAATTGTCCTGGTTCCAGCTCACACTTGGAGAAGCAAACCAATAGTAGACTTGACTTTGAATACCATATTATCAATGCTCTTTGGCCAGTCCAGTTGAGATCTAGGATGGAAAACTTCTCTGAGGGTTGAATTGTAACCTTTCTACTGAATGATAGGATAGTTGTCAGTCTGCAGGTAAACTTGCTTATAAGGCTGTATCTTGGGACATGACCAAGAAAGACACAGAAATCTTGGTCTATACAGTTTTATCAGTGTTCATTGAGAATTGTATTCTAGATAAAGCAACCATATTTATATATTCTTATTACTATATAATGTATAAGTGATTTATAAACTATTATCAATATCTCCCACAAGATTTTGATCTCTTCTAAGTAGGAAATATGTCTTTCTAAAATGTGTCCCTAACTCTAGTTATCTGTTTATAGTAAACAATAAATGTTGAAAGAATATACATATTCTGTTGTTGACTACAATTCTCTGGACACTTTTTCTATTTTTGCTCACACAAATCTTACTCTTCTTTTTATTTTTTTATTTTTTTTTAAAGATTTTATTTATTCATTTGACACATAGAGAGAGATTACAAGTAGGCAGGGAGGCAGGCAGAGAGAGAGGAGAGAGGAGGAAGCAGGCTCCCTGCTGAGCAGAGAGCCCAATGTGGGTCTCGATCCCAGGACCCTGGGATCATGACCTGAGCTGAAGGCAGCGGCTTTAACCCACTGAGTCACCCAGGCGCCCTTACTCTTATTTTTAAAAGATTTTAAAAATTTATTTGTTTGTCAGAGAGAGTGAGAGAGAGAGAGAGCATAATCAGGGGTAGTGGTAGGCAGAGCAGGCAGAGTAGGCAGAGGGAGAAGCAGGCTCCTGGTTAAGCAAGGAGCCCAAAATGGGACTCCATCCCAGGACTCAGATCACGACCTGAGCTGAAGGCAGACGCTTGACTGACTGAGCCACCCAGGCATACCCACATATCTTATTCTTGCTTTAGATCTAAGATATCAGATTCTCCCATTTTTTTTGAATATTTTACATGCTCATATTGATAGAGAACATAAACAAAATGGCTTCATGGTCCTGCTTATCTTTGCTTAGGTCATGATGACTGTAGAAAATATTAGCCAGAATTCTATCAGGTGAAAAAAAAAGCAGATCTAGATTGCTGGGATTTTAGGTCATGGCCCCACAGCATGGCAGAGTGCATGGTTTCCCAGTGGGGTCAGGGAAAACTGCTTCCCAGGGGATAAGAAATCTTAGTGAAAGTCTAAGCCTACCAGTCTTTTTGCCCTGTTGGCCTTCCTTCTCTCTCTCTCTTTTATTTATTTATTTGTTTAAAGATTTTATTTATTTATTTTAACAGAGAGAGAGAGAGATCACAGGAGGCAGAGAGGCAGGCAGAGGGAAAGGAGGAAACAGGCTCCCTGCTGACCAGAGAGCCCTTTTCAGGGCTCGATCCCAGGACCCTGAGATCCAGGACCCTGAGATCATGACCTGAGCTGAAGGCAGAGGCTTTAACCCACTGAGCCACCCAGGCGCCCCGGCCTTCCTTCTCTTTGTGCTCATTTCCTGGTGCAGGACATTTCCTCCTTGCCCTGTCATGACTTAACAATTGGTGGTGGGAGAACTATATCCTTTATTTTATTTGCTTACCTGTTGTTATAGCCCAATTCATAAGTTGACAAACAAAGAGGAGGCCTCTTTCACTTCTTCATTGGTTCCTCCTAGACTCAGTTCCTGATTAAATTTATAAACATTGATTGAGCACATACTCTAGTATTGGATATGGCAGTATGAAAGTTTTAAGATGAATGTCATATAGCTAGTGAGTGGTAAGCCTGGGCTTAAATCTTGGTCTCCCGAAACCAGGTCTAGTGCTTTTGACACTATACTGGGCTGTTTTGTGGGGCTATTATTGCAAAGTAAGGAAGTGAAAGAAATTATGTGTTCTTATTTAAACCCATGAAAAGATAATGCAGAAAGGACTAAAATTTAATAGTTAAGATTAGTGTGTATAGTGCCTAATTCTCCTTAGGTGTTTATATTTAATTTTTAGATGTGATTTTTCATATATTTAATGTTTATACTTACTTGTTTTATAGAAAAAATATATAACTGAAGGTAAAACCTTGTTAATCCAGCCTTTTAGTAAACCATTTCTGTTTGATGTGTAATTGCTCATATATAAGACATAACCATTGTTTGTCTCTTTTCTTTATTTGGTCATTTGTTTTGTTTCTTAAATTCCACATATGAGTGTAATAATATGGTATTCGTCTTTCTCTGACTGACTTATTTCACTTAGCATAACACCCCCCAGGTCTATCCACGTTGTTGCAAATGGCAAGACTTCCTTCTTTTTAATGGCTGAATGATATTCTTTTTTTTTTTTTCAAATTTGAGAGAAAGAGCACACGTGGGAGGAGGAGCAGAGGGGGAGAGACAAGCAGACTCCCCGCTGAGTATGCAACCTGATGTGGGGCTCGATTCCAGGACCCTGAGATAATGACCTGAGCCAAGTCAGATGCTTAAGCGACTGAGCCACCTAGGTGCCCCATGGCTGAGTAATATTCTATTACTTCTTTATCCATTCATCTGTCATCATCCATTCATCCACCCATGGACACTTGGGCTTCTATCATAGTTTGGCTATTGTAAATAATGTTGCAATAAGCATAGAGGTGCATATATCTTTTTGAATCAGCGTTTTCATTTTCTTTGGATAAATAAACTGTAATGGAATTACTGGGTCATACAGTAATACTATTTTTAGTTTTTAAAGGAACTTCCACACCGTTTTCCACAGTGGCTGCACCAATTTGCATTTCCACCAATAGTGCAGGACGATTTCTTTTTCTCCACAAGAGACATAAGCAGTGTGATAATTTATTTTAATATTAATTATCTTCCAAGCCTCTAGGAAGAAATAAGCAGCCAAAGTCAAAGCTCAAAAGGATGGCAAATGTTATTCTAAGAAATACAAGGACAATCTTATTAAACCAAGGAGGGCATTGAATTGGTGGTTGTAGTAAGTACTATTATGAAGAATAGAGATGGTTGCCTTGGACAGTATGTTTAACAACTGGGGAAGAGATAAGATTCATCGTAATATTGACAATTTGTAGTGATGTAGAATCAACCTCTAGAGAGTTCGTCAAGTTTTAAAGCTACACATATATTCATCTTCATGAACGATTCTGGGAGGAGGAATTGAATCAGAGTAATTCCCTAAGATATTATAGAGAATTGTTGACTAAACAGATTTGCTGTCCCTTATGGCAATGCTTAGAAAATTGTATGCCAAGAAAATGATGTTTGTTTGGCATAGTGGAATAAACTTGAAGGGATTTAAAGTCATCTCTATAAATTCTGGTGAAAAAATTCATTATATTTCTTATGTCCTAAGAAAAAAATTATATGATTAAAATTTATAGTAAATTAAAACATTAAATATTAAAACTCTTCAAATTCTAAGTATTCATCATTGATGAGAAATTTTGTTTGCATGAATACATGGTAGCAAATAGCAGAGGGTATATATTGCTTTTTCTCCTTCCTGGCTATTTAACAGAATTTGGAAAATTCAACTTCTTTGGATCATGCTTCAGGGTGTGATCATTCTTTTTATTTTTAAAAAAAGTTTGTTTATGTATATATGTGCGTATATATGTATTTAGTAATCTATAAACCTAATGTGGGGCTTGAACTCACAGGAGCCCCTGGTATGATTATTCTTTAAATCTCTCAGCTCATCCTTTTCTGTCATTGATAATGTAATGTTAAAAGTTTCCTCACAACGTCTTTTAGCATTATAGTAACATCTAATCAAACTTTCTCTTATCAAGTATTTTAGAAAATGTTTAAGATTTTCCTCAGGCATGCATTGAGGTTGATGTACTCATCTTAATAAATATTCCTCAGGATTCAAGTAATAAAACTGACTAAATGTTACAAAGGAACTCCTCTTAAGTTTCCTTTTTCAGAAGTTGAGGCTTTCATTTTGAATCCATGCACACTGTCGGTACATCAGTATATTTTCATGTGGACTTTGGCATTCTATATGAAATTATTTAGGTGGTATAAGTATCGGGTAAGCCATTTAAGAAGTAAGAAACTGTTAATTTTGGAATCCTTTTATATTTATAGAAGTTTCAAAGATAATACAGGGGTTCCCTGGGTGGCTCAGTCAGTTAAGCATCTGACTTTTGATTTCAGCTGGCATCATGATCTCAGGGCCGTGAGATCAAGCCCGGCATGGAACCTTGCATGGGGCTCTATACTAAGGGTGGAGCCTGCTTGGGATTCTCTCTCCCTCTTTTTCTGCGACCACCCCCCCAATCATGATCTCTCTCAAAATAAAATAAAATTAAAATTAAAAAGAAGATAATGCATAAAATTCCAATGTATCAGTCACCCAATTTCCCCCATTGTTAACATCTTACATGTTACACTTGGTAAAACTAATAAACCAACTTTGGTATATTATTAGTAACAGATCTCCATTATTTGGACTTCATCAATTTTCTCTGAATGCCCTTTCTTTATTCCAGGATCCAATTCAGGGTACCACATTACATTTCGTTGTGCTCTCTCTCCTTTGAGTCTGCGGCAGTTTCAAAGTCTTTCCTTGTCTTTCATGACCTTGACAGTTTTGAGGAGTATTGAGTTTGGTTTCTTGTGGAATGGCCCTCTATCTGGGTTTGATATTCTTTCCTCATGATTTAGACTGTGATTATGGGTTTTAGGGAAAGATACCGCAGAAGTGAAATATCCTCCTTGTCATATCACATATGGAGATATTATATCCACATGACAACACTCGTGATGTTAACCTTCATCACTTGGTCAATGTTGTGTTTGCTAGGCTTCTCCATTGTAAAGTTACTATTTTCCCCTTTCTCTTATATTCCTTGGAAGCAAGTCACTAAGTCTAGACCACCCTTTGGGAAAAAGTGTTAAGCTCCACCTCCTGGAGGGGGTAGTATCTGCAAATATATACTATTCCTCTCTTCTTCCTATCTTCAAGCCACAGATAACCACGACATCCTCCTTGAAAACATTTGTCTACAGCATTTACTGGTATCTCATTTTCCTAAGTTCTTACAACACTTAATGTTCAATTCAAGGGAGGAAAATTAACAAAGTATCAACCTCACCTCTCATATTGGCAAACACATGAGAAAGAGTGTTAACATCCAGTGCTGAGGAGGCTATGGGAAAATGAGCATGCTAATACAAGTTTTTTAGTGAGATATATTTCACATTGCCTAAAATTCACCCTTTTAAAGTGGTGGTAGTTTTTAGTATATTCACAAGGTTGTGCAACTATCACCACTATTTGAATGTAGAATATCTTCACCATTCCCCCCCCAAAACTGGGTACTCATTACCAATCATTCCCCATTCTTCCCCCTGCCTAGTCCTTCATAACTACCAATCTTTCTGAGTTGCCTACTCTGGGAATTTTATGTAAATGGAATCACACAACATGTCACCTTTTGTATCTGGCATGCTTTACTTAGCATAATGTTTTCAAAGTTCATTCATGTTGTAGCAAATATCACACTTAACCCCATTTTATGGCTGAAAAATATTCTATTCTCTGTCTATACCACATTTTGTCCATTCATGAAATGATGAACCTTTAGTTTGTTTTACTTTTTTGGCTATTACAAATAATGCTGCCATGAGCATTTGTTTACCCATTTCATGCAAAAATATGTTTTTAATTCTCTTGTGTGGAAATTCCTGGATCACATGAAAACTATTTATTTGAGAAACTGCTGAATTGTTTTCTAAACATTTCACATTTTGGCCAACAATGTGTGACTATTCCAGTCTTTCCACATTCTGGCCAATACTTGGTGTTGTCTGTTTTTTCGGATTCTAGCTGTGCTAGTGGGTATGAAATGGTATTTCATTATGATTTTGATTTACCTTTCCCTAATGAGTAATGATGTCAAGCATCTTTTAATGTGCTCATTGGCCATTTGTATATCTCATTTGGAGAAATGTCTAGACAGATCTTTGTGCATTTAAAAAACTAAGTTATTTATCTTTTTATTGTTGAGTTGTAAGAGTTCTTAATATATTCTGGATAATAACCTCTTATCAGATACAAGATCTGCAAATATTTTTTTCCCATTTTGTGAACTTGTACTTTGATAGTAGCCTTTAAAGCACAAGTTTTAAAAATTTTGATGAAGTCCAATTTATTTTTCCTTTTATCGCATGTATTTTTTGTGTTATATCTTTAAAAATTATATGATTCATGGTCACAGAGATTTAAATCTATATTTTCTTCCATACTTTCATAGTTTTAGCTCTTACATTTATTCCTCTGATTCATTTTGAATTCATTTTTACACGTAGTGTGAGGTAGGGTTCCAAATTTATTCTTCTGTATGTGGATATCTAGTTGTCTCTGCACCATTTGTTGAAAAGTTGAACACTATTTGGGGAAATGTCATTTAGCAATATTTCTCAAAATTAAAAATACACATTTCCTATATCCCAGAAATGGTCTTTCTAATTTGTGAAATACTGATGTGATTATATAAGGACTTATGTTTAAGGACATTAGTTGTACCATTGTTTTAATTGTAAATTATTGACTACAATAAGGTGTCTTAAATGAGTCATTGATAAACAAATTGTGATATGTTGATATAATAGATATAATATATATAATGTGATATGTTCATATAATGCCTATTAGAATGAGGTAAAATTATATGTACTGACTTTAAAAGATACTATTGTATTTTATTGATTTAAAAATATTTGAGTTCTTTTTATGATACTAAGAGTTTTAAAAGTATTGACTCATTTTTAAAAAAGTGTTGACTCATAGTAATCCCATGAGATAGCTGTTATTATTAACATCCTATTTTACAGGCAAAGTAGCTTTAGTTGTGGCAGTTAGGCAACTTGCCCAAGGTCACATAGCTAGCAGATAAGGCATGATATGGAAAGTCTGACTCTAGAGTTTGAACTTTAAAGCATTAGCTATGAATTCATATATATATATATATCATTTGGCAACAGAGANTATATATAATGTGATATGTTCATATAATGCCTATTAGAATGAGGTAAAATTATATGTACTGATTTTAAAAGATACTATTGTATTTTATTGATTTAAAAATATTTGAGTTCTTTTTATGATACTAAGAGTTTTAAAAGTATTGACTCATTTTTAAAAAAGTGTTGACTCATAGTAATCCCATGAGATAGCTGTTATTATTAACATCCTATTTTACAGGCAAAGTAGCTTTAGTTGTGGCAGTTAGGCAACTTGCCCAAGGTCACATAGCTAGCAGATAAGGCATGATATGGAAAGTCTGACTCTAGAGTTTGAACTTTAAAGCATTAGCTATGAATTCATATATATATATATATCATTTGGCAACAGAGGTTTTCATGAGCATAATGAAAATCTGCTAGAATGACCAGCAAATTATCCATGGTTAGATTTAAAAGATAGGAAAGGGAGGAACAAAGATGTGCTGAGAACCTCCTATGTGTCTTTTATGGTGCTATGGTCCCTACATAAATTGTCTCATTTAATCTTTATGACCTTATTTTCAAGATATAAGTCATATACCCATTTCATAGAGTAAGACCCTAAAAATCTAAGTGTCAAGTTGCATAAAAGACAAAGTGAGGCTTCCCAGATTTATTTTATTTTTTTAAAGATTTTATTTATTTATTTGACAGAGAGAGAGATTACAAGTAGGCAGAGAGGCAGGCAGAGAAAGGAAGAAGCAGGCTCCCCGCTAAGCAGAGAGCCCAGTTTGGGCCTCAATCCCAGGACCCTAGGATCATGACCTGAACCAAAGGCAGAGGCTTTAACCCACTGAGCCATACAGGCACTTGGCTTCCCAGGTTTAAAGAGCAGCCTATGCAACAAACAGTGTGGGGATGGTAGAGAGTGGAGTAGTTAGGTGACTAGCCTCACTAGAGCTGAGGGTTCATTGGGGAAGGGAAAGAAAACAAGTAGGTTTAGTGGAGCCACACTATGAAGTGTGTTGAATGTTGGATAGAGGAATTGAGGAATGTTGACTTTGAGGAATAGAGTGAAGGATTGGTGAGGATGAGAGTGAAGATGAGAAATCCATCATTTTATACACTTCTTCATTGCTTGACTTTGTTACAACTACATATTATTTTCATAAGTAAAAAAAATTGAGATAAAAGTATTTAACAAACATTTTGAGTTCTTACTCTATGCTAGGCATAATAGTATTGTTGATTCCAAATCATGCAAAGACCACCAGGAACACACCTGTAGTTGAACAAAGATAAATTTATTGTTTTTTTGCAGTGAGGAAGAACATATGTTATGAGGAACATGGAACATCCAAAAGGAAGATGTTAGAAAGGATTTATTATATGATTTGGGCTTCTTAGTTGACATTGGGGAGAATTTAAAGAAATAGAGGTTCTCTCTGGATGTTGTCAGAAAGTGGAAGAAAATTCAATGATTGGGTATTTTAATTTTTATCTAAAAGGCAGTTGGGCTAAAGCTTTACTTGGCAGCAGTCACTAATATTAGCCTAAAGAGGGGGATGTTTGGTCATTTTTTACAGTTGGGACTGTTCTTGCTCAGACATGATTATGGAGTGGTCTTTTTTTGTCTTGATCCATCATGTTCACATAGTGGTCTGGTCTGTGGGTGCCATTCTGTGTAACTGTGTATGTTCAACATGTTTATACACCATAGCCTGGCTGACAGTGCTAGGCAGCCTCCTGGCCACACCGAGACTTAAGTGATAATTGCCAGGCCAATTCCCAGGTTCCAGGGGCTGCTTTCTTTTCTGTCACTGTGTGTTGGCGATCCAGAGAGGGAAAAGGCAATTCCTGTTCTCAATGAACTCTCTCAGGTAGAAATACATGTGAATAAATAAATAATGCTACAATGTGGTACATGTAAAAATTGAACCGTTAAACATCAAAACATGATTTTTTTTAGCATGTATCCATGTTTTAGTTCAAACGTACCACAGCAGAACTATACCTCTAAGAAAATTTGTTGGAAGAGTTCCTACTGGCCAAGAGAGTTTTTTTCTCCTCTCTTTTAAAACAGGGATGAGATTGTTTAGATAAGGTTGTTAGGCTAGGGATAAGAAAGGAGTGTCTGTTAAAATTTATAGAAAGGTCTGTGGTTAGTTAAAATTTACTGCATTTTTAATGTACATTAAACACGTGCAGTCCTTTTCTATATCAATTATACCTAAACAAAACTGTTAAAAAAGTCACTGCACATTTAACTATTTGGTAAAGGTCATTAGACTTGTTCTAAATCTTAAGGTAAATCTTTCAGGAAAGTCAGACCTCTATAGTATAGCAGTTCCACTTCATCACTGCAATGATGGTAGCCTTTAGAAAAATTTCATTGCATGTTGATGTGCAGTGAAGTTAGGTTTTAGTAGTATTCATTGCTATTAAAACTGAGCATACTTCCAGAGAAAAAGAAAAGCTTTTAATGAANCTATAGTATAGCAGTTCCACTTCATCACTGCAATGATGGTAGCCTTTAGAAAAATTTCATTGCATGTTGATGTGCAGTGAAGTTAGGTTTTAGTAGTATCCATTGCTATTAAAACTGAGCATACTTCCAGAGAAAAAGAAAAGCTTTTAATGAATCAGAGTAAGAACTAAAATGCCATTAAAAAACTTACACATCTCCAACTTATTCATCATTAGAATTTGGAAGTATGGACATTTTCGGCTTGAGAGTTTTGACTAATTCTCATTCAAAACAGGATGTTTCTCAGGGCAAGTTTCATGTCTTTATTGCGAAGACTATAGATCAGGGGATTAAAGAGAGGAGTCATTACTGAATATACCAGTGTGAGAATCTTCTGCATCAAAGTTGGGATGCCATATGTAGGACTCACATACATTACCATTACTGTCCCATAAAAAAGTGACACCACAGCTAAGTGAGAACCACAGGTGGAAAAGGCCTTTCTCCGGCCAGCTGCAGAAGGGACCCGAAAAACAGTTCTGAGCAACAAGATATAGGATCGAAGAATGTACATAATAGTGAAAAAGAGAACAAGGGAGCTCTGAGTATAGAAGACAAATTCAGTAATGGGGGCTGGAGCACAAGACAGAGCCATCAGTGGGTCCATGTCACACAGGAAGTGATCAATGATATTGGATCCACAGAAGGGGAGTTGGGAGATGAAGAAAATGGGGATTGGGTAGCCAAGAAATCCAATAAGCCAGCAGAAAGATACCAGAATTCTACAGAGTTTCCCAGTCATGATGGTGGGGTAGTGCAGTGGGTGGCAGATGGCCAGGTACTGATCATAAGCCATTACTGCCAGGAAGAGACATTCAGTTGTGCCCAGGGAAAAGAAGAAATAGAACTGGAGGAAGCAGCCAGAAAACGGAATGGCCTTGGTTTTGGAGAGAATGTTGGCTAGCATGCTAGGGACAGTGGAGGAAGCATACCAGATCTCAAGAAAGGCAAAGTTTCCCAGCAGAAAGTACATTGGGGTGTGCAGCCGTGGGTCCCATCTCACTGCACAGATGATGCTTCCATTCCCCAGCAAGGTCAAGACATAAACCACCGAAAAGAGCGAGAAGAGAAAAATCTGTATCTCCCAGCCTCCAGGGAATCCCAGGAGAACAAACTCAGTTACAGTGTGAATGTGTGTTGCTGACTCGTTCATGGGTCTCAAACCTATGAAGAAGAAAGACATGAGTGTAACACAAGTTTCTTTGCTTCCTCCATGTCTCAAGGACTTTTCTGAGAAGGAACCTTAAACTCTACAGGAAACTATGAGGTATTTTGAGACCAGGCAGGAATAAATCTCACCTTTTTTTTTAAAAAAAGGATTTTATTTATTTATTTGACAGAGCAGGGAGGAGAGAGAGAAGCAGGCTCCATCCTGCTTCTGGGCTCCATCCCAGGACCCTGAGATCGTGACCTGAGCTGAAGGCAGACACTTAACCAACTGAGCCACGCAGGTGCCCCTCTCACCTTATTTTGAATTGACTGTAGTTCTAAATCTTAGTGTTCTTTTGCCAGGATCCAATGCAGCAAGAATTTCCTACATCAGTGGTACGACCAGACAAGTCGCTTTCTTTTTTGATTTCTTTGATCCCTAAGGAGACCTTTTATGATTCTGGTTTGTTTTCCTAAAGTTGATTATGGGTCTTTAATGTATAAATTCATCCACTTTCTCTTATTCAGCTTACCTTGTTTAAAAAAAAAAGACCAATATTTTGAGAAAAGCTGATGTGAGGATGGGTTAAACCTTTGCAACAAGACAAAATTCATTGACTTACAAAACTTAATCCGGGATATTGGCTTTTCAGAATAGTCTAATCAACTGAATCAATAGTTACAGACATCACTACATGCAAGACTCAAGGCTGTTCTTAAATTTTCCTTTCAAGATTAAAAAAGCATCCCTCTAACATTTGGGTGACACCTAAAAAATACACAAAAGACCAACTGTATCAAATATCTTTGTTCTAAAGGATAAGTGAGTGTATTATTTTCAATTATCTCTATTTGCAAGTGTTTATTTTCATATTTTTTACACATGCTATAAAAAATAAACTGTTTTACTTTTTGTATTCAGATCCTACCTAGTTAAAATAAAGAAAATGTTTTCAGTACAACGTTTTAGTTGAATTAATAAGTAATTTTGGATGATAAAAACAAAGGTATCTGAGATTGAATAGGGTCTTATCTGCATTTTTATCTAGTAGAATTAATTTTGTTTTATGAAGGGGAGAGGACATTTTCAAATATTTGAATAGGCATGTACTTTTCAATAGTATTTAAGAATTGAACAAAAACTTCCAATTTTTGTGTTTAAACAACAGAGTAATCTTTAATGAATATTGAAAAGCATGAAGAGTCTTAGAAATGGTAGTTTCAATATTGAGTTTTCTTGTTGAATTCAGACCTCTTGCCTTATCTATTGGAGGTCACCAGTTATAACTTTGTCAGGAATGGAAGATAAAGAAATTTGAAAGGCAAATAAGGACGAGATTTAGACTTCAATGTTATTAGCCCCCTGTTGGTGATTTTGAAGGAAGCATAAAAAGGAGGTTTGAACATCCATGTTCTAAAGTTGTCCAGTTTTCCAATCAATGTTGAACTTGAAAGACATTTGTTTTCCACTTTCACAGAATAAAGTGCTCAATAGATAATTTCAATACTGTTATTTATGAAGCATAAATAAACTAGTTTCCCTTCTGGTCAGGCACTAAGTCCAGGCTCACAGATTCAAACTAGAAACCAGGATCCTGAGATCTGTGCTTCCTATTCTTCTTTCTGAAAAATGGACCATGACTCCTTAGTGTGAATAACAGTTCAAGACACTCTCCATTATACACCAACAACTTCACACTTAATTTCATTTTTTCTACCACCATACCCTGTAAAACCAATTAGCAGAAACATGATTTCTCCTGTAATCTTTGGTCAAAGTGTTGGTAAGTAATGGGATAATCAAAGAATGGGGATTTTAATGGAAAAGCCAGAGTAATAAATTTTTATTTTAACCATTGAGGGACTAAACTGACTCCATAAAGTTCTGTGTAACAACACCCTTGAAAGCCTCCAAAACACTTGCTCAGAATAGGTAGGATATTAGAATGAAAAATCCATCATTTTATACTATAAAAAAATGCTGTTTTCATGTTTTTTCGGCATTCATAAATCACTACATGAGCTACGATCCAAGGGACTAACTTTCTCATACCCTCCTTTCTAGTACAAGAAATCAACCAACCAACCAACCCACCAATCAACTTACCATTCTTGGGTGGCCACCCCAGGAATAATAGTCTGATTAAATAGTCTCCTTCCACATGTCCCTCACTTGATATACTGTCTTCTCAGGTAGTCTGAGAGAAGAATATAATACCTGATTACTCCTGGAAAGACATTATTTTCAGAAAGATGGTCCTTAATAATTAAAAAAAATAGAATTGGAGAAAAATGATTCAGATAATTTACTGTGTTCATTTAACAGATAAGTTTCACAGAGGGTACATAACTTTTTACCCAATGAACATAAATGTCCTGTATTCACATATGGAATGTTCACACTATACTACTGCAGAGGAACAATGTCTAATTAGATTTACAAAGTAAAAGGCAGTCTGTAGTATATCATAGCAGTGGTTGTAATATGAACAGTTAATCGCTTTCTCTTATATACAGTGATGGATTTCCTGGTTCAGCTTGGAACGAGGGATGGACACAGTGGAGTTGAACATAAAGGCATCATCTCCTCATTGGCTTTGATGACAAAAACTCCATGTGAGGGCATTATATGTGGTTCACTGGACTTCCTTAATTTCTGGAGGCTTTAGAAGCTTGTTTTCTGGGGGTTTACTGAGACATTTTAACATGCAAAGCAGTGTTTAATCTCAGGGATTAATCCCTCTCAGGGATTACTCTAAAACTCAATGTCTCTCCCCAAGTGGTTTTAGTGGCTTCCTCGTTTTCCCCAGAGTGCTTCCTCTTTCCAGTCTTTGGGGCTAATCCAGGTTTTAGTAGATTAGCTTCTAGAAGATTAGCTCTGTTTCATAGGAAACTGAGAACCCAGGAGAAATACTGAATAAATTTCAGGAGATTTTCTATTCTTTTTTTTAACGAATTAGTTAATTAATAATTAAATTTTTGGTATTTTTAAAATTATGTTCAGTTAGCCAGCATATAATACATCATAAGTTTTTGACATAGTGTTCAATGATTCATTAGTTAAGTATAACACCCAGTGCTCATTGCAGCACAGGCCCTCCTCAATACCCATCACTCTGTTACTTCCTCCCCCCACCATCCTCCCCTCTGAAACTCTCAGATTTTTCCTTGGGTCCAGAGTCTCTCATGGTTCATCTCCCTCTCTGGATTCCCCCACCTTTGGATTTCCCTCCATTCCCCTATGGTCCTCTGTGCTATTGCTTGTGTTCCACATATGAGTGAAACCATACAATAATTGTCTTTCTCTGCTTGACTTACTTCACTTAACATAATTCCTCAGGAGACTTTTTGCAGAGAATGTGTTCCATTAAAGAACCATCCTCTGTGGAGATTAATGCAATAAATGGAAGTTTTGCCAATGACTCAAATTCTGAAACTGAAATATGTTTGTGAATAAATGCTTAAGTGTAGTGTTGCAACAGAGAAACATGAAACTATATTCTGTTGGTCACTTTAACATTAAATCCATTACATTTTTCTGGAGTCTTCCACTGTAATGGCCAGGTGGTTGGTAACAGGTAGGAACTGTTTTGTGTGACCAAAATCCAAGATGGCAGGAGCCATTTAATTGACTAAATTAGTCAAATTGTCAGTTTGCATTATGATTTCCCTTTCTAAGAGTGGGGAATTTGAAATTAGTGCAAACAGAGGAAGAAGTGTTTTTTTTTTATCATTGGTCTTTTGTTTTTCTTCTTAAAAAAATTGAGTTTTTTTCTGAGGATCCTCTTAAACCACTTCTTCAAAATATGACTCTTACGAAAAGGTGACAGTGATGCTCAGTGAGAAAATCTGCATTGCTGGTTACTGGGGTAGCTTGTACGTGAACTTGATATTCAAGGACACTCTACACCATTTCTCAATTGAGTATTTTTGGCTCCTTTGTTAAATAGTAGTTAATCATATTTGTAAGGGTTTGTTTCTTTTTAAAAAATATTTTATTTATTTATTTGACATAGAGATAGAGAGATCACAGGTAGGCAGAGAAGCAGGCAGAGGGAGAGGGGGAAGCAGGCTCCCTGCTGAGCAGAGAGCCCTTTGCGGGGCTCAATCTCAGCACCGTGAGATATGACCTGAGCAGAAGGCAGAGGCTTAAGCCACTGAGCCACCCAGGCCCCCCTGTAAGGGTTTATTTTTTGACTCTTGATTCTGTTCTGTTGGTTTATGTGTCTATTTTTGTGCCAGTACCGTACTGTTTTGATTACTATAGCTTTGTAGTATAGTTTGAAATCAGGAAGTATGATGCCTCTGGCTTTGTTTCTTAGAATTGCTTTGCATATTCAGGATATTTTGTGGTTCCATTCAAATTTTAGGCTCTTCCCCCCATTTCTGTGAAAAAATCCATTGGAATTTTGATAGGGATTGCACTGACTCTATTGATGAGTTTGGACAGTCATTTGGACATTTTTACAATTGTAGCTCTTTCTATCTGTGAGTAGGGAATATCTTTCCATTTATCCTTGTCTTTTTTTTTTTCAGTTTCTTTCATCAAAGTCTTATAGTTTTCAGTGTACAAATCTTTCACATCCTTGGTTAAATTTATTCTTAAGTATTTTATTGTTTTTGATGTTATTGTATGTGGGATTATTTTATTTCTTTTTCAGATGTTTCACAGTGTATATAAATGCACCTGATCTCTGTATGTTGATTTTGTATTCTACAACTTTACTCAATTTGTTGAGAGTTCAAATAGTTTTTTGGTAGAGTCTTTAGGACTTCCTCTATATAAGATCATGTCCCCTGCAAAAACAATTTATCTTTTTTTCTGATCTGATGCCTTTTATTTCTTTTTCTTGACTGATTGCTCTGGCTAGGACTTCCTGTACTATGTTGAATAGAAATGGTAAGCATGGACTCTATGACCTTGTATTCTGACCTTAGCAGAAAACTTTTGACCTTTTACCATTGAGTATGATGTTTGCTATGGGCTTGTGGTATATGGTTTTTATTATGTTGAGGTATGTTTCTTCTCCACTCACATTTTTAAGAGGTTATTTTTTTTTAATCATGAAAGGACGTCGTATTTGCCAAATGTTTTTTCTACATCTATTGAGATTATCATATGGTTTTTATCCTTCATTTTGTTAATGCAGTGTATCACAGGTATTGATTTACTTATGTTAAACTATCCTTGCATCCCAGAGATGATTCCCACTTGATTATGGTGTATGATCCTTTTAAAGTGTTGTTGAATTTGGTTTTCTATTATTTTGTTGAAAATGTTTGCATGCATATTCATCAGGGATATTGGCAGTAGTTTTCTTTTCATGTAATGTCTTTTTTTTTTTAGATTTTATTTATTTTAGAGGGTGGGGAGGAGCAGAGAGGGAGGGGCGGAGGGGAAAGGAGGGGGACAAGCAGACTCCACACTGACACAGAACCTGACACAACGCTCGATCCCATGACCCTGAGATCATGCCTGAGCCGAAACCAAGAGTTGGACACTCAACTGACTGAGCCACCCAGGCTCCCCTTATAGTGTGTTTTTTGGCTTTGGTAATGCTGGCCTTGTATCCCCCCTCAGTACTAATAATTTGGCAGCTATCTACGGACAGAAGTGCCTTTGTGGGAGCTTTGGTATCTAGAAAAGAGATTGTGAAACCCCAGTGTATCCCATGATCAAAAAGGGCCACTTTGAGTAGGCAGACCATGCCCAGATGGCAGACTCACTGATCTAGTTCCTGGGTACAGATTCAGAAATAGCCCCATCTCCCTGTGGACTTGGCTAAACCATGTTTGGTCTTGGTCTCCCCTCCAACACTATTCATCCACCAAAGCACCTAGGAGGAGCCACACTTGCCTGTGCCACAGGTAGCAGTCCTGCCAACCTCAGTCTGGCTGTAGACCTTGAAGTGGCCTGTGACCCAATTCTAGTCCCTTTTAGCCACTAGTTGTGTATGCCAAGGGACTGGGTGGTAGACACTCCTGTCCATGTCCCTGAGGCAGGCCCTCTGAGCTTGGTCCAACTGTAGATCCCGAAATGGCCTTTTAATTCAGTCACAGACCAAGGGCACTCCTGCTGCCAAGCATCAAAAAGCAAAAATACTTAGGAATACATTTAATCAAGGAGGTGAAAGATCTGTACACTGAAAAGTTTGGACATTGATGAAAGAAATTGAAGAAGACACAAATAAATGGAAAGATATCCTGTTCATGGATTAGAAGAATTAATATTATTACAATGTCCATACTACCAAAAGTCATCTATAGATCTAATATAATACTTATCAAAATTCTAATGGCATTTTTCACAGAAGTAGAAAAAACAACCTTAAAGTTTGTATGAAACTACAAAAGACCCAAATAGCCACAACTATGGAATACTGTTCAGCCATAAAAAAGAAGGGAATTCTGCTATTTGGACAACATGAATGATAACTGGAGGACACTATGCTAAGTGAAATAAGCCAAACACAGAAAGATAAATACTGAGTGATTTCACTTACATGGGGAATCTAAAAAAGTTGAACTCATCAAACCAAGCAGTAGAATGGTGACTGCCAGGGGCTGGTGGCCAAGGATGGGGGTGTGGTGGAATGGGGAGATGTTGGTCAAGGGTACAAAATTTCAGTTATAAGATGAATAAGTTCTGGGACTTTAATATGCAACATGTTGTCTATAATTAATAATATTGTATTGCCTACTTGAAATATGCCAAGAGAATAGATCCTAAGTGTTCTCACCACACAAAAGTATAATTGTGAAAGGTGATAAATGTGTTAATCAACTTTAGGTGGTACTCATTTCCTCACAATGTATACATATATTAAATCATCATGTTGTATATCTTCAAAAAATTCACTGTACAACTTAATATGTATAATTTTTACTTGCCAATCATACCTCAATAAAGCAGGAAGAAAAATGAAGGAGAAATATATACTTTTTTATAAAAACTAAACTGAGGGAATTCACTGCCAAGTAGATTTGCACTACGAATAATGTTTAATTTTTTCAGGCAGAAGTAATGTGATACCAGACAGACACATGGATCCACCAAAGGAATGGAAAACATTGGAATGTAGTAAAAGAAATATATATGGCAGCAATATTTTTTGTTTATGGCATAAGTAAAAGTGGAACTTATGACAAAAAAAGTCACCCAAAGGATGAGAGTGAGGAATTGGGGATATACTTGTGTAAATAGTAAAATAAAGTCTAAAAATCTAAAGTAAAATACTAGAAAAACATACTATTCAAACATTGGACAAAAGAAAGTTGGAGTAGCTACATTAATATTATACAAAGTAGACTTCAGAATGAGGAACATTACCAGAAAGAAGGACATTACATGATTCAAAAGGGGTCATTTCTTGCAGAAGATATAACAGTTCCAAAGGTAGGAGGTACCCAGCAACAGAGCTTCAAAATACATAAGCAAAATCTGGGGCACCTGGGTGGCTCAGTGGATTAAAGCCTTTGGCTCAGGTCATGATCTCAGGGTCCTGGGATTGAGGCCCGCATTGGGCTCCCTGCTCAGCGGGAAGTCTGCTTCCTCCTCTCTCTCTGCCTGCCTCCTGCCTACTTTTGATCTCTCTCTCTCTGTCAAATAAATAAATAAAATCTTAAAAAAAAAACATAAGCAAAATCTGATCTAGGTGAAGTTAATTCAAGGAGTGAATTTTACTGTATATAAAGTAAAAAGAAATACATTTTTAAATTAGAATATATTAAATATGATTCCACTTATATAAAGTTTTAAAACAAGTAAATCTATTTTTTAGTCAATGAAAAAAAGTATAGAGCAAAGAAGTTTACAAGAGAAGTTAGGGGGAGAATTAGGTATGATAAAAGCAAAGGGACTTCCAGAGTCCTTGAGAAGCACTACTTGTATTTGGTAGTGGCTATTGGATGTTTGCTTTATATTTATTATACTTTACACATATGTTTTGTGCATTTTATGCTACATATTGTATTTTATAGGAAAGTTGTAAAAAATAAATTTTTAAATAAAGCCATGGGAAACCTAATTGAATAAATTCTTTTTGAAGTATCTTGCTATGTAAAATTTTGCTTCTCTGATTTATGTTGTCTCATATAAGTAGAACAATATAATTTATTTAATTTTCTTTTTCGCTTTGGATTCTAGGATGCTCAAAGATGTTTATTCTGAAATTGAAGTTTTATTTACTGATCTGCTACCTCTCACAATATTATGTTTCTTATGTATCATAAGTGTGCTGGTATAGCAATCTTTTATTAAGCTTTTTTGTTCTTTATTTGGGTGTTTATTTATACCTACTATATCTTCTGACAGAAGTCTAACAGCATTCTTTTTTTTTTTTTAAGATGTCCATTTTTTTTAGAGCAGTTTTAGGTTTACAACAAAATTGAGAGGAAGGCACAGAGATTTCCCCATGTATCCCCTGCGTGGACACACACACACAAACACTTCCATTTTCTCCCCCATTACTGACATCACTCACCAGAGTGGTACATTTTACCAAGGATGAACTGACATTGACATCATTAACACCCCAGATCCATAGTTTACCTTAGAGTTCATTCTTGGTATTATACATTCTGTGGTTTTGGACAAATGTATAATGACATAGCCATCCTTCAAATTGCATACAGGGTATTCTCACTGCCCTAAAAATCCTACGTCCTCTGTTTATCTTTCCTCTGCCTCCACCCTTGGCAAGTATTACTTTTTTTTTCTGGGTCTCCATAATACAATTTATTACTGCAGGGGGGAAAAATGAGCGGGAAAAAGTAGACTCTTCAGGGCTGTAAATCACAGTAACCTAATAACAAAAGAGGGAGCAGCACAGCAGCCTGCGGGCCTCCCTAAGGCCAAGAGCAGGTGTGCCCCCAGCAGAAGCTAACTGGCTGCAGATGGGGCCAGCGTGCCCAAACGTGCTCCGCGCAGGCGCCAAAAGGGCCCACGCTCAGGCACAGACATCACGGCTCTCCGCCAGGCCAGGCTCGGGAGTCAGCTTTAAGGTGAGGGTGCAACAGGACTGAGCTGGCCCTGCTGAGCCCCAGGTCAACCTCCAGGGAGAGACTCCGTCAGCCCAAGGTAGGAGGCATGGTCAGCCACATCAACTCACTGTTTGAATTTTTAATCTCGTGGTCTGAACGCTTTTAAGGTTTCCTTTTCTGTCCCTGACATTCTCCTACCGAATGTAGCAAACCTAAGCGGTAGAGTTTGAATCTTCAGAAACGCAGTGGAAATGCCTCTGTGTGGGTGGTTTTTCACCTTTTACCCTGTATGAATCTTTTTATTGTCTCCAAAGTTTTGCTCTTTCCAGAATGTCATAGCTGGAATCACACCGTTTATCGTCCTTTCAGACTGGTTTATTTCACCTAGTAATATGCATTTAAGATTCCTCCATGTCTTTTCATTGTTAGATACCTCATTTCTTTCTTTTTTAAAGTTTTTATTTAAATTCCAGTTAGTTAACATATAGTGTAATATTAGTTTCAGGTGTAGAATTTAGTGATTCAACACATTCAACACCTGGTGCACATCACGAGGGTCCTCTGTAATCCCCATCACCTGTTTAACCTATTCCTCCACCCACCTCCCTTTAAGTAACTTTCACTTCTCTATGGTTAGGAGTCTGTTTCTTGGTTTGCCTCTGTTTTTTATGCCCTATGTTTGTTTCTGTTGTTTCTTAAATTCCACGCATGTATGAAATCATATGGTATTTGTTTTTCTCTGACTGATTTCGTTTAGCATAATACTCTCGAGCTCCGTACACATTGTGGCAAATGGTAAGATTTCATTCTTTTTTATGGCTGGGTAAATATTCCATTGTGTATGTGTGTGTATCACTTCTTTATCCATTCATCAGTCAATGGACATTTGGGCTGTTTCCATAATTTGGCTATTGTTGACAATGCTGCTATAAACATCAGAGTACATGTATCCTTTCAAATGAGTATTTTTGTGTCCTTTGGATAAATACCTAGTAGAACAATTGCTGGGTTGTAAGGTAGTTCTATTTTTAACTTTTTGAGGAACCTCCATACTGTTTTCCAGAGTGGCTGTACCAGGTTGCATTCCCACCAACAGTATAAGAGGGTTCCCCTTTCTCACCCACACCTGTTTCTTATGTTAATTTTAGCCATACTGACAGGTGTGAGGTGATCTCTCATTGTAGTTTTGATTTGTATTTCCCTAATGCCAAGTGATGTGGAGCATCTTTTCATTTGTCTGTTGACCATCTGTATGTCTTCTTTGGAAAAAAAAAATGTCTCTTCGTGTCTTCTGCCCATTTTTAAGTTGGATTATTTAGTTTTTTGGGTGTTGAGTTTTATAAAGTCTTTGTCTTTTGGATACTAACCCTTTATTGGATATGTCATTTGCAAATATCTTCTCCCATTCCATAGGTTACTTTTCAGTTTTTTTTGATTCTTTCACTGTGCAAAAGTTTTTTATATTAAAGAAGTCCCCCCCCAAAAAAAGAAGTCCCAATAGTTTATTTTTGTTTCCCTTTCCTCAGGAGGCATGCCTAGTAAGAATTTGCTACAGTTGTTGTCAAAGCAGCTTCTCATGTTCTCCTCGAGGATTTTGATGGATTCCTGTCTCACATTTAGTTATTTAATACATTTTGAGTTGATTTTTGTGTGTGGTGTAAGAAAGCAGTCCAGTTTCATTCTTTTGCATGTTGCTGTCCAATTTTCCAACACCATTTGTTGAAGAGACTGTCTTTTTTCCATTGGATATTCTTTATAATGCTTAGTTTTGTAAGAAATCACTGATTGCTTTCTGAAGTGGCTGTACTATTTTTCTTCCCCACCAGCAATGTGTGAGAGTTCCTATTGCCCCATATCCTCATCAACATTTGGTGTTGTTAGTGATCTGGATTTTGGCTATTCTAATAGGTGTGTAGTAATATCTTGAGTTCTTTTCTTTTCAAAATTTCATTGAAATTCTAGTTAGTTAACATACAGTGCAATATTTGTTGCAGGAGTAGAATTCAGTGATTCATCACTTACATACCATGACCAGTGCTCATCATAACAAGTGCCCTCCTTAATGCCTATTACCATTTAGCCTATGCCCCACCCACCTCCCTCCATCAACCCTGTTTGTTCCTTATTGTTAGGAGTCTCTTATGGTTTGTTTCCCTTTCTCCTTTTTTTTTCTTTCTATATGTTCTTCTGTTTTGTTTTTTAAATTCCACATGAGTGAAATCATATGGTATTTGTCCTTCTCTAACTTGCTTAGCATAATACACTCTAGCGCCACATCTACATTGTTGCAAATGGCAAGATTTCATTCTTTTTTTGTGGCTGAATAATATTTCATTGCATGTGCGTGTATTCCATTATGTGGAATAGAATATTGTGCGTGTGCGTGTGTGTATGTGTGTGTGTGTGTGTGTGTGTATATATATATATATATATATACACACACACACATGCCACATCATCTTTATCCATTCATCAGTTGATGGACATTTGGGCTCTTCCCATAGTTTAGCTGTTGTTGATAATGTTGCTATAAACCTCAGGGTGCATGTCCCCTTCAAATCTGTATTTTTGTATTCTTTGGGTAAATACCTAGTAGTACAATTGCTGGGTTGTAAGGTAGTTCTATTCTTAACTTTTTGAGGAACCTCCATACTGTTTTTCAGAGTAGTGGCAACAGTTTGCATTCCCACCAATAGTGCAAGAGGGTTCCCCTTTGCATCCTTGCCAACACCTGTTCTTTCTTGTGTTGTTAATTTTAGCCATTATGACAGGTGTGAGGTGGTATCTCCTTGTAGTTTTGATTTGTATTTCCCTGATGTCAAGTGATGTTGAGCATCTTTTCATGTGTCTGTTAGCCATCTGGATGTCTTAGCTATGCAATAGCATCTAATTATTTTAATTTGCATTTCCCTGATTACATACGATGTGGAACATCTTCATGTACTTATTTGTCATCTTGATGTCTTCTTTGGTGAAGTGTCTGTTAAAGTTTTGGGCCCACTTTTTATTTGAATAGTTTGTTTTCTTATTGTTGCATTTTTAAGAGTTCTTTGTATATTTTGGATAACAGTTCTTTGTCAGATATATCTTCTGCAAATATTTTCTCCTAATCTGTGGCTTGTCTTCTAATTCTCTTGACGTTGTCTTTCACAGAGCAAAAGTTTTTAATTTTAATGAAATCCAGCTTATCAAATATTTCTTATACAGATTATGTCTTCGATATTATATCTAAAAAGGTATGACCATATCCAAGGTAATTTTTCCTATTTATTTTCTAGGAGTTTTATAGTTTTGTATTTTACACTTAGGTCTATGATGCATTTTGAGCTAATTTTTGTGAAAGTTTAAAGTTTTAAACCTAGCTTCATTTTTTATTTTTTGCACGTGAATGTCCAGTTGTTCCAGCACCATTTGCTGAAGAGACTATCTTTCTGCATTTACACTGCCTTTGCTCCTTTGTCAAAGATCAGTTCACTATATTTCTGGGAATCTATTTCTGGGCTCTCTATCCTGTTACACTGATCTATTGGTCTATCTTTTTTTTTTTTTTTTTTTTTTTTTTTTTGCCAGTGTCACACTGTCTTAATTACTGTAGCTTTGTAGTAACTCTTAAAGTCAGTTTGGGTTAGTCTTCCGATTTTGTTATTCTCCTTCAATATTGTATTAACTATTCTGAGTCTTACTCCTCTTATGTAAACTTTAGAATCAGTTTGTTGATGTTCATAAAATAATTTCTGGAATTTTAATTGGGATTGAATTGAATCTGTAAATCAAGTTAGGACATCCAGACAATACTGACATCTTGACAATATTGGATCTTCCTATTAACAAACATTGAATATCTTGCTATTCATTTAGTTCTTTGATTTTTTTATCAGAGTTTTGTACTTCTCCTTATAGTTCTTACACATATTTTGTTAAATATGTAAATATTTACATTTTTGAGGTGCTAATGTAAATGGTATCATGTTTTTAATTTCAAATTCCCCTTGCTCATTGATGGTATATAGGAAAGCAATTGATTTTGTACATTGAACTTGTAACCTCTACCTTAATACCACTTATTAGTTCCAGGAATATTTTTTATTGATTCTGTTGGTGGGTGAACTGGGGAGACCCTGGGCTCTGGGGCCCTGACCCAGCCCATCCCCAAAGGTGTCATCAAAGGTTCTTGGCTTTGTCTCAAGAAATAATTCAAGGACATGCACACAACACAGTGGATGAGCAACATAAGTGGCAAGGTTTATTAAATCAAAAAAGTATACTCTTGAGCTATGAGAATGGGCAAATGAGAGAAAGAGAGAGAGAGAGAGAGGTACACTCTGGGGGTTGGGTTTCTATCTTTTACTGACAATTAGGGGAAGAATGTTCATTACCTGGGGAAGGGATGCAGGGTTTCATGGTTTTTCTCCTTAATTTGGTCAGGGGTTTCCTGTTATGGCCCTCAACATCTTGGGTCTGTTTGGTTCAATCTGGCTTTTTGTCCGGTAATGCCAGGACAGGTCTCTGACTCTCCTGAGAGCTGGCCATGACTTCCTCATGGCTGGCCTCCAGGTATCCTATCAGAACCTAATTAACTGCCTACTCTAACAATTCTTTCAGATTTTCTTCATAGATAATGATGTCATCTGTGAAAAACAATAGTTTTATGTCTTTCTTCCCAATCTGTACACATTTCCTTTTCTTATTTCATTAACAAGGACTTCCAGTACAGTGTTGAAAAGGAGTGGTGAGAGGGGATGTCTTTGCTTTGTATCTGATCTTAATGGAAACTAAATTTCTCATGATTAAGTATGATGTTAGCTATGATAGCTAGCTTTCTTTATGTTGTGAAAGCTTTCTTAAACTTAGGTTTTCTGATAGAATTCTATCTCCTTCTCCCATGGTTACTCCTAGCTATGTTCATTTAGATTGAAATTTTTTGTTTACATATTGTTTATTTTGCAGAAAAGGTAGAACATAAATATACACATATATACTCATGAAATTTTTTAACATCTTAATTTAATTTTATTTTTTTCAGTGTTTCAAGATTCATTGTTTATGCACCACACCCAGTGCTCTATGCAATATGTGCCCTCTTTAACACCCACCACCAGGCTCACCCATCCCCCCACTTCCCTCCCCTCCATGAATTTTTTCTTTCATATATGTAGGAAATTACAAAACAGAATAACAAATATTTCTTCCAGGGCACCTGGGTGGCTCAGTGGGTTAAAGCCTCTGCCTTCGGCTCAGGTCATGATCTCGGGGTCCTGGGATCGAGCCCCGCATCGGGCTCCCTGCTTGGCTCCCTTCCTCGGCAGGAAGCCATTGCTTCCTCCTCTCTCTGCCTGCCTCTCTGCCTACTTGTGATCTGTCTCATCTCTCTCACTCTGTCAAATAATAAATGAATAAAATCTTTAAAAAAACATATTTCTTCCAGGGAAAATTTTGCATGAAGTTTAATGCAAAAGAAGACAAAGGGGGAAGACTATTCTCTATTGAATATTTACCACATAGCAAGTATTTGGCATACATTGTTACTTAGTTTTTACAACTGTATCAGGATAGAAGTAGTATATTTATAGTTAAATATCTGGGGTTTAATGATTATGATCTTAATGATCTGGGGCTTATATAATATACCAAGGATCATATACTTGAGAATATGACAGAACCATAATACAAATAGAGGTCAATCTGAGACATAATCCAATGCTCTTTTTATACAGCACTCCTATTAGTGAATTTAGCATTCTTTTTCAGTAGTAATTAGGACCATTTAACCCCCAATAAATAAGATTATATTTGCTATTTACCTTACTACTACTTTTTCACTTTTCATTAAAATAAAATGAGGGAATATTTTTTTTAAATGAGAGTATCTAACAAGTCTTTCTCATGAGGAAAATGCAAATCAAAACCACAGTGGTGAATAGCCTCACACTGGTTAGAATGGCTATCAAAAAGACAAGAAATAACAAGTGCTGGTGAGAATGTGAAGAAAAAGAACCTTTTGTACATTGTTGTGGAAATGTAAATTAGTACAGCCACTATAGAAAACAGTATGGAGTTTCCTCAAAAAAAAAAATAGAGAACTACCATATAATCTAGCAATTCCACTTCTGGGTACATATCTGATGGAAATGAAATCAGTATCTATAAGAGATACCTGCACCCCCATGTAAATTCATCATTATTTACAAAGGCCAGGAAGTGGAAACAACCTAAATGTCCATCAGTGGATGAAAGGATAAAGAAAATGTAGTGTGTGTATATAGTAGTGGAATATTATTCAGCCATAAAAAATGGAAATCTTGCCATTTGCAACAACATGGATGAAACTTGAGGGTATTATGCTAAGTAAAATGAATCAGACTGAGAAAGATAAATAACCTCACTTATATGTGGAATCTAAAATCAAAACAAAAATCCTAAAACCAAGCTCATGATACAGAAAAAGACTGATGGTTATGAGAGGTGAGGTATGGGGTGGGTGAAAGAAATGAAGGGGGTCAGAAGGTACAAATTTCCAGTTATATAGTAAGTCCTGGGGCTGTAATGTACAGCATGGTCACTATTGTTAATACTGTATTCCATATTTGAAAACTGCTAAGTAAGAGAAGATCTTAAAAGTTCTTACCACAAGAAAAATATTTTGTAATTATATATGGTGGCGGATGTTAAATAGATTCATTGTAATCATTTTGCAATATATACAAGTATCAAATCATTGTGTTCTATACCTGAAACTAAAATGATGTAATATGTCAACACCTAAAAAAAAAGGGGGACTCAGTTTCAGACACCTCTTTTAACAATGTCTTGCTTAAAAGAAGCAAGAAAATTTTGGCATTCATATCAGCTTTTAGGGACATCTGCTAAAAATAGTTTGAAATACTCTAAAGGACTAGAATGGGAAGTATCTTCTAGAACTCTGGCATTTCATCACATGCCCTATGGTCTCTGCTTCTGGGACCTGTACAACATGAAATGGAATTTACTTTTCAGTGTCATACCAGAAACAGATCTGGCTTAGGAGAGCCTGTACCAGAGAAAGGGAATAACCCTCTTCAAGCCATGGAGTGAGCCAACAGGAATGAGAATGAAAACTCTGATGTCATAACTCTGATATTGACAGATAAGACTTCAAAACTCAAATAATGAATAAAATTGAATATAAAAGAATGAAAAGATAAACAAAAAGCTTGCATTTCAGCTAAGCTGGTGATGCTACAGAGATTGCACCATCATAAGAGTAATCTGCTATACAACAAAGTAAGTGTCTGCTCTAAGAATAGCATGAGAGTATCTGATCACCATGGGGAAACTGAGTCCCAAAGGCCAATCAAGGGGCTCCTGAGGGAATATATCTTGGGGATATAACTGACAGTCCTCTCTCATAAATTCTCACTTATGGAATTCACAGGAGACTATATCCCCTAGGAGGAACCAGACACAGATTCAGAGGAACATAGATAAGTCTCTTGTTGTGCAGCAAATATGCCAATTTCTCTCTAAATTAGTTTTGTGTGTCCAGCGATGTAAGCACCCTCTCTGGGCTGCTCTCTACCAAGGATGCCATGCCCTCCATCGTGCCTGCCTTCTGCTGCAGTGAAAACAGAAGATTCAAGTCAGATCTGTCAGATCTGTAAGGAGGTAGGTTCAGAAGACATACAAGTCTAGGACAGTTCTTAGGGGTGCCTTTTAGCTCTGCCTCCTTTTATGTGGTTGTGGAAACAATAGCACCTCACATTACATGAAGAATGTAAGGAGATTCATCTTTACAACTAAGAGGGCTGGCAATCAAGGAAGCGAGAGAGATGAGGATGAGGAAGTATGGAAAGTGTGTCCTTATTAACCAGGAAGTGCATCTAGTCAGAACCAGGTCTTTGGGAGAAATAGCATGTGAGTGAAGTGACATCTGGAAATGACTGATAAAGCGGCTATGAGGAGCAGGGCAGAAAAAGGTTCAGCTCTCTCTGATTTTAGCCAAGTTTGGCTCTGTTACAGAGGAGATGATCAGGTATCGCAAGGAGGAAGAATGACCGAACACTCTGGGGTGGTGGGTTCATTCTCACATGGCTTACAAAGCCCTTGAATCCTCATACACATTAATCAATGAATACTTCTTCCTTTTACACCTCTTTTCCCATGGTTTCTTTGGCTTCTTGTGCTTCTCTGAATTCCTGCTACAGAGGAATTAACTTATAGCTTGGTTTTGCCAAACATGATCTAGTCACAGACCCAAGGGGAGCCTTACAGTGAAGTGTGATGTGGAAAATTCTGAATTACTCTGATCCCTTGTGTTACTAATTGCAATCATCAAGATCATTCTTAAAGCTATGGCATTATGCAATCTGGAAAGTAATTCATTTTATAACTAATACGTTAATAAATATTCTTAGCTAGAAAACTTTTCTTAAAAGCATCTGGATCTCTGTCCTGCACTTATATTTTATGAATAAATATCATCGCTCAGTCCTATTGCTTGGGTCATTTAGGCCCAAATGATGACTGCCCCTCACTAATGAAGGGGATCCTAATATAAGAAGTTAAGACCAAACTACTAACAACAGAATTGTGGGCAATTTCATAGGCTTTGTTTTGCTTTTCACACCATGGAAATCACACAACATCTAAGTCTAACTCAGACAAGGCAGTTTTCAACTTCTAGAAACAATGCCAACCTTCCACACCTAGAGGAGGATGGGGGTGACAAGCGGGGGTGAAGAAGAAGAAGGGGAATCTTTGTCCAGAAGGACAGTTTATGGCTCCTCGCACAGTTCTTGGTTCCCAGGGGCCTCTGCTTGGGAATATCTGACATTTGTGAGCCTCTGCATCTGTCCATAAACCAGAAGAATAGGGGCCTTTTTCTAGGACACTTAATGACAGTTCAGGCAAAACCCTCAAAAATCCTTAATTAATATACAAGGTACATTGCTCAGTGTTTCAACCTATAAGTAGAGATTTAACCTAGACCAGGGTTTTACAGAATAATTCAACAGGTAGAAGATGGAACTGATGTGAAAGCTATTATGTAAATGTCTGGGAATTCAAATTTTCATTGAGTTATTAGCAAACCATGATGAACACTGAAGAATGGATGCTTTTTGTCCAGTTGTCAGATGACCTTAAGAAACCAACACTGTTCCAGAATAACAGTGAAATGCATGAAGATTTGTATGTTGTTACCTTTCTCCCTCTTTTGATGCCTAACATTTGTGTGTCTAATTCCAAAGATTTAATTGAAATTCTGTGTCCAATAACAAGAGTCTATATCCTTAATCTATAGATACAAATACATGATTTTCATACCTACTTATGTTTGTGAGTACTGTCATTAACCTTCTTCAAGCTGCTTATTGCAGAACATCCTATCTTTTATCATGAGAAAATTCTGAAAGAGAAATGAGAGAATACAAAGATTCAAAGTCTGATCATACCAAGCATTCTCCAAGTTCATCGTCTTCAGCAGTATAGTTATCTTATTTATCTTTTTTTAAAATTTTTTTATTATTTGCCCCAGGGGTACAAGTCTGTGAATCATCAGGTTTATACCTTTCACAGCACTCAATATAATACAAACCCTCACCAATGTCCATAACCCATCCACCCTACCCATACCTTCCCACCCCCAGTAACCCTCAGTTTGTTTTGTGAGATTAAGAGTCTCTTATGGTTTGTCTCCTTCCCCATCCCATCTTGTTTCATTATTTTTCCCTCCCTAGCCCCCATGACTCCCGCCCTGCCCCTCAAGTTCCTCATATCAGAGAGATCATATGATAATTGTCTTTTTCTGATTGACTTATTTCGATCAGCATAATACCCTCTAGTTCCATCCACGTCGTTGCAAATGGCAAGGTTTCGTTTCCTTTGATGGCTGCATAGTATTCCATTGTATATATAATACAACATCTTTATCCATTCATCTGTTGATGGACATCTAGGTTCTTCCCATAGTTTGGCTATTGTGGACATTGCTGCTATAAACATTCAGGTGCATGTGCCCCTGAGGATCACTACCTTTGTATCTTTAGGGTAAATACCCAGTAGTGTGATTGGTGGATCGTAGTGTAGCTCTATTTTCAACTTTTTGAGGAACCTCCATACTGTTTTCCAGAGTGGCTGCACCAGCTTGCTTTCCCGTCAACAGTGTAGGAGGGTTCCCCCTTCTCTGCATCCTCACCAACATCTGTCATTTCCTGACTTGTTGATTTGAGCCATTCTGACTGGTGTGAGGTGGTATCTCACTGTGGTTTTGATTTGTATTTCCCTGATGCCGAGTGATGTTGAGCACTTTCTCATGTGTCTGTTGGCCATCTGGATGTCGCCTTTGCAGAAATGTCTGTTCATGTCTTCTGCCCATTTATTGACTGGGTTATTTGTTTTATGGGTGTTGAGTTTGAGAAGCTCTTTATAGATTTTGGATACAAGCCCTTTATCTGATATGTCATTTGCAAATATCTTCTCCCATTCTGTCAGTTGTCTTTTGGTTTTGTTGACTGTTTCCTTTGCTGTGCAAAAGCTTTTAATCTTGATGAAGTCCCAATAGTTCATTTTTGCCCTTGCCTCCCTCACCTTTGGTGATGTTGCTAAGAAGAAGTTGCTGCGGATGAGGTTGAAGAGGTTGCTGCCTGTGTTCTCCTCAAGGATTTTGATGGATTCCTTTCTCACATTGTGGTCTTTCATCCGTTTTGAGTCTATTTTTGTGTGTGGTGTAAGGAAGTGATCCAGTTTCATTTTTCTGCATGTGGCTGTCCAGTTTTCCCAACACCATTTGTTGAAGAGACTGTCTTTTTTCCATTGGACATTCTT
>LNAC01000810.1:300591-360475 GCA_002007465.1 Ailurus styani | reverse complement strand
TGTGGGTTTTTCGTAGATGGCTTTGATGATATTGAGGTATGTACCCTCTATGCATACACTGTGAAGAGTTTTGATCAAGAAAGGGTGCTGTACTTTGTCAAATGCTTTTTCAGCATCTATTGAGAGGATCATATGATTCTTGTTCTTTATTTTATTAATGTCTTGTATCACATTGATTGATTTGCAAATGTTAAACCAACCTTGCATCCCAGGAATAAATCCCACTTGGTCGTGGTGACTAATCCTTTTAATGCGCTGTTGGATCCTATTGGCTAGTATTTTGTTGAGGATTTTTGTATCCATGTTCATCAAGGATATTTGTCTCTAATTCTCCTTTTTGATGGGGTCTTTTCCTGGTTTTGAGATCAAGGTAATACTGGCTTCATAAAATGAGTTTGGAAGTTTTCCTTCTATTTCTATTTTTTGGAACAGTTTCAGGAGAATAGGTATTAATTCTTTAAATGTTTTGTAGAATTCCCCTGGGAAGCCATCTGTCCCTGGGCTCTTGTTTGTTGGGAGATTTTTGATGACTGCTTCAACCTCCTTACTGGTTATGGGTCTATTCAGGTTTTAGTTTCTTCCTGGTTCAGTTTTGGTAGTTTATATTTCTCTAGGAATGCATCCATTTCTTCCAGATTGTCAAATTTGCTGGTGTAGAGTTGCTCATAATATGCTCTTATAATTGTATTTCTTTGGTGTTGGTTGTGATCTCTCCTCTTTCATTCATGATTTTATTAATTTGAGTCCTTTCTCTTTTCTTTGAGATAAGTCTGGCCAGGGGTTTATCAGTCTTACTAATTCTTTCAAGGAACCAGCTCCTAGTTTTGTTGATTTGTTCCACTGTTCTTTTGGTTTCTATTTCATTGATAGCTGATGTTTATTATTTCTCTTCTCCTGCTGGGTTTAGGCTTTCTTTTGCTGTTCTTTCTCCAGCTCCTTTAGGTGTTGGGTGAAGTTGTGTACTTGAGACCTTTCTTATTTCTTGAGAAAGGCTTGTATTGCTATATACTTTCCTCTCAGGACTGCTTTTGCTGCATTCCAAAGATTTTGAACAGTTGTGTTTTCATTTTCATTTGTTTCCATGAATTTTTCAAATTCGCCTTTAATTTCCTGGTTGACCCATTCATTCTTTAGTAGGATGTTCTTTATCCTCCGTGTATTTGAGTTCTTTCCAACTTTCCTCTTGTGGTTGACTTCTAGTTTCAGAGCATTATGGTCTGAAAATATGCAGGGAATGATCCCAATCTTTTGGTACCAGTTGAGACCTGATTTGTTACCCATAATGTGGTCTCTTCTGGAGAATGTTCCATGTACACTAGAGAAGAATGTGTATTCTGTTGTTTTGGGATAGAATGTTCTGAATATATCTGTGATGTCCAACTGGTCCAGGGTGTCATTTAAAGCCTTTATTTCCTTGTTGATCTTTTGCTTAGATGATCTGTCCATTTCAGTAAGGGGGGTGTTAAAGTCCCCTGCTATTACTCTATTATTGTCAATGTGTTTCTTTGATTTTGTTATTAATTGGTTTATATAATTGGCTGCTCCCATGTTAGGGGCATAGATATTTAAAATTGTTAGATCTTCTTGTTGGACAAATCCTTTAAGTATGATAGTGTCCTTCCTCATCCCTTATTATAGTCTTTGGTTTATTTATTTATTTTTTTAAAGATGTTATTTATTTATTTTACACAGAGAGATTACAAGTAGGCAGAGAGGCAGGCAGAGAGAGGAGAGAGGAGGAAGCAGTCTACCTGCTGATCAGAGAGCCGGATGTGGGCCTCGATTCCAGGACCCTGGGATCATGACCTGAGCTGCAGGCAGAGGCTTTAACCCACTGAGCCACCCAGGTGCCCATAGTCTTTGGTTTCAAATCTAATTTATCTGATATAAGGATTGCCATTCCAGCTTTCTTTTGATGTCCATTGGCATGGTAAATTGTTTTCCACTCCCACACTTTAAATCTGGAGGTGTCTTTGGTTTTAAAATGAGTTTCTTGTAGACAGCATATTGATGGGCCTTTTTTTTTAAATCCATTCTGATACCCTGTGTCTTTTAGTTGGGGCATTTAGTCCATTTACATTCAGGGTAACTATTGTGAGATACAAATTTAGAGCGATTGTATTGCCTGTAAGGTGCCTGTTTCTGTATATTGTGTGTCTTCCTTTCTGGTCTATGTTTCTTTTAGGCTCTCTTTGCTTAGAGGACCCCTTTCAATATTTCCTGTAAGGCTGGCTTGGTGTTTGCAAATTCCTTTAGTTTTTGTTTGTCCTGGAAGGTTTTAGCTCTCTCTTTTCAATGACAGCCTAGCTGGATATAGTATTCTTGGCTGCATATTTTTCTCATTCAGTGCTCTGAATATATCATGCCAGTTCTTCCTGGCCTGCCAGGTCCCTGTGGATAGGTCTGCTGTCAGTCTAACATTTCTATCATTGTATGTTATAGACCTCTTGTCCCGAGCTGCTTTCAGGATTTTCTCTTTGTCACTAAGACTTGTAAGTTTTACTATTAGGTGACGGGATGTGAACCTATTTTTATTGATTTTTGAGGTGGGTTCTCTGTGCCTCTGGATTTTGATGCTTGTTCCTTCATCAAATTAGGGAAATTCTGTACTATAACTTGCTCCAATATACCTTCTGCCCCCCCTTCTTCTGGGATCCCAATTATTCTAATATTGTTTCGTCTTATGGTATCACTTATCTCTCGAATTCTCCCCTCATGGTCCAGTAGTTTTTTGTCTATATTTTCCTCTGCTTCTTTATTCTCTGTCATTTGGTCTTCTAAATCACTAAATCTCTCTTCTGCCTCATTTATCCTAGCAGTAAGAGCCTCCATTTTTTACTGCACCTCATTAATAGCTCTTTTGATTTCAACTTGGTTAGATTTTAATTCTTTTATTTCTCCAGGAAAGGTTTTTATGTCTCTACAGAGGGATTCTCTATTTTCTTCCATGCTTTTTTTGAGTCCAGCCAGCACCTTGATAATCGTCATTCTGAACTCTAGTTCTGTCATATTACTGATGTCTGCATTGATTAGGTCCCTAGCCATCGTTATTGCCTCTTGTTCTTTTTTTTTTGTAGTGATTTTTTTCTGCCTTGTCATTTTATGCAGATAAGAATAGATGGGTAAGAGAACAAAATACTAAAGGGTAGCAATGACCCCAGAAAAATATACACTAACCTAATCCTAAGAGACCTGAAACTGGGGGGAGAAGAAAGAGGGAAAAAAACAAAAAAACCCCAAAAAACCCTGAAAAACAAAAACAACAAAAAAATTAAAACCCTATATCTATATCTATCTATATCTCAATTTCTATTTCTGTTTCTATATCTATCTCTGTCTCTGACTTTATCTCTATATATATCTCTATTAGACTGGTGAATTGAACAGACCCTATATGTATACAAAAATTAAGGTTAAATACAATGAAGGAATAAAATATGACTATAACAATGAAAATTAAAAAAGATTAATAGAGGTATTGACATGATACAATAGTTAAAAAAACATTAAAATACAAAAGGGGAAAAAATTTAAAAGAAAGGAGTAAGAAAAAAAATAAAATTTAAAGAATTTAAGTTTGAATGACTAAAGGATCATGGGGGAAAAGCCATGAATTCTTCGTGTTGTTTTCCCTTAGTTCTGGAGTTCTGCAATGCTCAGTGATCTGTGAACTTGGTCTCGGCTGGATGTTCTTGCTGGTCTTCTGGGGGGAGGTGACTGTTTGCTGTGATTCTCAAGTGTCTTTGCCTGAGGTGGAATTGCACTTCCCTTGCCAGGGGCCAAGCTAAATAATCAGCTCGGGTTCGCTCTTGGGAGCTTTTGTTCCCTGAACACTTTCTGTACAGCTTTGGAGGACGGGAATGAAAATCGCGGCCTCCTAATCTCCGACCTGGAGGAGCCAAGAGCTCAGGACCTCACTCCTCAGTGTATCCTCAGAGAAAAGCAGTCAGTCCCTCCCGTCTCCCTGGTCTCTGGCCATACTCTGAGCTCACCTGGCCTGTGACTGAGCATTTCTATCTCTGGTGCGCAGCCCCGTTTAGAATCTCCAAACCCAGCCAATTCCTCCAGCACATTCCCGCACCTCTCCTCCCAGAGGACGAAGGAGGGGTCTCTCCAGATCTGCCACCCATGGAGTCCCCGCTCAAAGAGAAGTGGCCCAACTGTGCTTTGGATCATGGTCCAAGGTATCACTGAGCTTAGAGACACCTTCTCAGCTTAGGTCTGTCTCTCCTGTCGGCTTCTCTCTAATACCTGGGAGCTCTGTCGTGCTCAGACACCCTTGGTCTTTTTGTGTCTCTGTGGATCCTGAGGACACACTGTCCCCGTGAGGGCTTCACCCCCTGCTTAGTCTCTGGGGCGACGTCCCTCAGTGGAGCAGACTTCTAAAAGTTCCGATTTTGTGCTCCGTTGCTCTCTCACTAGCCGGGAGCCAGCCCCTCCTCCTGGGGTCTATCTTCCCGTCACTTGAGATTCACTTCTCCGCATGTCCTACCTTCCTGAAAATGGTCAATTTTTTGTTCCTAGAATTGCTGCTCTTCTTCTCTTCGATCTCCTGTTGAATTTGTAGGTGTTCAGGATGGTTTGATAACTATCTGGGTGAATTTCTGGGACCTGATGATAATTGGTTTCCTACTTCTCCGCCATCTTCCTCCTTCTTTGGCTGGATATTCTTGCTGATCTTCTGCAGCAGGGGCCTCTTGCAGTGATTCTCAAATGTCTTTGCTGGAGGCAGAGTTGCACTACCCTTGCCAGGGGCCAGGCTAAGTAACCTCAGGTTTGCTCTCAGTAGCTTTTGTTCCCTGAACACTTTCTGTACAGCTTTGGAGGACAGGAGTGAAAATGCAAATGGTGGCCTTCCAATCTACTGCCCCATAGGAGCCTAGAACTCAGGCTCCACTCCTCAGTGTGTCCTCAGAGAAAAGCAGTCAATCCCTCCCATCTCCCTGGTCTCAGGCCACACTCCGAGCTTACCCAGACTGTGAGTGAGCGTTTCTATCTCTGGTGCGTGGCTGGTCCTGTTTGGAGTCTCCAAACCCAGCAGATTCGTGCAGTGCCACTCCTGAAGGAAGAAGGAGGGGGTCTCTCCAGCTCTGCCACTTGTGGGGTCCCTGCTCGAAGCATAGTGGCCTGGCTTTGCCTCAGATCATGGTTTAAGGTAACCCTGAGCTGATAACCCCTCCTTGGCTCCATCTTTGCAGCTGGCTTCCTCACTCGGATACCTGGGAGCTCTGCCACACTCAGACACCCCCCCCTCCATCTTTCTGTGACCCCGAGCATCCTGAGACTTCAGTGTCCCAGCGAGGCCTCCACCCACCGCTTAGCCTCTGGAGAGACATTCCTCATAGGAGCAGATTTCTAAAAGTTCTGATTATGTGCTCTGCTGCTCTACTGCTTGTCGGGAGCCGGTCCCTCCCCCCGAGTCTATCTTCCCATATATCGCCTCGGATTCACTTTTCTGCATGTCTTATCTTCCAGAAAGTGGTCACTTTTCTGCTCATAGGATTGTTGCCATTCTGTTCTTTGATCTCCTGTGGGGTTTGTAGGTGTTCAGAATGATAATTTTAATATATAATGATAATTTGATAATTATCTAGCTGAATTCCTGGGACCAGGTGACATTTAGTTCTCATACTACTCCACCATCTTGGTCCTCCTGTTGGTGAGTGATTTTTTAAAATGTGTTGTTGGATTAAGTTTGCTAATATTTTATTGAGGATATTTACATCTATGTTTATCAGAGTTATTCAACCATAGTTGTTTTTTTTGTGTGTGTCTTTATCTGGTTTTGGTATCAGAGTTATGGGGCCTCATAGAGTATATTTGGAAGCTCTCCTTACTCTTCTATATTTTGCAACAGTTTGAGAGTAATAGGCATTAACTCTTTAAATGTTTAGTAGAATTCACTTGTGAAGCTATCTGGTCCTGGTCTGTTGTTTGTTGGGAGGTTTTTTTGATGATTGATTTATTGGTAGTAATTGGTCTGTTCTAATTTTCTATTTCTTCCTGTTCTAATCTTTCTATTTCTTTCCAGTTTGGAAAGTTATATGGTTCTAGGAATTTATCCATTTCTTCTAGGTTGTCCAATTAGTTGGCATATACTTTTTCATAATAATCTCATCATTATTTGTATTTTTGTGGTGTCAATCATTATTTCTCCTTGTTCATTTTTTTTGAGTCCTCTCTTTTTTTGATCTGCTAAAGGTTTCTAAATTTTACTGACTTTTCAAAGAACTTGCTTCAGGTTTTATCAATCTGTTCTATTGCTTTTTTAGTCTCTGTATCATTTATTTCTGCTCTAATATTTATTATTTCCTTCCTGCTGCTGGCCTCAGGCTTTGTTCTTCTTTTTCCAACTCCTTTAGGTGTAAGGTTAGGTTGCTTATTTGACACCCTCCTTGTTGTATTGCCTATATTGCTAAATCTCTTTCCTTAGATCAGTTTTTGCCTGCATCCCAAATAGTTTGGACCATTGTTTTTATTTTCATTTGTATCCATGGATTTTTTTGATTCCCTTTTTGATTTCTCGGTTTACCCACTCATTGTTTAGGAGCATGATATTTAGCCTCCATGTATATGTGTTCTTTTCATTTATTTTCTTGTGATTGATTTCTAGTTTCATACCATTGTGGTTGGAAAAGATGCATGATATGATTTCAGTCTTTTTGAATTTATTGAGACTTGTTTTGTGGCCTAACACCTGAACTATATTGGAGAATGTTTGATATGCACTTGAAAAAAATATATTCTGTTGTTTGGGGATAGTATGTTCTGTATATATCTGTTATGTCCATCTTGTCTAATGTGTCATTCAAAGGCATTGTTTCCTTACTGATTTTCTTTTTGTTATAGCTCAGTAAATTTTTAATCACCATCTAGTTCAAAGTATAGAACATGTCCAGCATCCCAGAATGTTCCCTCCTGCCATCTTCCCCACCCCCCAAAAAAGATAACCACTATTTCCTATCACCACAGATGACATTTGCCTGATTTTGAACTTTTATATAAAGGGAATCATGTATCATTATTGATTTTCTGCATAGGTGATATATTGATGTAAGTGGGGTGTTAAAATCTTCTATTATTAGAGTATTATCAATTTCTCCTTTTATTTTTCTTAGTATTTGCTTTATGTATTTAAGTGTTTTAATGTTGGGTATATAGATATTTACAGTTGTAATCCTGTTGTTGAATTAATCCTGTGTAATCCCTTTCTTTGTCTCTTGCTAAGTCTTTGTTTTAAAGTTTGTGTGATATAATTTTTGCTATTTTGGTTTTTTTTCTTTCTTCCATTTGCAAGGTAAATGTTTTTCCATTCTTTCATTTTCTATCTGTATGTGTTTTTAGATCTGAGGTGAGACTCTTGTAGACAATATAGATTGGGCTTTATTTTTTAATCCATTCTGCAACCCTGTGTCTTTTGATTGGAGCATTTAGACCACTTACATATAATTATTGATAGGAATGTATTTATTACCATTTTGTTGTTTTCTGCTTGTTTTTGTAGTTCTGTCTTCTTTTGTTCTTTTCTCCCTCATTGTGATGAATTTCTATAGTGTTATGTTTGGCTTTTTTTTTCCCTCTTTATTTTTGTGTATCCTTATAGGTTTTGGGTTTGTATTTACTATGAAGTTCATATATAACATCCTCAGTATATAGTCTATATTAGGTTGATGGTCAATTAAGTTCAAACACATTCTAAAAAGGTCACTTTTTTTCACTCCCCCCTCCAAGTTTTATGTATATGGTGTCATATTTTACATCTTTTTACTCATAATTTTCTTATATCTAATGATGGGTGCCTTTTGTTCTTAAAGAATTCTCTTTAACATTTCTTGTTAGGCTGGTTTAGTAGTGATAAACTCCTTTGTCTGGGAAATTCTTTATCAGTCCTTTAATTCTGAATTATAACCTTGCCTGGTAGAGTATTTTTGGTTTTAGGTTTTATTCTCTCAGCTCTTTGAATATGTCATGCCAAGCTCTTTTGGCCTGCAAAGTTTCTGCTGAAAGATCAGCTGCTATCTTTCTGGAGTTTCCCTTGCTTGTTTCTCTCTTGCTGCTTTTAAAATTCTCTTTAACTTTTGACATTTTAATTACTATGTGTCATGGTTTGGACCTCCTTGGGTTCAGTTTGTTTGGAGCTCTCGATGCTTCATGAACCTGGATGTCTACTTCCTTTCCTAGGTTAGGGAAGTTTTCAGCTATTGTTTTTTCAAATAACCGTTTGCCCCTTTCTCTCTCTCTTCTCCTCCTGGGATCCCTATAATGCTAATGTATTTTTCTTGATGTAGTTCAAGAGATCCCTTAGCCTATCTTCATCTTAAAACATTTTTTTTCTGCTGTTCACTTTGGGTGCTTTCCATTACCCTGTCTTCCAGATCACTGATCTGTACTTCTGTATCCACTAATCTATTGTTGATTCCCTCTAGCACATTTTTCACTTTGGTTATTGTTTTCTTCAACTCTGACTCATTCTTTTCTATATTTCCTATTTCTTTATTGAACTTCTCACTAAGTTCTTCCACTCTTCTCTCCAGCCTGGTGAGCATTTTTATGATCATTACTTTAAACTCTTTATTAGGCATATTCCTTAACTCCATTTCATTTAGTCTTTTTTTCTTCCTGAGGTTTTGTCTTTTTCTTTCTTTTGGATCATATTTCTCCGTGCCCACATTTGCTTGATTTCCTGTGTTTGATTAGGCAGAACAGCTTCTTCTAAACCTAAAGGAATGGTCTTCTGTATGGTCATACCTTATGATGTAGACTGTGTGTTCTTTGTGACTTTTGCTGGTTGGCATGGACTTGGGGTCATGGAGCACTCCATGCTGGCACTGCCTTAGTGGGATGGCTGAGCTGAAGTGGGTGCCAGCATGGCTCTAAGACTCTCTGTGCAGGAGGTGCCCTGGCAGGACAGCTGAACCTGAAGTGGGTGCAAGCTAAGGGGTCTCTAAGCTCTTTATGCAAAGGGCATCCTGGAAAGACAGCTAAAATTGAAGCAGTTGCCAAACTGTGAGGATCCTGGGGTTCTGCACAGAGGGTAACTTGGTAGGATAGCTGAAGCTGATGGGGGTATAAACTGGGGTATTCCAGGACTCTCTGGACAGAATGTGCCTAAGTGGGTCAGCTAGAGGTGAAGTGGGGTGTGAGCTGAGGTATCTGGGGTTCTGGGGTGCACAAGGGGTGCCTCTGGCAGGATAGCTACAGATGAAGTGGGCATGGGCTGGCATGGTGCCTATGCTATCCATGCAAAGTGTGCCCAGCAGGACAACTGAAGCTGAAGTGGATGCAAGCTGAGGTGCCTTGGAATGTTCCGTGCAGGTGGTGGGGCGACTAGAGTAGAGGCTGATCTAGTTTATATTTATATAAAGCCTAAAACTATAAAATCCCTAAAAGAAAACAGGATAAATTCCTTGTGACCCTGGGTTAGACAAAATTTCTTAAGTATCCCAAAAGCATAATCCGTGAAAGAACAAATTGATAAATTTGACTCCTTGAAAACTAAAAAATCTGCTCTTGAAAAGATACTATTATGAGGATGGAAAGACAAACCACAGAATGGGAGAAAATATTGGCGAAGCATACATCTGTTAAAGGACTTGCATCAGAATGTATAAAGAAGACTCAAAAATCTATATTAAGAAAACAAACGAGGAGTGCCTGGGTGGCTCAGTTGGTTAAGCATCTGCCTTCAACTCACATCATGATCCCAGGATCCTGGGATTGAGCCCTGCTTGGTGGGGAGCCTGCTTCTCCCTCTCCTTCTGCTGCTCCCCCTGCTTGTTCTCTATTTCTGTGTCAAATAAATAAATAAAATCTAAAAAAAAAATGACCCAGTAAAAATATGGAGAAAAGACTTAAACATATAGTGAAGACAACATATGCAATGCAGTGATTACAACATATACAGTTTACAGAGTGAGCAGAACATACATAAGTGGCAAATAAGCAAATGAAAATATATTCAACATTGTTGGTCATCAGGGAAATACAAATGAAAACCACAATGAGCTACTGCTATTACAACCAGAACGACTGAAAAGACCAACTATACCGGTGTTGGTGATGATATAAAGGCACTGGAGTTCTCATATACTGATAGTGTGAATGTAAAAAATGGTACATACTTTGCAAAATAGTTTGACAGTTTTCTTAAAAAGCTAAGCATGTATCTACCATTTGATTAACCCATTTAACCCATAGCTCTTTACCTAAGAGAAAAAAGTATATATGTATAAGTCTTATACACATATGTTCCTAGTAGGTTTTTTTATACTAACACAAAACTGAAAACTACCCAAAAATTCATTAACAAGTGAATGGATAAATTCCTCATTGAGTTGAATTTGGGGACCTATTAGCTTCATGTACCTGAATGACCATGTATCTCTCTGAAGGTTTTCAGCCATTCTTTTCTTTTTTTTTATTCAAGTATAACTAACATACAGTATTATATTAGTTTTAGGTGTACAATATAATTCAGCTATTCTATGCATTACTCAGTGCTCATCACAGTAAGTGTGCTTTTAATCCCCTTCACCTATTTCACCCATCTCCCCACTCACCTCTCCTCTGGCAACTACCAGTTCTCTATATTTAAGAGTCTGTCTTTTTGCTTGTTTCTTTTTTTTTCTTTGTTCATTTATTTTGTTTCTTAAGATTTTTATTTATTTGTTAGAGCCCACAGCAGGGGAAGTGGCAGGCAGAGGGAGAAGCAGGTTCCCTTCTGAGGAGGGAGCCCAGTGAGGGACTCAATACCAGGACCCTGGGATCATGACCCAAGCTGAAGGCAGCTGCTTAACTGACTGAGCCACCCAGGAGTCCCATTTGTTTTATTTCTTAAATTCCACATATAATAAAACTATTGAGATTATACCAAAATTAAAAAAAAAACACCAAACTTCTGAACAGCAAAGGAAACCATCAACAAAAGACAACCTATTGAATGGGAGAAGATATTCGAGAATGATATATCTGATAAAGGGTTAATATCCAAAATATACAAAGAACTCCTACAACTCAACATCAAAGAAACCAAAGAATCTGATTTAAAAATGGGCAGAGGATCTGAATAGACATTTTTCCAAAGAAGATGTACAGATGAGCAACAGACACATGGAAAGATGCTCAACATCAGTAATCATCAAGGGAATGCAAATCCAAACCACAATGAGATGTCACTTCACAATTGTCAGAATGGCTAAAATAACAAGTACAAGAAATCACAAGTATTGGTGAGAATGTGGAGAAAAAGGAACCCTTTTGCACTGTTGGTGGGAATGCAAACTGGCACAGCCATTGTGGAAAACAGTATGGAGTTTCCTCAAAAAGTTAAAAATAGCGATACCATTTGATCCACTAATTCCTCTCCTGGATAAAGAAAAGAAAAGAAACCCAAAGAAAAGAAAAACAGTAAATTGAAAAGATATATGTGCCCCTATGTTCATTGCAGTCTTATTGATAATAGCCAAGATATGGAAGCAACCCAAGTGTCAATCCATAGATGAATGGATCAAGAAGATGTGGTAAATATTCAATGGAACATTACTCAGCCACAAAAAAGAATGAAATCTTGCCATTTGCAACAACATGCTTGGACCTAGAGGGTATAATGCTAAGTGAAATAAATCAGTCAGAGAAAGACAAAAGCTGCTGTTTCTTTAAATTAACTCTCGGTGGGGGAGGGGGGCTGGGTGGCTCAGGTCATGATCTCAGGGTCCTGGGATCGAGCCCCTCAGTGGTCTCCCTGCTTGGCAGGAAGCCTGCTTCTCCCGCTCTCTCTGCCTGCCTCTCTGCCTACTTGTGATCTCTCTCTCTCTCTCTCTCTTTTTCTCTGTGTTAAATAAATAAATAAAATCCTTAAAAAAATTTAGCTTTCTGCTCCTTTCTCTCTCTCTCTCCTTCTCCGGGACTTCTATAATGTGCAAATTGTTTTTCCTGATGGTGTGTATAATTCCTATAGGATTTCTTCATTCTTTTGTTTTTTTCTTTGTCATCCTTGACTGGATAATTTCAAATGTCATGTCTTTGAATTTACATTCTTTATTCTGTTTAGTCAAATTCACTGTTAATGCTTTCTATTGTATTTTACATTTTATTTATGCTATTCTTCAGCTCCAGAATTTGGTTTCTTTTTGTGATTTCTATCTGTTGTACTTCTCATTTCGTTCATGTATTTTCCTGATTTCATTGAGTTGTGTGTGTTTCCTTGTAGCTTGCTTAACTTCCTTAAAATAATCATTTTGAATTCTTTATCATGTAATTCATAGGTATCCCTTTCTTTGGGGCCAGTTATTAGAAAAGTATTGTGTTCTTTTGGTGGTGGTTCCTTGATTTTCATTTTCCTTAAAGTCTTGCATTGCTATTTTGACATGTGAAGGAGCAGTCACTTCCTCCATCTTTACTGACTGGTTTCAGGAGATAAATACCCCCGCTAGTCCATCTGGTTAGGTATTCTGAGGAATCCATTTTCTATGGATAAGTCTGTTCCATAATTCTTATTCTTTCTTGTGAGGGAATTAAAATTTTATGACTTTCCTCTAGCCTGCAAAGCTATGCAGGTGCTGAGAGCTCCCATCTTTTTTCCCCCTAAGGTAGTGTTCTGAAATGCTTGTTTGTGAGACTTCTCCCATTCCCACAAGATTGGGCTTTATACAGGTGCTCTCTCGCTGTCTGTAAATGCTCACATTGACCTGCAGGATTCATGTTTAGACCTGGACTTGGAGTTGGGAGTGGTGGTAGGTGAAGTGTGCAGAGCATTGGGCATGTCTGTGGGCTATATGGAGGGATCTGTAGGTGAGGTGTTCTGAGTGCCTTGTGGCAGTTAGTTGGGTGAAACCTCAAGCAGTTAGTAGTGTCCCTTTGATGAGTTCCAACTGTTGGTTGCTGTGCTCCCATCTTCTCTATAACCCCTCAGTTTTGCAGATCATCTCAGTATTCTGGGTGGGGTTAGAAAGCAGTGGATGTCTTGGGCAGCATCACACAGAGCTGGAGTATCTGGAAAGCTTTCATATTGTTGTGAAAACAAGCATCATTGTCTCATCCCTGATCTTGGGCGAAACTTCATTCTTTCACCATTCAGTATGATGTTAGCTGTGGGGTATTTATGAATGCCCTTTATCATATTGAGGAACTTTCTAATTTTAATTTGAGCATTTTTTGTCACAGAGGGCATTGGATTTGTCTGTTTTTTTCTGCATCAATTTAGATGATCATGTTGTTTTTCTACTTCATTCGAGTAATTTAGTGTATTACATTAATTGATTTTCTTATGTGAAATGACTGTTGTTTTACTTAGATTTCTTAGGTTGACCACTCTTAGATACAACTTGGTCATGGTGTATAATTCTTTTAATATACTGCTGGATTCAAGTTGGCAGTGTTTTGTTGAGGATTTTTTAAATACATATTCATTAGATATTTTGATCTGTGGTTTCATTTTCTTTCGATATTCTTGTCTGGTTTTATAGTGGTGTAACACTAACTTCATAAAATGAGTTCCTCTTTTAGCTTTTGGAAGCATTTGAGAAAGATTGGTGTTAATTCTTACATGTTTGGTAGATTTTTTTCCTTTTTTGGGAAGATTTTTATTACTGATTTAATCTGTCTACTTTAATAGATATATTCAGATTTTCTATTTTTTCTTGAGTCCATTTTGGGTGTTTCTAGGGATTTGTACATTTTGTCTAGTTTATTTGATTTGTTTACATATTATTGTTCATAGCATTCTCTTATAATTCTTATTTCTGTATGTTCAGTAGTAATGTCCCCAGTGTCCATCCCTTCATTTGTTCATTTTTTCTTTCCTTTCTTCCTTCCTTTCCTCCCTTCCTCTTTCTTTCTTTCCTTTTCTTTCTTTCTTTCTTCCTTCTTTCCTTTTTTCCCCTTCCTTCTCTTCTCCCTTTTCCTTTCCTTTCTCTTTTCCTTTCTCCTTTCCTTTCCTTTCTTAGTCCTGCTAAACGTTTGTCAATTTTGACTTTTTATTTTCAAAAAGCAATTTTTTATTTTATTGATTTTTTTTTTGGCATTTTGTCTTTGCTCTAAACTTCACTATTTTTATGCTTCTGTTAGATTTCACTTTACTTTCCTATTTTTCTAGTTACTTAAGTTGAGAAGCTTGGTTTTTGATTTCAGATCTTCCTTTTAAATTAGATATTTACTGGTATAAATTTCTCTCTGAGAATTGCTCTCATTGAATTGTTAATTTTTATAAGGAAACAATTTCCTTATTAACATAGATTTAAAGTTGTTTTATGTATTGTGTTTTACATCACATAGAAAAAAGTTACAAAACAAAAATAACAAAATTACTAGATTTTATATTTAAGATTTATTTGACACAGAGAGAGGTTACAAGTAGGCAGAGAGGCAGTCAGAGAGAGAGGAGGAAGCAGGCTCCTTGCCGAGCAGGGAGCCCGATGCAGGCCTCGATCCCAGGACCCTGAGACCATGACCTGAGCTGAAAGCCAGAGGCTTTAACCCACTAAGCCACCCAGGCACCCCAAAATTTTATATTTATGTAGTAACCTTTATCAGTGTTTTTTATATCATTTTTTTAAGTTCTTAAATTCCACTTAGTTAACATATAGTGTAATAATGGTTTCAGAGTAGAATTTAGGAATTCATCACTTATGTATAGCACCTAGTGCTCATCACGTGTTTTTAATATTTTCATATGGATTTAAGTTGCTGTCTATTGTATGTCCTTTCATTTCAGCCTGAAGGACACCCTTTAGCATTTTTTTGTAGGGCAGTTTTGCCAGAAGTCTTGGTTGAGTTTTTTTCTTTTAGCACTCTCAATATATCATCCTATTGGCTTCTGGCCTTCCTGGTTTCTGATGAGAAATTGGCTGTTAATCTTATTTAGCATCCTTTGTTCATAACAAGTCACTTCTCTTTTGTTGCTTACAAGATTCTTTTGCCGTCTTTAGATTTGACAGTCTGATTATAATGAGTTTCAGTGTGGATCTCTTTGAGTTTATTTTACTTGGAGTTTTTTGAGCTTCTTGGATATATAGATTATGTAGATTCATGTCTCTCATCTTTGGGAAGTTTTGAACCACCATTTCTTCAAATATTCTTTGTGTCCCTTTCTTCTTCTGGACTCCTTATGATGTGTATATTGGTATATTTGGTGGTATACTGTAGATCTCTTACACTCTGTTTTACTTAATTCTTTTTATTTCTTTCCTCAGACTGAATAATTTTGATTTATCTTCAAGTTCAGTAATTTAAAAAATATTTATTAGAGTGAGAGAGTGAGTGTAAGGTGGGGGGAGGGGCAGAGGGAGGTGGACGGGGCCAAGGGGGCAGGAGAGGTACAAGCAGATGCTGCGTTGAGCACAGAGCCTAATGGCTTGATCCCACAACCCTGAGATTATGACCCAAACTGAAATCAAGAGTTGGATGCTTAACTGAGCTTAACGGAGCCCCCCAAGTTCAGTGATTTTTACTTCTGCTTGTTCCAATCTATTGTTGAACACCTATAGTGAATTTTTCATGTTTATTATTATACCCTTTTAAAATTTTTATTTAGTATAATTCCTACCTTGTTATCGATACTTTTTGTTCAGGGAGATTTCCAGGAATACGTGGAAGCTCTTCAGAGTCCTTATTCTTCAAAATAACTAACTCCCCAGATTGTCCTCCCAAGATTTTCAGTGTGTCTATCATTTGTCTCAATTGATATCCTTTGCCCTAGGCAGCAATGGCTGATTCATTTGGTTTTTAATATTTTTGAGAAACGACTTCCACACAGTTATTTCTTTGTCTTGAGAGAGTTCCAAGGTAGGTGAAATAAAGGCAAGACCTCTCTCATAGTCTTTCAGGGAGCCCCTAGATAGGTCAAAACAGACAAGCAGCTTTTGAGAACAAGGTACATTCTGCTGCTCCTGGAACCTGGAACCAGTAATGTCTATCAGGAAAATGGACTGCTATTTTTAAGATTGTTGCTCCTCTGAGGAGAAGAGGATGTGGCAAGGATAAGTTAAAATGCCATAAAGCTCTCCTATCATGTTTTACTTGCCATTTTCTTGATGAAACATTAACTTGGTTGCTACAAATTTTGGATTATTTTTCAGAATTCTAATTAAGCAGATTCTGACAATGTCTGCCAGTTTTTTCAATGTTTTTATGGAGGAATGGGTATTTGGGTTCCCCACTCCATAGTTTTTATTTAGAGATAAAAAAGTAGTAGAGCTGAAGAAAAGGGAATGATTAATAAAATTCTCCCTCCTTTTGCTATGTAAGGACCTGATGTAGTTGGGAATAGGCTCATACGCTTCTAAAGTGCTGTTACAAAATAAATTAAAAAATGCTATTACTGTTTCATGTTTTTTACTTGAGTGAAAGACCTAGGCATTTCTAAGTTTTATATTTAAAGTTGCATATACATCATCTAGACTTTTAGGTATGCCTGATATATTACTTAGACAATATTTGTGATAGATTTATTATTGTCTTTTAACAAAGACCCTTCCTGGAACTGTGGGTTTTATTCTTTATTTTATTTTATTTTTTGCATAGGTTGAACCAAGAACAAAACACTTTAAAACAATGTGTGTCTAGTAATTTGGGAAAAATTAAAAAGGGTTTATTTACACAAGATGACAATATTAAATGAAAAAAAAATAAGGAATATCTATTTGTATTGTACCTGCATAGAAAATCAGAACATTTTAGGGGAATAAAGAACACCTATGACATACTCTGTATAATATAATAATTTTAAAGACATTAAAACCATTATATGTACATGCTTTTGCTTTTAAAAAATATATAAGTTCCTTAAAAATTAAAAAATGTAAATAACCAGTTAGTGGTTTTGTGACTAAAATATATTTAATTCTAATGAGGACTGATTCAAGAATTAACTCACTCATCCAATTCTAAAAACTCTTCCTTTCTGGGTGGTGCAGTCGATAAAGCATCCAACTCTTGGTTTTGGCTCAGGTCATGATCTCAGGGTTGTGAGATGGAGCCCTGCTGAGCAGAGTCTAAGAGTCTACTTGAGACTTTCTCTCCCTTTGTCCTTTCCCATCATGTTCTCTCAAAAAAGCAAAAACAAAAACAAAAAACCAACCAAAACTCTTCCTTTCTTTACGCACTTACTATAAGCCCGTCAATTATCATGTTATATGCTGGGGATGAAAAGATAAAGATACTTTCCTCATCCTCAAAGGGCTTCCACTCTGGGGGAAGAGACAGACACATAATAGACTCACCTCAAAGAGTCTATAAGTACAATGATGAAAAATCATTTTATTTTTTAGTGTATTTTAGATGCATTATGAAGGTCACATAGCACAGCGTGGTGATGTTCAGAAGGCTTTCTAGTGGAAGTGATGTCTGAATCAAATCTTAACAAAAGAATAGGTGTTTGACAGGTATCGCTACATATTCAACATCAAATACGTTGCTGTAGTAGGATATGTGTGAGCTATTTTATACAAAATAATTTCTATTCCTTTTTTAGCTAATGAGTTCAGTTGAATCACTAAAATATTCATGCTGAATTAGGCAAAACTGCAGTGGATAGTTCAAACTTGTCCTTAGTAGCTTCCCAGTAGATTTTCTGATTCCTTTCCCACCCTTTTTCAGTCCTTCTACTAACGTTGAAGTATAGTGCCCTCCAGTTGCACAGTAAGACTTTTGAGGAGATATCATTTGGTCTTCAGGTGAGGGATTTCTTTCTCTCTTAGGCTATAGCATTTTACAAATATTTGCACTTTAATTACTTAATTGCTTGTTTTAGATTTAATAGGGTATAAATGCAAAGGAATTTTATTTTTTCTCACCACTTTTACTTCAAACACTTTCTGATGTTCAATTTTCTCCATCTGTGGATAATATCCTGGGCCCATGTGATAGCTTTTCTGATTACTTTCAGCATTAACACAGGGTCTCCTTTATCCAGATATTGGAACTTCTAAAGCCAAAATTTTAATTTTTTATCCAAATTAAAACTTATTCCTCAAGACTGGGTCTGACTCAGGCTTGATGTACTTTCTTTCCTCTGCCTTTTTACTCCTCTTCTCCCACATGACTACACTGCCTCTGTTTACTCTAGCTCCAGGTGGGAGAAAAGTAAAGGTAAATGCTTTTCCTTGATGGGTATTGTTGCCCTATTGTTTGACAGAAATTTGTATGTTGATTTTTCTCTTGTGGAGTACTTTTTTGGTGGTGGTTTAGAGATATAAAACTTTAGTAGTTCTCTTGTGTAGGTAATGCTTCATTGGTTGGCTACTTAGGACTTCTTTCATCCCTGTGTTCTGGTGACCCATGCCATATAGACTCACTTTTGCGGTTGCTTTATTCTCCAAGTTGTGCTTCTGGGTGAAATCCCTTTCAAGATGGTCTAAGTTTGTTACTTTCCATAAGCCCTAACTAGGCTAAAGCTGACTACTGTATATTTGCTCTCTTACGGGTGGGAATTCGGTTTGCTCCTGTTATGGCCCATTTTCTTTGTGGGAACTGCATCCTAACAACTCACCAAATATATTTTTCCTCATGGCTTACACCAAACTTCCAGTCTCCCCTTGTCTACTGTTGATGAGGGTAATGAGTAAGAACTGTGAAACTGAAGTTACAATCTTAGTGTAGCCATCATTCATGTGTGGGGTTTCTGCCAAAATCCAATAAAAGGTGAAATATTTATATGATCTGAAGAGAAACCAGAATATTCTGCCAAAAATCCAGGACAAAGCCATTTCTATGTGTTATGCATCTTTTTAACAAAGCATTAGACAGCCACATAAGCAAGTAACCAATTTGATTAATATCTCTTAACAAAGTTGTATGGACACAAATTGCAACTGAAAAAGTCTAAACCTCCATGGAAGTAAATATTAAGATTTTTAAGAGTTAGGTTTTCTCTGTAAGGGGTGACAATCTCCTTCCATGGAAGCACATTTGTGAAACTGAAAGCATATTAAAATATCAAATACATGATGAATTTTGCCTTGCGCCACAGGACCATCATGGTTATGAATAAAGTCAAGTCTGTTTGGGTTGGAAGAGGAGGATTACTGTTCAACTTTCAGAAAATGAATCGCCGCTTTTCACAAAACCTATTTACAAAGGTTGGATAATTCTCATTCCACAAATGACCTGACGGAGGGCAAATTTCATGTCCTTGTTGCGTAAGCTATAGATGAGGGGGTTTAAGACTGGTGTCACTACGGAGTATATCAATGTGATGATCTTATGTGTAGCAACTGAGTTATCAGATGTGGGATTCACATACATCACCATTATGGTTCCATAGAACAAAGACACTACAACTAAATGGGATCCACAGGTAGAGAAGGCCTTTTGGCGCCCAGCTGAAGAAGGAACCTGAAGGACAGCTCTGAGGACCAGGGCATAGGACCCGAGAATGTACCAAATGGTGGTAATGATGATAAGAGAACTTACAGAATGGAATACATGCTTTATGATGGGTGCAGGGGCACAGGACAATGCGATCAGTGGGTCCACATCACACAGAAAGTGATCAATAATGTTGGGACCACAAAAGGGTAGTTGAGAAATGAAGAAAATAGTAATTGCATGTCCAAGGAAACCAGTGAGCCAACAAAGAGACACCAGAATGACACAGAGCTGCCCAGTCATAATGGAGGGATAGTGCAGTGGATGGCAGATGGCTAGGTACCGATCAGAGGCCATGACACAGAGAAAGAAGCATTCAGTTGTGCCCAGGGAGAAGAAGAAGTAGAATTGAGTGAAGCAACCAGAGAATGATATGGTCTTGGTTTTGGAGAGAAAACTGACCAGCATGTTGGGGACTGTGCAAGTCACATACCAGATTTCCAGGAAGGAGAAGTTGGCCAGGAGCACATACATAGGGGTATGGAGTCGATGGTCCCACCTCACTGCACAAATGATGGCTATATTCCCAGTTAGAGTCAAGACATAGATCAACAAAATCATTGAAAAAAGGATGATCTGTATTTTCCAGGGACCAGGAAAGCCCAACAAGATGAACTGTGTCACAGTAGATATCCCTGACTTATTCATGGTCTCCAGACTGTGGAGAGAAGACAGATAGATAGTGATAAGTTGCTTTGCTGCTGAAACATTTGAAACTTAGAACAGGCAATTTGCGTGATCAGGCAAATGTATTAAAAATCCTGAAACAAGTCTTTTTTTTTTTTTTAAGATTTTACTTATTTATTTGACAGATCACAAGTAGAGAGGCAGGCAGAAAGAGAGGAGGAAGCAGGCTTCCCGCTGGGCTCAATCCCAGGACCCTGAGATCATGACCTGAGCTGAAGGCAGAGGCTTAACCCACTGAGCCACCCATGTGCTCCCTGAAACAAGTCTTGAATAAATCCTGCTCTGTTCTGAGTGAGCCATTTGGTCCTGATTCTTTGTAAATGTATAATTCTAGGCTGCTTGAATTCTAGGCAAAATCAGTTAAATTTCACCTTTCTTTTGGTAGAAAGAAATACTTGAGTTAGAGGCAAAAAGGGTTTGTCTTATATTTAATATTTTTCAGTGAAAGTTGTTCATATATAGCAGTCGGTGCAATTCACTTCCAAATGTTGTACACATATGCCATCATTTAAAAAATAGGTTTGTATCTGACACATTTTATAGATTTGAATGGTTTGAGCTTTGACATTATTACGGGATCTCTCCCTGTCTCTCCCACCTTTTACATGAACTATTTCCATTAGATTTATTTTCTATCACTTTTTCATGATACTGGAAGAAAATCAACAGATACCCAGAGAGTAAATTCTTACTGCTATTTCCTATTTAAAGATGTTTACATTGCACTAAAGGTCACTTACAATTTGGTATTTAATCCCTTGTTTTTAACACTGAAAAGTCACTATAATTCACCTAATGATTAATTTCACATGATAATTTATATTTCATGTCCATTTAATTATATGTCATTAAAGATTAATATAACATATGCAATGTATCAGGGGAAGAAAATTAAAATCACCAGGAGATTGTCTTCTAAAACTCTTCTCACTGCTATCACAAGTTTTTCTTCAGATTGACTGTTTGGAAGATTTTACTTTATTTTAAAAATACTCCCAGTTTTGATAGAAAACAAGACTTTCCCTTATTCCCTTTACAACACCATCACCAAAAGATGTCTTTTTAAGAATCAAATACAACCGGGCACCTGGGTGGCTCAGTGGGTTAAAGCCTCTGCTTTCGGCTCAGGTCATGATCTCAGGGTCCTGGGATCGAGGCCCGCATCGGGCTCTCTGCTCAGCAGGGAGCCTGCTTCCTCTCTCTCTGTCTGCCTCTCTGCCTACTTGTGATCTGATCTCTCTCTCTGTGTCAAATAAATAAATAAAATCTTTAAAAAAAAAAAGAATCAAATACAACTAACTCAGAGCAAAGAGCACCATGGTAGATTTAACATATTGGAATCTCCAGAAAATTTTTAACAAGATACTTCTAACTTTGATAAGAGAATTTTCCTTAAAAACAGTTTTGATAGAAGTGTATATAGAATATTCATAGTACTCACTGAACATAATCAAATGGAAAAAATCCTTCTATTTAGTGAGGTTAAGTAGCAAATGTATTTATAATGAAGCAGCTGTTGCAGTTTCACTAAATGAATAATGCCTAAAGTGAACTACGAACCTATTCATCTAGAAGCAAACATAACCTTCCTATTGGACTGGTTAAGTCAAAGAAATCTGTAGTCTTGTGGACAAGAAACCAAGAGAAAGACATTGAAAGATGGGGATAAATTCTTTTTAATTTTTTGAACTAGGATGATTATGAAGAAGTAAACTAACCTGCATTGATCATCATTTTGATTCAGGGTTCCATAGGACAAATCATTTTGCAAGAAACATGGTTCCCCACTATGGGAACTCTGTGCTTTCCAAGCAAGAGACCTCTCTTCTCAACAAGACAAGAGAATAATGACGCAGAGAGCAGCCACTTACTACCTGGAACAACAGCAACAATAGCTTGAATCAGATTGACAGACTAAAAATCAAAATGTGCAAGACTTAGGTCTGTGTATTTGAACTACAGACTACTCTTTAAAGAAAAAAAAGACCTCACAGAACAACTATTAGTTATAGGGAAAGCATGGTAAGTGAATTTCATAAGTAATTTTCAACACGATTATAAGAAGCAATTCCTAATATAGTCATTAATTCTATGTGAATCTTACTCGTTATATACACTAATTTGATTTGTCCTTAAAAAATTGTTTTAATGCCCCCTCTCCTGAATATGGAGATGAGTAATGTAATGGACAAAGAGGGGAGAGATGAGAGAGGAGACCAAAACAAACAAAACAAATCCCTGTTTTCTCTTGGTTTTGGTCCCAGTGGATGGAACTAGTTCCATACTGTTTTGTTCAAAATATATATGAAAACCACATCATTCCTGGTGTTCCAGCCACTTACTGAGAAGGGGAAGATGTGTGGATGATTTTGGCACCATTTAGTGCATTTATCTGTGGGAATGTAAGTCCCAGGGTGATCTAAATACTCTGAAAGTTTTGTCTTTTTTGAATTGTGAATAATCAATATTCCTTGATACTCCGTCTCTTGAGCGTATTGAATGAACAAATGTGAAAGAGGTGAATAGGCCCACCTGTGGTGCATAATAGCAATGCCCATAAGAGAAGATGTTTCCTATACTGTGAAGCTTTTCCAAGTCTTGGGGAGAGTTCACAGGGAGGTCACGAAGATTCTCTCCTTCACTGCTCTTGATGTGGAAGCCCTGTGTGAGAGCTTCACGCATGGCTTATTTCACTTCTCTTGCATCACAAGATTCTAGCGTCCTATTTCCAACAGAGTATGCTAAAGTTATGTGCTGGTTTTAATTTATGTGTCAGTTTAGCCATTGATGAGAATTCTGAGGTATGTCTTCATAAGATCCTATAACTTTCCATTCCTTCCCTAGGGACCTTCCTTCTTGCCTGGGGGTTTCATTAATATTTCTGATAAGTTGGCCAATGGTGATTAGTAGGCAGTGTGCTATATTGACTCTCTGAGGACCCCATAATCTCCTTAAGGTTGTGTTTCTCAAACAGGGTGTGTGATTCTGTGCCATGAGAGACACACAGCCCCTAATTAAATGTCTTCCTGAAAGGACAGTTTTAGTCAGAGAAGATTATTTTGTACTATACCAAATATGTATGTGGAACAGAAAGTATAATTTGTGATTATTTTTAAGATAAAACTTTGACTTTAAAAGGAATATTGCCCCCAAGTGCACTGTGTTCTCTGACCACTGTTGCCAAACACTCTTTGTTGGTGAAAAGGTTTGAAAAATTCTGTATGAGAGTATTTAATCACCTACCACCAGCAAACCTATCTTCCTGGAACACCTAATTTCATTTCCAGTACAGCCATAACTAAAAGGGTATACTTTGATTTTAAGTAGATTGGCCTTTCAGCTAATGGCTTTCAACATGGCATTTGGCCACAAAGATGGAATTTGTTCTTGGTATAATTTTCTCTTAATAATTTTCTGACTGAGACTTTGCCCTATAGCTTTCTGAGAGGCATAAAAATATGTTTAGGACGTTGTTATTGCATATTACAAGTGGTATTGTCACAAATGATTTGGGGAAGCACTATGAATAAAGATGTCCAGTTGGGAGAGCATATAGATTGATAAGTGTGAAGTGCAGATCTTAGGAGACTGAATGGAACGGTGTTGTGAATGAGGGCTTTGAATTGTGGGAGAGTTTATACTTTACATAATGGAAGTATGAAGCCTATTATGTTTTTCGTGTGAAAGACAGCTTTAAACAATGGCAGATGTCCATTACTGGGTGGGTTTATTAATTTTTTGTGGCCCTTTAGTCCATTGTTTTAAAGAATATTTTCTGAACTTAGAAGATTGCCCTCCTATTGAAAGGCTCCAGGTACACTTGCATTTTATTCTTTCCACCAGCTAAGATTAAACCAGTGAAGATACATATAATAACAGAGTGTAAGTACTTAGCAAGGTAATGGATGTTTAAAATGTTTTATTTAGCCTTTTTCATTAATGATCTGAACTTGAACTGCTAAGGAACTGTGGAAAAAGAATCTTCCTCTACTTATGAGCCAGAACATGACTTACTGAAGCCATTCTCTATTGTTTTTATAAATAATTAAGGTCAGAAATGACAAATTCTGCTTTTCTTTTTTTCCCAATTTTTAATTTAAATTCAATTTAGTTAACATAAAGTGTATTATTAGTTTCAGCGGTAGAACTTAGTGATTCATCAGTTGCATATAACAGCCAGTGCTCATTACATCAAGTGCCCTCCTTAATGCCCATCACACAGTTACCCCATCCCCCCACCCCCTACCCCTCCAGCAATCCTCAGTTTGTTTTCTAGAGTTAAGAGTCTCTTATGGTTTACCTCCCTCTCTGTTTTTATCTTATTTTATTTTTCCTTCCTTTCCCCTATGTTCAACTGTTTTGTTTTTTAAATTCCACATATGAGTGAAATTATAGGGTATTTGTTTTTCTCTGACTGACTTATTTTGCTTAGCATAATACCATCTAAAGATGTCTCAGTTTTGGTTAGTTCTTAATCCTAGGACTTTCTTTAGGGCATCTTTCATGTCTTTGTTTCGGAGAGTATAGATAAGGGGATTTAAGAGTGGAGTCACTGCTGAGTATATCAGAGTGATGATCTTCTGCATTCCTGTTGGATTCCCTGATGTTGGGCTCACATACATCACCATAAGGGTTCCATAGAATAGAGACACCACTATTAGGTGGGACCCACAGGTGGAGAAAGCTTTAGTTCGAACAGCACCAGAAGGAACATGAAGCACAGCTCTGAGTACCAGGGTGTAAGATCCCAGGATGGAAAGGAAGGGTCCAAAGATAATCATTGAGTTGAAGGTGTAGCAGATGAGCTCAGTGGAAGAAGCAGGGATGCAGGCCAGTGCGAACAATGGGCCTGGGTCACACACAAAGTGGTCAATGATGTTGGGTCCACAGAAGGGAAGTTGGGAGATGAGGACAATGGGGACTGGATAGCAGAGAAATCCACTCACCCAGCAAATACAGATCAGGATCACACAGAACTTCCCAGTCATGATGGAGGGGTAATGTAGTGGGCGACAGATGGCAAGGTATCGATCATAAGCCATGACTGATAAGAAGAAACATTCTGTGGTACCCAGTGAAAAAAAGAAATAGAATTGGAGGAAGCATCCAATGAAGGAGATGGTCTTGGTCTCAGAGAGGATGTTGACCAGCATGTTTGGGACAGTGGAGGAAATGTACCAGATCTCTAGGAAGGCAAAATTTCCCAAGAAGATGTACATGGGTGTGTGCAGCCGCTTGTCCCATTTCACTACGCAGACAATAATCCCATTCCCCAGTAGGGTGAGGAGATAGACCACCAAGATGAATGAGAAGAAAAAGTTCTGCATCTCCCTTTGACCAGGGAAACCCAGAAGGACAAACTCAGTCACAAAATGCATTGTTGTGTTCTGGGATTCCAAAGCTGTTAGAGAAACAGAAGTAACTAAGGAGTGAATAATAATGAACATTTGTAGGTTTTGCTAACAATTTACTTATAAATGTACAAAGCATTTTTATTTTACATGATCTCATTTGGTCTTCCAAATGACCCTTTGAGCTGTAGGGAGGTGTGCTTCATCCTTCTCGTTAACAGATAAGAAAACTGAAGTTCAGAGAAATTTAAGGGGTTTGCTTAAGTGTGCAAAGGCAGTAACTTCTAGATACACTGGCCTGTTTGGAGATTGGTTTGGACCAAACTTCATTTCAAATGAGTCTCAGTGATGTCTCATCTTACATATTAAAATAATTGCCTCTTGGGTCATAAGTATACATTTTGGATACATTCTTTTACTTTGAAACAAAATGGAATAGAAATCTGAAGCAATAAATTGTCGTCTTGGTCAGAATTTCACATACAAAAGTCCAATAAAAACCAGATAAGTGGAACTACGTGGTGGGAGTCTTGAGCCCCCTTGCTGTTCTGTTCTGAGGGAGGTGCTCTAGAAACCTCAGGATTCTGTAAAATGGTGTGAAAATTATTTATGTAGCTGCCTCTAAGTTGCATTCTTCCAGGTGGCATCTGGATTTGTAGAAAAATTTAGCTCATTCCCTCTTGAGGAATTCTGGTTCTCTCAAAGTACTTAATGTTGAGCAAAATCTGTCTCCTGTATTACTTCTATGCATTGATCCTGGGACTCTCCTTTGTTGAAGCTATGCAAAATAAGTTTCATTCCTTTTCTATTATGGTGATGATGAGGGACCTTAAATAACAGATGGAAGCTATTATGTCCCATATACATTACTTTTTTTTTTTTTTGATACCACCATTTTTCCTGGCTTTTTTCCCCCTAAGCTTCACTATTCTACATCACGGCTAGGCTTTTGAGATAACTTGCCAATTTTGTCTAGTGTACGGAAGAATGTACCTTCGTTTTATTTATTTATTTATTTATTTATTTATTTATTTATTTGGCTGGGAATTAGGCCTTAAGCACCATAACTTTCCATTCATCATCTTGCTTTTACCTAAATTAAATAATGAATTAGAAAAGTCACCTTAGGATATGCTGAGACCAGAAAGATTGTCCTCACACTGGCTGAGTTAGGAATTGAAACATGAGTATAAATTTGGATGTTGCTAACAACCTCTCTCGAACTATTGATCCAGACTTATTTATCTATCCATCCATCTATCTATCTAGCAAGGGGTGGGGGGCAAAAGGAGAGAGAGAATCCCTGAGATCATGAACTAAGCCAAAATCAAGAGTCGGCCACCAACTCTTGAGCCACTCAGGTGCCCCATGTCCAGGTTTATTTCTTTGTCTTAAAGTTTCCTGGTTAAAATTCAAGATATTTGGCTGGGTAAAACCACCATCAATATTTTAAATTTAGTGATATCTTGACTATACATGTAAGATAATTTGCCATATTATTTATTAATGTTACTGCTAAGATACTCACAAAATTGCATCCTTATGCCATTTAAATAATCTTCAGAGCACATGAGGCCTGCTTCTCAGTATTTCATCAAATCTGGAACAAACTGAGAGGGCAAATGTTTTATTGCCAAGGCAACTTTGTATATTTGTATTAACAATGTTTTTAAAATGATGAAAAATATCATAAACATGACTTTTATGAAAATCTAAATTTTGTTCAGGTAAGTTAGTTCAACAGACTATAATTATGACCACATGTGTCAAAATTTCTAGGAGAGTTGTAATTTCAAAATACCTCCCATAACTACCTGTATTTGTTAGACGATGTGTTGTCATTTTGGGTCAGAACATAGTTATTTGGCTTTTAATAAAAAAAAAGTTGAGTGTTAAATTTAAATTATAGCACATTATCCATTCACTTATTCATTTAGGCATGTTTATTCATTGTTATATTCCTAGCAGTGTGCTAAGGCCTGGAGTACAATGGTAAACATGAAAAATAAAATTCCTCCCCTTTTGGAACTTATGATTTATAAAAGCAATCAAGACTGCCACCTACATGTGTAGTGTCTTGAACGGTGTTTCATAGCACATACCCGATTATGTACTATGGGACTGAAAAAGGTATTTATTTCAGTTCATAATGATTTAGATAAATCTATGTAGTAAGGGTAATAGCATGATTGCCAACTTTGACATAAATGAGATATTTTTGGCTTTTCAAGACAGTAGGCAGAGACATGAGACCTGAGTTGATCCACTTTATTCACAGGCCAGGAAGTTTTCATCACTGAGAAAAGAAATATAAATCCAGTTCATGATTTTTGACTTGGAACCAGAGCTCATAAGTCTTACCTCCTTCCTGGAAATCATCCGATTTCATGATGTCAGGATCTTTTGACATTTGTGCTGCCATGAAATTTTAGTTACCTATGGAATGCAGGATCAGAAAAAGGGATAAATGGACTTCTCAGATTATTTGAAATTTCACTGCATCCGTTTCTGCTTTCTCCACTTTAAAGTATACCTATTAGTAGCTCAAAGGGTGAACTTAAATCTGCTTCTTTCTATTCACCTCAAGTGATACAACAAATGAACAGTTGGAGAGATGAGGAGAAGCAAGGAGCATGGATAGTTCATTCTATCCATGGACAGAATGGTATGAATGGATAAGGAAGCCAGATCCTCCTTCATAAGCCCAACCACTCGTTTGAGATTTAAGCCACTTGCCCAGAGAAGTGCAGGGATTCTTTTCCTTTTAAATATTTATATTTTTAAGGTTAATTTGTAAACTTGGTAATTTGATAAATTTGGTAAGTGTAGAGGACAAGGGAGTCTGCCTATGACTCCTTGGTTTCCATTTCCCACTTGTCACTTACCAAGAACTCTGAAAAATAAGAACATCCTGCTTTAGTTGCCCTTGATGAAGGATATTTGTCAACCAAAACTTTACTGACCAAAATTAGAAACAAAGCAGTACAAGACTCAGGCTACATTCTAACTCAATGTTTAATGGCCCCCCAAAATATCCAAGACATTTGAACCCCATTTTCCCTAAGTGAGTTGTATAGTGGGAACCCTGTAATACTAGAGTGAGTCCTTAATGTGAATATATTATCCCAAACAGAAGTGTGTTAGGAAAAGAGAACTGCAGGACCTAACCTTTCTAAAATTACCTAACATTAGGTATGGTAGATTACCTAATGTTAGGTAATTTCTAACATAACCTAACGTTAGGACCTTAGTTCCTTACAAAGGAACGAAGAAAGAATGGATTTACAGAAGAGCCAGCATGCTCTTGGTGTCTGACAACAGTGGGTATTTAGGAGCAGTGATGCACTGATGCAGGCAGACTTTCCTTACATACTCGATGGTGTTTCTGGCTCCAAGAGGAAGATGTGAGGGAAACTTCAGCCACAAGAGTATCCTCATTTAATAACCTAAAAGGCTCATTCATGAGTGGAGAGCAGTATTTGTGGCCCCATAGACTTCCTTCCTTTAGTATTCTGAACTAAATGAAATGGATCTTTCATGCCAGTTATTATTGAGAATTTACATGTCCCTCCTGAATAGGATCCATCGTTCCCCAGCATGTTCACTGGGAAGCATCTGTTCATGTATCTCTGTGCATGTATCTACTCCTACATATATTGGTGCATATTTCCTCTAGCGGTTTGATTAGTAAGACACAGAAGACAGAATAAATACCCAAGAGAGGCAGGGAAAATTGTCCTCTTGGAGGAATTACCTTCCTCTAAGGACCCCATCTACCTGGAGGATGAAGTGGAGGAGAGGAGTGAGTGGGACAGGTTAACATGAGAGAGAGAGAGAGTGAGTGTGTTGAGAGTGTGTGTGTGTGTGTGGCACGGGGCAGGGGGGAGAGTGGGTTTGGGACTGGGAGGGTGAGCTGTCTTTCTAAAATATACCTGCTTTATCTTGATGCCAAACCTATAAGCACTTAAATTTTAAAAATTGTCTATACATAATTTATTTAATTTTTGTTATATTCAACAAAAGATTTCCATTTTCAATTTTAAGTATAGCTTTAACACATTTGTTTGAAAAACTTCGTCTTCTATAAAAATAGATTTTTAATGTTGTTGACTTACCTGGTGCAATATTAGTAAAAACGAAGGTTTAGCACTGTAAATGGCTCAGAGGTAGGAAGTACGAATTCTTTTACTGGTATCAGGAGAAGGACAAAAACAAGATGAGGCAGAGAATGAGGGGTAGATGAATTCAATCATAACAAGAGCTCCAGGAGAGAACACTACTGGATTTAGGAGTAAGACTGTATACAGACAGAGCAGGTTCTCAAGAATGTAGTCCCTGTACCTGCAACACTTGAAAAATTGTTAAAATGCAAGTTCTCAGGCTCCTCTCTCAGAAACTCAGTGTGGGCCAAGCAATTTGTTTTAACAGATTTGCCATGTGTTTCTGTTGCATGCCAATGTTTGAGAACCACTGTGTATATGATCAAGCATTAGAGTCTGGGTTAAGGAGTGGGTGTATGAAATAGCATCTAAGTTCAGGAGGGATTTCAGTAGGATCAGGAATTAATTGATCATTGTTTGGAGAGAGGGTTAAGAATATTTATAGGGTTAATTGGCACCAGACGCTGAGTTACAGATAATTGTATCTGGAAAAGCAGGATTGGATTTAAGCATCAGGCTTTTGAAGGAAGCCTAGGAGAGGCAGGGAAGTGGTGAAGAAAGTTATTCAGGCATCTTATGAAACGGAGTGACCTGGGATAAAAGCAGGGCATTTTTTATGGGTGGGAGCAGAGTTGACCCTAAAGAGAAGGTGGTGGGGTAAAAGAAAAGTAGGACACAAATCTTGGTCCTAGCCTGAGTGTTTTCATTTATAGCTGAAAACACTCAGGCTAGGACCAAGATTTGGTGGGCGAGAGTTTGGTGGGCTCATTTCAAATTTTAAATATTAGATACATAATTTTTCCTTGTGTACTCCATAGGGCTGATATGAGAATGAGATGAGATGTTAGATAGGAGAATATTTTGTAAATGTCTATATAATCATAATATTAATATGGTTCAAGAGCCTCAGGAGTATATTTGTAATTTTCCACTACAAATTTTTTATTTTAATTCTAGCTAGTTAACATACAGTATAATATTTCAGGTATGCAACATGATTCAACAACTTTATAAGTGTAGCTGCCATCTGTCACCATACAACACTATTACAGTACAATTGACTACATTCCCTATGCTGTAACTTTTATTCCTGTGACTTACTCATTCATTCGTATCTTATTATTGGAAGACCGTATCCTCCACCCATTTGTTCCACCCCTGCCCTTTAGTAACCACCAGTTTCTTCCCTGCATTTATAGGTCTGATTCTGCTTTTTGTTCTTGTTTTTTTAATTTTTAATTTGTTTTATTTTTTAGATTCTACAAAGAAGAAAGATCATATGCTATTTGTCTTTCTCTGTCAAGTTAAAACCCTATTACATATAAGATAAATTCCTTTTTTTAGCTTTGTTTTCTTTTTAAAAATTTTTATTTAAATTGTTGTTGGTTAACATATTGTGTAATATTGGTTTCATGAGTACAATTTAGTGATTCATCACTTACACGTAACATCCAGTGCTCATTGCAAGTGCCCTCCTTAATGCCCATCACCCATTTAGCCCTTCCGCCTGCCCACCTCCCTCCATCAACCCTCAGTTTGTTCTCTATCATTAAGAGTCTTTTATGGTTTCTTGCTCTCTCTTTTCCCCTTTCCCTATGTTTATCTGTTTTTTTTTTCCTTAAATTCCATATGTGGGTGAAATCATACAGTATTTGTCTTTCTCTGGCTTATTTTTTTAAACATAAAATACACTAGCTTCATCCACATTTTTGTAAATGGCAAGATTTCATTTTTTTATTTAAAATATTTTATTTATTTATTTGTGTGAGAGAGAGAGAGCATTCCCCCAGAGGGAGAAGCAGACCCCCGACTGAGCTGGGAGCCCAAGACAGGGCTTGATCCCAGGACCTTGAGATCATGATCTGAACCAAGGCAGACACTTAACTGACTGAGCCACCCAGGAACCCCAAGATTTCATTATTTTTGATGGCTGAGTAATATTCCATTGTGTGTGTATTTGTGTGTGTGTATGTGTATGTGCCACATCTTATCCATTCATTTTTCTAGCTTTATTTTTTAATTTTTATAGGATAAATTCCTGTTTAATATTTCTGTAGTATGTTATGTCTCTTCTAGAACATGTGCCATAATGACTAAATCGTGTATTTTTTCCCCCTAGATTGAAAACTTTCATAATTAATGAATGACATTATCTTTATATTCTCAGTTGACTGAGTTTATGGTGCGTAGTGGGCATTTATTGAATGAATTAGTCATTGAATAAATTTCAGATATGCCATCTTACCACCAAAAAGCTAATCTGCTGGGTTTATGGACTATCACTGAACACCCAATCTGAGCATCATCAGAGAGTCTCTGACTCTGACCAAATGTGTAACGAGGTCACATTTAAACCTGTGGCCTACAAATCCCTTTTTGCCTCCTATCCCTGTCATATGGGAGTGTTCATTCTAAATACAAGCCTGCTTAGTGAATACAGCCCTCTTTTATATTTTTCAAGTCTATAATCACCATTCTGCTCAATACTTCTCATTCCATCTTTTCCTTTAAAAGAGCTCCCTCCCCCTTTTGTTTGTCTCTTAGTGAGTGGCTCCACTCTTTGCATTTGCCAAAGCCAGAAACTTGAGGGTCATTCAAGGCATTTTCTTATTCTGTCACCTCCAATAGGCAGTCAGTCACCATATCCTATTGATTTTCCATACCAAATGTTTTTCAGATCCATCCTGGGCACATAGGAGATCAGTGGAAATGCTTTCTTTGTTTGGATGGTCCAGTAATGGAGTGGAGCTGCTAATCATATAACCTAGAAAGAAAAATGGGCCTCATTAGGAAGGACTGAGAATGTGGTTTTAGGAAGAAAGCACCTGGTTTAGTGAGGAAGGAAGAGATTACCCACTCTGGCAATATCTATGTGGTCACGTACCATAGCTAGATCAGGTTCACAACTGACTGACAAAATCCAGTAATATATAACTCAGTGGTCCTCTTATATCACTGTACTTAAAGGAAAATAAGTGATAACATCACATTGATTTAGGATCAAATATATGACATAATGTGTGCTCTTGAGCGAGTTAACACCTATTTTTCAGAGCTCTTGTGCAAATACTGTTGAATACATATGACTGGGACAGTTCCTGGAATATATTAGACCTGAAAAAATTCATAGCTGTTGTTAATACTACCAACAAATATGATTGCAAGTAACTAGGGTCAATTTTTTAGCATAACCATTTAAAAACCTAAATGAAAAACAATATTAAATGAACCTAAGAAACATTAAAAAGTCATTAAGTTTGAGTGTAACACATAGCAGAGGTATGGGTGGCTCTCTTTCATTGCTCAGATTAATTTTCTGACTTTCTTGTATATTCTGGCACTTAAAAGCAGCTTCAGCTGATACAGAGGAAGAAGGCATTAAAACATGGTAGTGTTGGTAATTCAAGATGTAGAAAATAAATGGTTAAAGGAAGGGCATTACATTACTTGTGATGTACACAAGAGTTAAGGGGGAATAAGTTATATTTAATTTGGGGTGTTTTATGTAGAAGGTGAGTTGTTGAACACAACACTGAACAGTCTTCTAATAGCAAATTAATCAAATTTCTGAATAATGAGGCATTCCTTTGTGAATCATTAGGCAAGAAATTTTCAGATATCGTTAAGCTGAGGGAGATCTGAGTAACTAGGCCCTGGAGTGAACAGTTCATGTAACACAACTTATTAAGTTACTGGAGATACTGTGCATGAAATCTCATATCTAGAGACATGAAATCCACACAAGTTTGCAAAAATGTATTAATTTTAAAATGGGATTTTACTGGAGCTAGCATCCATTTGTAGATGTCTTAGAAAAAATTCAGTGATGCCTACACAGACAGAACTTACTTATGCTCCAAGATAATGCTACATGGGGAGAAAGCTGGGACTAAACATTGAGTCTGTATCTTCTCATTGATTCTTCTCTTTCCTTCATGTGTACTCAAAAAGGAGAGGCCTGACCCTGAGAACCCTGGGATATACAAAGGTAACTGCTGACATCCCCTTTCTTTCCTTCCTGAAGTGCTCAAAAGAAGCAGTTATAGCAATAGAGTAATTCCGTTGGGCGGTAGGATAGCCAGTGAAAAGATGCATAGCCCTATAATCAGTCCTTGAGGTGTGGGCCTCAATTGACATATTGATATATTTTTTTAAAGATTTTATTTATTTATTCATGAGAGAGAGAGGCAGAGGCAGAGAGAGAAGCAGGCTCTCTGCAGGACTTGATCTGCAGGACCCTGGGATCAGGACCTGAGCCAAAGGCAGACGCCTTAACTAACTGAGCCACCCAGGTAGCTGACATACTGATATTTTCATGAAGAGCTGTCTAAGAGACTTCAATAACCCCCAGGCACCCAGATCTTTCATTTGTTTCACTGAGCAGAGGAAATTCAACAGGTGAATTTCATGTATCGGTTACTTTTACTGTAGAATAGCTAAAGGAAGTGGGATATGAACCTCATGAGGAGATTCCAAGATGGGGATACAGATGAATAAAGGTGAAGGGTGTATTGTTGCGACTCTCAAGGATGCAATTAGAGTTTCATCTTAGAGATTATTGTGAAGACTTCAGTCTCGTCTTGGAATGGTTTATGACTCCCACAATACTTCTTGGTGTGATATCCTTTTTTTAATCCATAGTTTTCATACACTTTGGGTTAAATTGGCTCCCAGAGTGAAGCCAGCTTTCTATCAAAGCTTGTGTTTACTAAAAATTTTATTTTATTTTAATTATTATTATTTGAGAGAAAGAGGGCATGCACACGTGTGTATGTGATCTGGGAAGGAGGGGCAGAGAAAGAGGAAGAGCGAGAATCCCAAGCGGGACCCAATACCCAGTGTGGAGCCTGACCTGGGGCTCAATCCCACATGACCTGAGCTGAAATAAAGACTTAGTGGCTTACCTGACTGAGCCACCTAGGCGCCCTTCTACTAAAATTTTTAAAATAATATTTCAGTTTGGGCTTTAATTTACATCATATTTTATAGTCATTTTGTTTTGGGGAGCTCATTACTTTCTAGGAGTGGTTATATAATGGCTTACAAAGGAATTACTAGAAGCACTTATGTTCTTTCTAAAACAATTAAAATTAATTAATTTTTAACTTTGAGTGTAGTTGAGCCCCAATGTTACATTAGTTGCAGGTACAACATAGTGATTTACCAACTTTATTTATTTAGTTAAATTTTAATTTCAGTATAGTCAACATAGTGTTATATTGGTGTCAGGTGTATAATATAGTGATGCAGTGATGCTATACAGTACTCAGTGCTTGTCAAAATGCTATCCTATGCTCACCACAAGTGTAGCTATCATGCCTCATCATACAACACTACAACACCATCGACTATATTCCCTATTCTGTGCCTTTTATTCCATTTACTTATTCATTCCATAACTGAAAGCCTGTATCTCCCACTCCCTTTCACTCATTTTGCCCATCCTACCCCCCCTCCCTTCTGGCAATTATCAGTTTGTTCTTTGTATTTATAGGTCTGATTCTGCTTTTTTGTTTATTCATTTGTTTTTTAGATTCTACACAAAGATGAAATCATATGGTATTTGGTTTTCTTTGACTCATTTCACATGGCATACTATCCTTGAGGTCCATCATGATAAGATCTCATCCTTTTTTATGGCTGAGTAATATTCCATTGTATATGCCACATTTTCTTAATCCATTCATTTATTGATGGACACTTAAGTTGTTTCCATATCTTGGCTATTGTAAATAATGCTCCAATTAATATTGGGAGTGCACATATCTTTTGAATTAGTATTTTTGTTTTTATTTTTGGTAAATACCCAGTACTGGAATTATTGGATTCTATTGTATTTCTATTATTTGTTTTTAGGAACCCTCATACTGTTTTCCACATTGGTCATACAAATTTACATTGCCACCAACTGTGCACAAGGGTTACTTTTTTCCCCACATACTCGTTAATCCTTGTTATTTCTTATCTTTTTTATTTTAGCCATTCTGACTAGTGATTGGTGATGGTGACTGGTGATTAGTGATGTCAAGCATCTTTTCACATGTCTGTTGGCCATCTGTATGTCTTTGGAAAAATGTCTATTTAGGTCCTCTGCCCATTTTAAATCTTATTATCTTTATTATTTTCTGATATTGAGTTGTGTAAGGTCTCTATAATTTTGGATGTTAACCCAATATATGACATACCATATGCAAATGGAAAATATCTTCTTACATTCAGTAGGTTGCCTTTTTATCTTATTGATCATTTCCTTCACTGTGCAAAAGCTTTTTATTTTGGTGTAGTCTTAGTAGTTTGATTTTGCTTTTGTTTCCCTTGCCTTGGGAAACATATCTAGAAAAATGTTTCTATGGATGTCAAAGAAATTACTGACAAATATGTTTTCCTTTAGGATTTTTATGCCTTCAGGTCTCACACTTAGGTCTTTAATCTGTTTTGAGTTTTTTTTGTGTGTGTGTGTATGGTGTTAGAAAGTGTTCCAGTTTCATTCTTTTGTATGTAAGTTATCCAGGTTTACCAGCACCATTTATTGAAGAGACTGCTTCTTCCCCATTGCATATTTTTGTCGTCTTTGTCATATATTAATATATGCATGGGTTTATTTTTGGGCTATTTTATTGATCCATGTGTCCATTTTTGTGCCAGTACTATAGTGTTTTTTTGTTTTGTTTTTGTTTTTTGCTTTTTTTTTTTTTTTCCAGAGAGGGTGAGTGGGAGGGGAAGAAGAGACAGAATCTTGAGCAGGCTCCATGCCTAACATTCTATTTGGAGTTTGTTGCAGGACTCCATCTCATGACCCTGAGATCATGACCTGAGCTGAAATCAAGAGTTGAACACTTAACCCACTGAGCCACACAGGCACCCCTACTGTTTTGATTACTACAGTTTTGTGTTCTATCTTGAAATTAGGAATTGTGGTACTTCCAGCTTTGTTCTCCTTTCTTAGGATTGCTTTGACTATTTGGAGTCTTTTTGTGGTTCCATACAAACTTCAGGATTATTTGTTCTAGTTCTGTGAAAAATGCTGTTGGTATTTTGATAGGGATTGAATCTATAGATTGCTTTGGGTAGTATGGACATTTTAACAGTATCAATTCTCCCAAAACATGAGCATTGAAGTCTCTCCATTTATTTTACTTATTTTAAAAAAATTTTTTATTTTTATTTATTTGTCAGAAAGAGAGAGAGAGCATGCACAAGCAGGGGGGAGCAGCAGACAGAGGGAGAAGTAGGTTCCCCATTGAGCAGGGAGCCTGATGTGGGACTTCATCCCAGGACCCTGGGATCATGACCTGAGCTGAAGGCAGACCCTTAACTGACTGAGCAACCCAAGTGCCCACATCTTTCCATTTATTTGTGTCATCTTCAATTTCTTTCTTGAATGTTTTATAATTTTCAGAGTGCAGCTTTTTCACCTCCTTAGTGATGTTCATTTCTAGATATTTTGTTCTTTTAGGTATAACTGTTAAGTGGGATTGTTTTCTTAATTTCTCTATTACTTCATCATTAGTATATAGAAACACAGTTGGTTCTTCAGTATTAGTTTTGTGTCCTGAAGATTTACTGAATTCATTTATTCTAATAATTTTTTGGTGGAGTCTTTAGGCTTTTCAGTGCATTGTATCATGTCATCTGCAAGTAGTGACAGTTTATCTTCTTCCTTACCTATATGGATGCCTTTTATCAGAAGCATCTTTGTTTTGTAACCTGAGGTATACTTGCAAAAAGAAAATGCCCTATGATTAGCTATGCTTAAATCTTCTTTTACGTGACATGAATATATGTTTGCATACATGCTACTTCTCATGATCTTTCATAGTATTTAGTTTCCCCCCTATTATTGCACTTGTGCCATTTAATGAAAAGAAAACAATTGCAATTTTATTATGTATCTCTACTACGAGACTGTGAGCCCTATGAGGAAAGAAAACGTCTCTTACATACTTACATATCGAATTTATTTCCTGGTTCAATGTCTGCTATTGTAGGTGCTCAACAACAAAAACAAGAGTATATAGTTGAACAATGAGAGGGAGGATGTCTAAATATAAATGTGATACAGTAGTTCCAGTTCATCACAGTACATTTGTAGAAACTCCAAGAGAAAAAGATATGTGTCAAATTTTCTATGAAGTGCCAAAAAGTCTGAGTGAGACAATGTTAAGATGTTCTTTGGACCTAATTTCAACTTTTAAATAAATGAATAGGCGCCTAAGGACTCCTAGAGTTGTTGAGGGGGTGTTGGGGGAATGATTTTCTAGATCTAATTATTAGAAAATTCCTCTAGAAAGTTATCTTTGTTTAAAAACAACTGTATTGTCAGAGTGGGGGGTTGTGGGGGGTAGGGAGGGAAAAATAATGAAACAAGATGGGGTGGGGAAGGAGACAAACCATGAGAGACTCCTAATCTCACAAAACAGAGGGTTACTGGGGGGTGGGAGGGTAGGGATAGGGTGGATGGGTTATGGACATTGGGGAAGATTTGTGCTTTGGTGAATGCTGTGAAAGGTGTAAGCCTGATGATTCACAGACCTGTACCCCTGGGGCAAATAATAATAATAATAATTAAAAAAATTAAAAAAAAAGAAAAAAAGTAGGTAATATAAAAAAAACCCAACTGTATTATTATTTATTTAAAAAATTAAAAAAACAATTTAAATGAATTAAATTTTTAATAATACGTAATGTTTAATAAAATTTAAATAAAAATTTATTTTTAAATTAATAACACAGGCATATACCAAAGAATTGAAAGAGTTCAAAACGGATTATGAAGCAAACACCTTCTTTACTCTCTTGTTCCTCAGACACCAAATTCTCCTCCCCTGAAGCAACCCCTGTTAACAGTTTCTGGATCTCTATCAGGAGATAGTCTATACATTTACATACATGAAAGGTAGTTACACACAGCTACTCGCCTTGCATTCTTCACTCAACAGTAGATCTTGGGTGTCAACTATACTTCAAAAATAAGTCCCAAAATACAAGATATCTTGGAGATATTATGTAATAATACATGTAACACTACTTCACATGCTATAAGATTGAAGACAATATTCCATTGTACGACTGAACCATAGCTTATTTAACTAGTCTTCTATTAATAGGAACTGACATTTTTCTCAACATTTTGCTATTACAGCAATACTGCAATGAATATTCTTATACTCTCATCATTTCCCATATATGTGAGAATATCTGGAATATCTGTCCACTGAGCACCTTAGAAGTTGGATTTCTGGGTTCCAGGGTGTATGTCTTCTAAATTTTGATCAAAGTTGCCTAATTGTCCTGTATAGAGCTTGTAAAATTTATTCTCCCACAAGCAAGTGTGAGGGAAGTCATTTCACTCTCCTCCACCACACAGTGGTTATCAAGCTGCTTGATCTTTGTTACTCCGACAGGTTAAAAATGAGATACCATATAGGCTTATTCTGCATTTGTCTTTTTATGATGAATTAGTGCTCTTGCTATATGTTTAAGAATCTTTCCTGCATGTTGTCTATATCCTTTTGCTTATTTTCCTATTGGGGTATTGTTCTGTTCTCCTACGGTTCATAGAATTTTATGTATATTAAGGAAATATTGTTTTGAATTTACTGGCAGATGATTAAGACTTCCTAAATTATTGATGGAAAATAATTGAGAAGTCCTAAAGATAGAATTGCAATAAAAAGAAAAGCAAGTCTCTATCCCAAACTTCTGTTTATGCCAGTCCCTATATCCACATTTTTCTGATTTGTCTCTGCATTTTTGCATGGTTTTGCTATAAGATCATTGTAGGAAAGTAAAGGAAGTGAGACCATGTGCAATTTAGATGCAACAGAAATAACAGAAAAGAATTTCTGGTTTTGTCCTGACTAAGCAGCTTGTATTAAACTAACCTTTCCACCAAAAGTAACCATAAAATATGGACAGAATACCTAACATCATCATTTGAAGGTACCGGAAAACACTCAACACAGGTGACCGCAGGGGTTACAGTTCCAAGAAGGGAAGGACAAGGAAACGAGTTCTACATTTACCTTGAGTGCTTTTTCCTGAGGATGTTTGACAGTTCACTGGGTGAGGGCAATATGGGGATATGGAGGCATGGGGGAAAGAATGGGGGAAAGGAAGAATAAAGTCTCAGCAGAAAGCAGTAATTTCACTGATATGAGAAGATAAAGGCTTTGGTGTTTGCAGCCACTAGAAAAGCTGGAGTTTGAGCAACAAATCCTGGATAGAGGAGAACCACAGAGAAGTGAGGCTCAAGAAGATGCAATATCCCTTCAAGACATTTATTGATTTCTAATCCATTAATGTGCAAGATGAGATTTCAAGAAATCTAACAGAAAGCAGAACTGGGAGTCTAAAGAGCTGAGCAGAGCTTTCAGGAGCATGGCGTTCAAGGAGTACAGAAATAGGAAGCCAGCATGTACTAAAGTGGAGGGGCCCTGAAAACAGTCCAGGCTTACAGATGAGACTCAGAAGACCGTTCTTGGAGTATGAGTCACATTCCAGAAATAAAGGCAAAACTGACCTAGGCTATTTTTATACTTAAATTATAGTCCTTAAATGAAATCAAAACGATCTGCTTCTACTTTCACTACTGCTACAAGGAAACTTAACTTTGGTTGATTTACTACACCTGCTGTCTTCACAGTTTTTGAAATAAAATGTTTAGCTTCAATCAAAAAAATTTCATGCTAAAAAACAGGACAAATGATCAAGAACCAGGGGAAGAAATAAACAGCAGACACGTGCTTATAGGTGCTTAAGGTTTTTGGTTAGTACTACGATGAATAAATTTTGGGAAAAAATAGGGTTTTTTTTGATGTTCAACATCTCTAATCATCAGGAACAATGTAAGTCAAAACCACAATGAATCTTGGATCACTGTAAAAATAAAAATAAAAAAAACCCACAATGAGTTATCACCTCACATCTGTCAGAATGGCTAAAATCAAAAACACAAGAAACAAGAAGTGTTGGCAAGGATGTGAAGAAAAAGGAACACTCGTGCACTGTTGGCAGGAATGCAAAGTGGTGCACCCACTGTGGAAAAGAGTACAAAGTTTCCTCAAAAAATTAAAAATAGAAATACCATATGATCCAGTAATTACACTGCTGGATATTTAACCAGGGGAAACAAAAACACTAACTCAAAAAGATATGCACATCCCAATGTTTATTGCAGCATTATTTACAACAACTAAGACATGGAAGCAACCCAGTGACCAGCAACAGACAAATGGATAAGGAAAATATGCACAATGGAATATTACACAGCCACAGAAAAGGGTGAGAGCTTGAACTTTGAGACAACATGGATGGACCTGGAGGGTATTTTGCTAAGAGAAATATGTCAGAGAAAGACAAAATGACATATGATTCCACTTGTAAATGGTATTTAAAAAAATGAACAAGAAGAAGAACCAGACCTATAAACATAGAGAACAAACTAACGGTTGCCAGAGGGGAGCAGAGTGTGGGTTGGGCAAAATGGATGAAGAGAAAAGGGAGATACAGGTTTCCAATTATGCAATGAGTAAGTCAGCATGAATAAAACACCAGAGCATAAGGAATGCAATCAATGATAATGTAATAGCTATATAATGAGACAGATGGTAGTTATATTGTGGTGAACATAGCATAATGTATAAGCTTGTCAAATTGCTAAATTGTATACCGGAAACTAGTGTAATATTGTGTGTCAACTATACTCAGATTAAAAAAGAAACTAGTTTTTTTAACCTGAAAATAAGTTAAATACAATTTTTGTAAATAAGTTAAATATAATATTAGGCTCTAATTTCCCAAGACCCTTTTTGATTAACACTTTTTTATTTTCCCAGAAGTTTCTGCAGGGCATTTTTCATATCTTTGTTCCTAAGACTATATATCACAGGATTAAGGAGTGGGGTCACAACAGAATAAAACAGAGTCACAATCTTTTGTGTTCCAGCTTCATGCTCAGATGTTGGGCTCCCATACATGACAAGTACTGAGCCATAGAACAGTGAAACCACAGCAAGATGAGACCCACAGGTGGAGAAAGCCTTTCTTTTCCCAGCTGCTGAAGGGACTTTGAGTACTGCTCTTAGGACCAGAGCATAGGACCCCATGATGAAGAGAAAGGGAATGATGAGGGGCAGAGGACTTAAAGTGGAGAAGACAAGCTCTATCACAGGAGCTTTATTGCACATTAGTGCTAGAAGAGGACCTGGATCACACAGGAAGTGGTCAATGATCCTGGAACCACAGAAGGACATTTGGGAGATGATGATGATGGGAATCAAGAACCAGAAAAAACCAAGTATCCAGCAACTGACCACAAAATTGGTGCAGAGACGTCCTGTCATAATGGTTGGATAATGTAGAGGTCGGCAGATGGCAAGATATCGATCAAATGCCATGATAGCCAAGAAAAAGCATTCTGTAGATCCCAAGGAGAAGAAAAAGTAGAACTGGAGAAAGCACCCAGAGAAGGTGATGACCTTGGTGTCAGAGAGGAAGTTGGCCAACATGTTGGGGACAGTGGAGGTGACATACCAGATCTCTAGGAAGGAGAAGTTGGCGAGCAAGATGTACATGGGAGTGTGGAGTCTCTGATCCCAGCGCACAGCACAGATGATAGACCCATTGCCCATGAGGGTCAGGAGGTAGAGAAGAGTGAAGAGCAGAAAGAGGAGGATCTGCCCTTCCCTGGGGCAAGGAAAGCCCAGGAGGATGAAGCCAGTGATGGTGCTAGAGGTGTTGAGGGTGTTGGAGATTTTCATGTGTCTGGGAGCTGTAAAAAGACCATCAAATTATTGAATGACAGTGTGAAGACAGATGGGGACCCAGGTTATATTTAAAACATCTTGGGAAAGAAAATAAAGAACTATATATTTGTAGTTACTTTTTTCTTTGAAAACGAAATATCGACTTGGGCTGCTTTTTATTCTCATTGACATTTTCACTGTGGACTCAAGATAACTCTGGTTAGAATTGATAAGGTCTTGAAGGAGAGTGTCGTAGAGGTGTTTTAAGATTATATTAGTTTATATTTAATAGAGTTTCTATCTATCCACCTACCTGTTCTCACAAAAATGGAATTTTTCCATTTTCAAAAGAGGTGATATCATTGCAGTTGTGGCAGAAACTGCGTCAAACTATTATGTAACACAAACTTGGAACTTTTTTGAATGACTTCTACATGATTTTTGAAACTGGTGTTATTTAAAACTAAGTGATTACCTTAATTTAATACTACACACCAACTTTATGTGTAAAACAATCAAGCCAAACTGGAGGGAATTAGCCTTAGTTTCTGTTGTGTTAAAACGAAAATTGTAGCCATCCACACTTGACCAAGGCAAGGGAATTGTTAATGGGCCATGTAGAAACAGGTCTGTGCTTACCTAAAAAAGAAATATGAATATGCCTAGTTTACAGTTATAGATATAATTCTATTCCAATAACATATACTATGGGTATGATTAATAAAATGGAATTCTAAATAGTGGTAGATTTGTGGGGGATATAAAGCTAAAACTTTACTCCATCCCTCAGTAACTCCTTAGGATGATCTCAACGGAGAGTGGCTTTTAAAGTTTGAATATTACATACAATTCTTTTCTTTTTTTCTAAATTAGTTAGAATACCTTCATTAAGCAATTATGTACTCAGGTCTTGGAATCAATTAGAACCCTCTGTAAATAAATGAATAAATTAGCAACAGAAAATCTGCGTCCCCCACCCCTCCTTTTATGTTAAGTCCGTATTTTGCTTTTTGAAAATTGGCACAGGGACCCAGGGAGTCTAATAATTTCTTACTGTGAGCAGTCAAGTCCTGAGAAAACTGTAGAACCAAGAGCAAAAGGTGACAGCAACCAGCTGATACTCCGTCTCAAGTATGAGGTGTGGGCACTTAGAGAGTTGCATTGGGGGAAGAACAATTGTGTAAAGGGGGGTAGGAGGCCAAGAGACTGGAAGAGTTACAACACAATACTCTTTTAAAACCCTTTCTGCATCATTTGAAACTCAGGATCCCCTGATTCTGATGGCGTGGGGGATTCTTGGGGCTGATAAAATCTCCACAGATCTGCCTGACTCTATTTAACATATATAAACTGGAATAGGGTTCAATGGACTCTGTTCTTGGTGGGGGAAAAGTGAGCTGGATTCTTTTGGTACCTGCACTTCCATTTCCTAGAAGTCTTTCCCTTTTCTGCTTTTAAACTCATTTGTTTAGGGGCCTAATAAATTTCTGAGACCACACATTTATCTTTTAAAAAAGGGAGTTGGAAGCAGACAACAGAAGAAGGTACTATTTTTTTAAAGTTACTCTGTACCAGCTTCACTCATGATTAAGGACATTAAGCATTTAGCCTTTTTTCTGCAGCACGCCCTGCAGTGTGTTTTCAAAGTTATGTTGGAGTCACATGAGCCCGCTGATTGCTAAAGAATAAAAACAGGGACATACAGGAAGGATTCTACTATGTGTAAAGGTCCTTGATGGATTCTAAAAAAGGTTAAGTCTGGGGTGCCTGGGTGGCTCAGTGGGTTAAAGCCTCTGCCTTCGGCTCAGATCATGATCTCAGGGTCCTGGGATCAAGCCCTGCATCAGGCTCTCTGCTTGGCAGGGAGCCTGCTTCCTCCTCTCTCTCTGCCTGCCTCTCTGCCTACTTGTGATCTCCCTCTCTGTGTCAAGTAAATAAATAAAATCTTAAAAGAAAATTAAGTCTGTAAGTCTCATGCTAATTCAGAGGAAGGTAACTTAATTACTATCAATTAAAAACAAGGGTTACTAATAATGATTAGAATTTTGATCAGGGTTGTTTTGCTGGTATTTGTAAAATTCCATTTTAGGAGTAAGCATCTGCTCAACAATCTAATAATTAGTCCTTGGATTAAATGTTTAAGACCCCCCCCCCCCCCCNCAGTGTGGCATTTCTTCCCTTTCTCTTATCCTCACATCTCATTCATCGGCAATTTCTGTTCATTTATCTCCAAAATAAGTCTCTGGTCCACCTACTTCTCTGTAGTTTAAGCTGTCATCCTTTCACTGCTGGACCACTGTGATGCTGTTCTGACTGCTTCTTCCTTCCACCCTTCCCCTCTACAACCTGTTATCCATGCCGCAGCCAGAGTGACTACTTAAAAAAGGAAAATAAGATTAGTCCTTGTTCTTGCATGCAGACTTGAGTTAACTTTCCAAAGCACTTACAGTAAATAAAATCTCCAAACCAGGGTCTTTGATTTAACCCTGCTTAACATCTCTAACTTCATCTCATGATTCTATTAACCAAACACACACACACACACACACTTCCTTTGTTCCTCATACACATATGCCCCACTCCCCCAACATATACTATTGTGCAAAGGAGGTGAGCCCGGGTGGCTCAGTCAGTTAAGTGTCTGCCTTAGGCTCAGGTCATGATCCCAGGGTCCTGGCATCGAGCCTCACGTCGGACTTTCTACTTAGCGGTGAGTCTGCTTCTCCCTTTCACTCTCCTTCTGTGCTTTCCTTCTCTCTCAATAAAAATCTTAAAAATTTTTTTTGGCTTGAAGGCCACGTAGTCTCTGTCACAACTACTTACCTTTGCTGTTGTGTGAAAGCAGCTACAGACAATACCTAAATGAATGCACGTGGCTGTGTTCCAGTAAAAGGTTATTTACGTCCACTGAAATTTGAATTTCATGTACCTTTCATTTGTCACAGAATGTTACTCTTATATATTGATTTTAAAATTTAAGTTAAAGATGTAAGAATTATTAGTCCACTGGCCATATAAAAACAGACAGCAGACCAAATTTGTTCCACTGGTTATAGTTTACGGACTCCTGCTCTTTCACATTTATAAGCAGGAAGGCAAGGACCATTCATTTGACTGTGGAGTGATGGCAACTTGGTCCAACAATAAGGACCTTTTAAGAAAAAGAGGGGACAGCAGTTGGAATCAACCTGTTCTGCTGAGCAAACCTGTTAGGACAACTTTCCACTAAATTACAAAAATGAATTTATAAAGCTATCAGGATTTGCCTTTTTCTGTCTCTGCACACGGATGCACAGACATGTATGTGCACACAATAGTTCAGAAATATAACAATGGCCTTCTTCTAGTTTCTAGAAGCAAATACTTTCCTGACTCAGGCTCTTTGTTTCTGTCCTTCAAGTTCACTCTTTATTCCCAGTGCCCAGCACAGTCTGAAGAAAATAGTGTTTTGTGAATATTTGTCAAAGAAATGATTACCTACATTGTTAGAGAATATAGATAGATGGTAGATAGATAAATATTTACCAATTACTTCATTTAAACTCCAAAAATCCTGTGAGATGAAATTTTAGGAGATGAAATGTAGAAGAAAGACTCCAAATGACCTGAGACTACAGAGCATTGGCCTAGACTTGAGAGGAATTCCATTCAAAGGAAGCAATGTGAGATGGAAATGTTCTGGATAGTTGGACATGTTCTACCCAAACCCAGAGGTTACCTGTCTGACTGCTAAAGATAGTTGCGGTCCCACAGCTTTTGGATGTTGAAGTAGGAGAGAGTGGGATGGAAATTCTAGATTCGGTGCCACCACAGAGTTGCTTTGTGGCTCTAGTGGAGGTTTTTGTTTTGTTTTGTTTTTTAATCTTTCTAAGCTTTAATTTATTTGAAAAAGGAGTAGCAGTATATGATTTTTAATCACTTTTTATTAAAAAAATGCTTACTCTCGTTCCAAGTACCGCAAAAGTACACATGCTATGAAGACTTTATAGATCTACAGGCAATATTTTTGTCACATTTGTGTCTCAGATAAAACATCACTTGGATAAATTGTTGCTTATACATGAAAACCAAAAGATCCAGGCCAACCATCTTTCGGGGCAATTCTCCCATGTTGAGAGCCTGACAGAGCTGCCCTAGAAAACAAGAAGGGTGTGAAAATGTTTCTCTGTGTGCCATCACCATTTCATGCTTGATCTAACTAAATTGACAGTGGGTGAAAAAAGGTATTTCTAACAAGACTGCCTTGTTACTCACCTTTTATTAGTTGGCCTCTCCGTACAGAGAGCAGCAGTGTTTACCTGGTGTGGGACTTTGATCAATGGCAGGAAGATTCTCCAGACTCAGTGTTAGAAAGTGCTGTGTAGATGTGGTGCACATGTGGATACAGTGCTGTCAAAGCTGTGTGAGGTATTCAGGATGCATTGACTGAGTTAATTAAGAAGTCAGACAAAATAAACTACACTCTCGCCTTCATTTTACCTTGGAAAGTTTGGGTAGACTCAATCTAGGACAGCCAGGTCCTGAGCTGTAAGATGAGAGAAAGATGTTCCTCTGATGTTTCGCTTTTTTCCTAAGGCGGGTCCGAGAAGACACAAGGGTATGGAAGTATTATTGGCCTGCTCTCCTAACAGCACATCCATCTGCTTCATTTGGTTTGGAAAGATGATCACACCTGTGATCCCACTTCTGTAAAATCCTTGAAAATAGGAACAGTGTTCTCATTTATGAGAAATGATTGACAGCTAAGCCTAATAGAAAAACAAAGTATTTGGACTAAGGATCCTAAGGTTTGAATTACAAATCATATTTTACCAACTGTATGAATTTTGTCAAGTCAGTTTATATAAATCATTTCCCAGTCTGTTCATCTGCAAAACAGGCAGTAACACTTTCACCAAGGGGTTGGGGATTCTGAGATAACATGTGGAAGAACTGTATCTAGGTCCTGACACAAAAATGCTTAGGAATTGTTAACCATGTCATATGTACCTGAAGCAAAGTGAAAGGGAGCCTTGTTTAGGGGGTAGTAGTTTTTCTAGCACTTTTATGTTTATTTTCTCCTTTAAGCATTACATCATTGCTTTCAAGGGGACAAATGGGGAATCCAAACCTGAAGATTCTCTTACAGTGTCTGATCTTCCTGGAGAGGAGAGCGTGTACCTTCCGCAATAACCGTCAGTGAGAGAAGGTGTAGAAATACGGTGATCTCTTGGTGTTTGCCAGAGGTTGGAAGGATTATAAGCAGAGCCTCCAGGGAGTGAGCCCTGCTCCATGAGGATCACTTTTCCACTTTAGAAAGAGAACTGCATCAGGAGACTGTTCTATGCCAGTTCTTTTCTTCCTCTGGGGCCTGCATTCCCTGGAGACCCTGATACCTTCCACCTCTGTTTTCTAGTAGAGGAGAAAATATTACCTTTTCCAGCCCCAAAGTTCTCAGGATGACCTGACACCTAGTCAACCTCCAAACCCACTCAGAGCGGCTGCCAGCTGCCCAAGGGAAAGTCTATCAAAGTAACAGAGGGTGTGGTGGCTGCATGCAGGAAGCTACTCACTGGGCCTCTAGTGAGTGCTGTGAATCATGGGTTTGAGGGACAGCGCCTCTTCTGATTTTCTAGAAAGGAGAGATGGGGAAGGTGTGGTGAGATCTCAGGCATAGAGGGTTGTGCAGTTGCAGCAGGAATTAATCTTTTTGGCTCCTACCTGGTTTCTTTATAGATCTCTTCTTTTCTTGTTTATGGTTGGGCTCTGTGAGCATCAAGCAACTGAATCTTAGGGCACACTGCCCAGGTCCCAGAGAGGCCAGAGCAGGGCATTTCACAGTTCCTCTCCAGCAGTTGCATCTGGGAGCTGGGTTCTATGCCTCCGTCATCTCTGGTGGAGTGCAGGTCTTTTAGCACAACTCGTTCTCTTCCTGTTTCCAACTGTGGAAGAAGGTTCATCTCAAAGACTTATTAGTTCATTTTGCTTCCTCGTTTGAACAGCTTTAATGTTTTCCTCAGTTCACAACACAAGATTCAAAACTGACAGATAAGAACTCCTGCAATTCAGCTCTAACATTATTATTCCTGTTGTTGTTTTCCTTTTCCCCACTGTTTCTTACAGATGTCCTATGTCACGGCCCCATCAAACTACTTAGCATGCAATGGAAGGTCCTATATTTTCATGGAGTGAATAATTTCACCCTCTGAAAAGTAGACAAGAACACTGCATTAATGCCTGGCAGTGGGGGAGTTAAGCCCTGTGGGGCTGGGGAGAGGGACCTGGGGAGATTAATTGACTCATGCAGATAACGAGAGCTAATCTATGATGTGTCCTTTTTGTATTCTTTGTATTCCTTTTCTTGTTTTGTTTTGTTTGCCTCTCCTCTCATTGATCTCCTCAGCCCAGATATTTTCTCACAGAATTCTTGGAGTGGTATTACTACAGTGTAACAGAGGTCATTGGTTCCCTGTCCATATTCTCTCCATATTTCCTCCTTTGTTGACTTTAGCGTACCTGCTGACATCCACGTTTATTTCCCAAAGATTTTTTGTTGTTGATTTTGTTTTGTTTTCTGACTGGGAAACCTACTTTGCCTGCCTGTTCTTCATTTGAGGTCTCATGGTAGGTGAGCAAACATAAGGTGTATCAGTTCTTCTTTAAAACTAGGAGTCACTGAGCCAGATTTATTATATTTTATTTTTAATACAATAATATACTTATAATCTGAAATTCATCTTGATGTACTCTGTACTTAATGCAGGTAATTAGGAAGAGCAAAAAGTGGAAAGAAGGAAAAATCAAGTATACTTTTACTAGCGAGACATGTTATTGTTAGTATATTTCTTCCAATATTTAATACCTAGGATTAGATTTTTTTCCTTTTTTTTTTACACACAGGATCAACACTGTGTTTTCAATGTTATATCCTGTTACCTAGAATTCTTACTAGCCATTTTCAAGTCATAAACATTTAAGTAGACATTTTTATTTGTTATAAACTTTGAGTGTTAAGAATGTTTTCCATATATATTATGTATAACTCAGTATAACAAATTGACAATGGTTGAGGGTATGTGCTTCGGCTTGGAAAGACTTGGGTTTGCATTCACCTGTCTTTATTATTAGTTGTGTGCTTTTGGGCAATTACTTTTTTTTTTTTTAAAGATTTTATTTATTTATTTCACAGAGGGAGAGAGATCACAAGTAGGCAGAGAGGCAGGCAGAGAGAGAGGAGGAAGCAGGCTCACTGCCGAGCAAAGAGCCCGATGCGGGCCTCGATCCCAGGACCCGGAGATCATGACCTGAGCTGAAAGCAGAGGCTTTAACCCTCTGAGTCACCCAGGCACCCGGGCAATTACATTCTTATCTAAACTTTAGTTTCCTCTCTGTAAAATGAGTATAATAAGAGTACTTAATTCATGAGGACTAAAAAAAGATAATACCTATAAAGTGTTTAGTAGTGGCTCATATATAATCAACTATTATAATGAAGCAGCATAGATGGATGGAACTCAAATGCAGGGGTTCAAATCCTGGCTCTAAACTCATTAACACTCCTGACCAAGCCACTGAAACAACTTGCCCTCCTTTCCTCATTTGTGAGATGGAAGTAACACTGACCCTCATAACGTTATTGTGAGGTTTAATAGAGCTAGTACCTAGAACAATGCCAGACACACAGCAAGTTCCCACTAAATGTTAGCTGTTATTGTACTTGAACACTGTTGTTTATTAATAGTTGTTTCCTTGGGATAGTTTGATACTTAGGGATCAAACAATATGTTCATAAAAAATAGAAGAGTCTTTCCTCAGGGAGGGAGAAAAAATATTCTTACTTTTCAAAGACAATAAATCTTATGTCATTTCCTTTAGGACATTCCTCATTCCATCTAATATTCTTTTTCATTATACCTTATGGTATGGTGGCTCACATACTTCACCAACACAGTGTCGAGTGTATCCACCAGGGTCCTATGAGGGAAAAAGAGTTCATTCAAGGGACACAATTGAAGAGACTCTAATGAAGAGAATTTTTATAGAGGCACAGAGAGAGTTAAGACAATAGAGAATGGATACTGAGCCACCCAGAGACTAGTAACACAGGAAGCTATTATTACCCAAGACCTAACAAGCTCAGAAGAGGAAACAGTGTTACAGTAGGAGCCCCATAAGAATGGGAGCGGTAAAGTAGGTATCATCTAAGAAGCTGTAGTCCTAGAGAGATGCAGCCATTGCTAGAACCAAGTAGTAAACACAGAAGAGATACACCACCTAGGCTGAGCCATAACATTCACAGGGCCCAGGGCAAAAATACAAGTGGGCTCCCCTATACAATATGTCTAAATATTTAAAAGATAAAAATAAAACTAACAGTGTTCTGTAAAATATGTCCTATCCTTCTACATTTTCAGGTGTACTTTGTATGGACTTAGAAAACTGGGTTCAGATGTATAATTCTCTGATTCCTGGGAGTTTCATGCAGAACTGTGGTGTGGAGAGACCTGACCCCTGACTCCAGGCCCCGGCCTGTGGCTCACTTCTTTCTCTTCCTACCCCTGAAACTGTTCCACAATGTGAGGGGCCCTCATATACTTACATAGGAGGACACCTAGCTTGTGTATCCAGGCTCTATCCATACCCCTTCAAGTAACTCACTGTTGTCACCTCTGTGATCTAGGAATGTGAACACAGACTGGCATTCAAAAGACAGACTGAGGGAAAAGGTTCACACAGGCTGGGAAAGTAGACTTGGGGCTATTAGAGCAGGGAATTCCAGAGACCTGAGTACTCAGAGCTTGATCTAGAAAGGGAGAGGGTGCAGGCCCTCTGTGGTAACATCTTGTTGGTCGCATAGTCAGCCACCTCACCATTAGGAAACTTGAAAGGGAGCAGAGTGGGGAAAAGCACAGGAATAATGGGCTCCGTTTGCCTGGGTCTATGGGCTGTGTTGAAGCTAACTTCTCTCTTCCTTCCCTCTGATATCCTGATGGTGTCTCCCATTAGCTTTATTTAGCAGGAAGCCATGTACAACAGAGCTTGTGGGATGTAGTGTCCATAGTGGACAATAGAGAAGAGCACAAAGAGGAGGATCCAAAACTCCTCAGGGCAAGAGAAATCAGAGTGTTAGCATATTGGAGGTGTAAAATGTTCATGTGTCTGTGAAGCATAGAAAGGCCAGCAGTTCATGAATGTTAATGGACTGACTTAGGGTTGTCATTTCTGTCATCCCATTTACACCAAGCTAGTTGTTGCAACAAGACTCTACTGCCTCTTTTTTTTTTTTAAAGATTTTATTTATTTATTTCACAGAGGGAGAGAGATCACAAGGAGGCAGAGAGGCAGGCAGAGAGAGAGAGGGGGAAGCAGGCTCCCCGCTGAGCAGGGAGCCCGATGTGGGCCTCGATCCCAGGACCCTGAGATCATGACCTGAGCCGAAAGCAGAGGCTTTAACCCACTGAGCCACCCAGGCGCCCTCTACTGCCTCTTTTAAGCGTTGTAGTATAGAATGGCATTTCATTCCCAGCTTCTTTATCTTATCCCTTTGAAGCATTGATGAACAAATTCTGTGTATACTGACTGTTGAATTGGAGCAGACATGTGCCATGGGCAGTTGCTCGGGTCCTTGCCATAGGTCATGTGAGTGTCACTCACAGACTGTGTGTGTCCACTCAGGGAAATAGAGTCAGATTGGCTGGCTGTACAAGTAAGAATACAAAGGAGCGTTGGAATTAATTGGTTTAGATGTTTCTTTCTTTCTCTTTTTTTGATTAACATATAATGTATTATTTGCTTCAGGGGTAAAGGTCTATGAATCATTAGGTTTACACCTTTCACAACACTCACTATAGCACATACCCTTCCCAATGTCCATCACCCAGCTACCCTATCCCTCCCCACCCACCCCCCAGCAACTCTCAGTTTGTTTCCTGAGATAAGAGGCTCTTATGATTTGTCTTCCTCCCTGGTCCCATCTTGTTTCATTTTTCCCTCCCTACCCCCCACGACCCCCCTCCCTGCCTCTCAAATTCCTCATATCAGAGAGATCATATGATAATTGTCTTTCTTTCTTTGACTTATTTCACTCAGCATAATACCCTCTAGTTCCATCCATGTTGTTGCAAATGGCAAGAGTTTGTTTCTTTCGATGGCTGCATAGTATTCCATTGTGTATATATATCTATACACATACACCCACCACATCTTCTTTATCCATTCATCTGTTGATGGACATCTAGGCTCTTCCCATAGTTTGGCTATTGTGGACATTGCTGCTATAAACATTCAGGTGCACGTGCTCCTTTGGAACTTTACTACATTTGTATCTTTAGGGTAAATACCCAGTAGTGCAATTGCTGCGTTGTAGGGTAGCTCTATTTTCAACTTTTCAAGGAACCGTCATATTGTTTTCCAGAGTGGCTGCACCAGGTTGCATTCCCACCAACAGTGTAGGAGGGTTCCCCTTTCTCCACATCCTCACCAATATCTGTCATTTCCTGACTTGTTAATTTTAGCCATTCTGACTGGTGCGAGGTGGTATCTCACTGTGGTTTTGATTTTTACTTCCCTGATGCCCAGGGATGTTGAACCCTTTTTCATGTGTCTGTTGGCCATTTGGATGTCTTCTTTGGAAAAATGTCTGTTCATGTCTTCTTCCCATTTCTTGATTGGATTATTTGTTCTTAGGGTGTTGAGTTTGATAAGTCCTCTATAGATATTGGATACTAGCACTTTATCTGATAGGTCATTCGCAAATATCTTTTCCCATTCTGTCAGTTGTCTTTTGGTTTTGTTGACTGTTTCCTTTGCTGTGCAGAAGCTTGTGATCTTGATGAAGTCCCAATAGTTTATTTTTGCCCTTGCTTCCCTTGCCTTTGGCGATGCGTCAAGGAAGAAGTTGCTGTGGTTGAGGTCGAAGAGGTTGCTGCCTGTGTTCTCCTCCAGGATTTTGATGGATTCCTGTCTCACATTGAGGTCTTTCATCCATTTTGAGTCTATATTTGTCTGTGGTGTAAGTAAATGGTCCAGTTTCATTCCTCTGCATGTGGCTGTCTAGTTTTCCCAACACCATTTGTTGAAGAGACTGTCTTTTTTCCACTGGACACTATTTCCAGCTTTGTCAAAGATCAGTTGACCATAGAATTGAGGGTCCATTTCTGGGATCTCTATTCTGTTCCATTGATCTATGTGTCTGTTTTTGTGCCAGAACCATACCGTCTTGATGATTACAGCTTTGTAATAGAGCTTGAAGTCTTGGATTGTGATGCCACCAACTTTGGTTTTCTTTTTCAACATTCCTCTGTTTTTTTTGGGGGGGTCTTTTCTGGTTCCATACAAATTTTAGGATTATTCGTTCCATTCTTTTGAAAAATTGATGGTATTTTGATAGGAATTGCATTGAATGTGTAGATTGATTTAGGTAGCATAGACATTTTCCCAATATTTGTTCTTCCAATCCATGAGCATGGAACATTTTTCCATATCTTTGTGTCTTCCTCAATTTCTTTTATGGGTACTTTGTACTTTTCTGAGTAGAGATTCTTTGCCTCTTTGGTTGGGTTTATTCCTTGGTATCTTATGGTTTTGGGTGCAATTGTAAATGAGATCAACTCCTTAATTTCTCTTTCTTCTGTCTTGGTGGTGGTGTATAGAAATGCAACTGATTTCTGTGCATTGATTTTTATATCCTGACACCTTACTGAATTCCTGTATGAGTTCTAGCAGTTTTGGAGTAGAGTCTTTTGGGTTTTCTGCATAAAGTATCATATCATCTGCAAAGAGTAAGAGTTTGACTTCTTCTTTGCCTATTTGGATACCTTTTATTTCTTTTTGTTGTCTGATTGCTGTGGCTAGGACTTCTAGTATTATGTTGAATAGCAGTGGTGATAGTGGACAGCCCTGCCATGTTCCTGACCTTAGGGGAGAAGCTCTCAGTTTTTCCCCCTTGAGAATGATATTCCCTATGGGTTTTTCATAGATGGTTTTGATGATATTGAGGTATCTCTACCCCTACACTGTGAAGAGTTTTAATCAAGAAAGGATGCTGTACTTTGTCAAATGCTTTTTCAGCATCTACTGAGAGTATCATATGGTTCTTGTTCTTTCTTTCGTTAATGTAGTGTATCACATTGATTGATTTGTGGATGTTGAACCAACCTTGCAGCCCAGGAATAAATCCCACTTGATCATGGCGAATAATCTCTTTAATGTACTNGAGCCCGATGCGGGCCTCGATCCCAGGACCCTGAGATCATGACCTGAGCCGAAAGCAGAGGCATTAACCCACTGAGCCACTCAGGCGCCCTTGGCTAGTATTTTGATGAGAATTTTTACATCCATGTTCATCAATGATATTGGTCTGTAATTCTCCTTTTTGATGGGGTGTGTACTTGAGACCTTTCTTGTTTCTTGAGAAAGGCTTGTATTGCTATCTGTTTTCCTCTCAGGACTGCCTTTGCTATGTCCCAAAGATTTCAAACAGTTGTGTTTTGATTTTGATTTGTTTCCATGAATTTTTAAAATTCTTCTTTAATTTCCTGGTTCACCCGTTCATTCTTCAGGAGGATGCTCTTTAGCCTCCATGTACTTGAGTTCTTTCCAACTTTCCTCTCGTGGTTGAGTTGTAGTTTCAAAGCATTGTGGTCTGAAAATATGCATGGAATGATCCCAATCTTTTGGTACTGGCTGAGACCCGATTAGTGACTCAGGATGTGATCTATTCTGGAGAATGTTCCATGTTGTAAAGAAGAATGTGTATTCTGTTGCTTTGGGATGGAATGTTCTGAATAGATCTGTGAACTCCATCTGGTCCAATGTGTCATTTAAAGCCTTTATTTCCTTGTTGATCTTTTGCTTAGATGATCTGTCCATTTTAGTGAGGGGAGTATTAAAGTCTCCTACTATTATTGTATTCTTGTCCATGTGTTTCTTTGATTTTGCTATTAATTCATTTACATAATTGGGTGCTCCCATATTAGGGGTATAGATACTTAAAATGGCTAGATCTTCTTGTTGGAAAGACCCTTAAGTACAATATAGTGTCCTTACTCATCTGTTATTATAGTCTTTGGCTTAAAATCTAATTTATCTGATATAAAGATTGCCACTCCAGCTTTCTTTTGATGTCCATTAGTATGGTAAATTGTTTTCCATCCCCTCACTTTATTTTTTAATTTTTTTAAAGATTTTATTTTTTTGACAGAGAGAAGGATCACAAGTAGGCAGAGAGGCAGGCAGAGGGAGAAGGGGAAGCAGGCTCCCTGCTGAGCAGAGAGCCCAAAGCAGGGCTCGATCCCAGAATCCTGGGTTCATGACCTGAGCCGAAGGCACAGGCTTAACCCACTCAGCCACCCAGGTGCCCCCACTCCCTCACTTTAAATCCAGAGGTGTCTTTGGGTCTAAAATGAGTTTCTTGCAGACAGCATATTGATGAGTCTTGTTTTTTTGTGTTTTTTGTTTTTTTTTTAATCAATTTGGATACCCTGTGTCTTTTGATTGGGACATTTAGCCCATTTACATCCAGGGTAACTATTGAATGATATGAATTTAGTGCCATTGTATTGCCTGTAAGGTGACTGTTACTGTATACTGTCTCTGTTTCTTTCTGGTATGTTACTTTTAGGCTCTCTCTTTGCTTAGAGGGCCCCTTTCAATATTTCCTGTAGGGCTGATTTGGTGTTTGCAAATTCTTTCAGTTTGTTTGTTTGTTTGTTTGTTTGTTTTTGTCCTGGAAGATTTTTATCTCTCCTTGTATTGTCAGTGACAGCCTAGCTGGATGGAGTATTCTTAAGGTGCATATTTTTCTCATTTAGTGTTCCGAATATATCATGCCAGTCCTTTCTGGCCTGCCAGGTCTCTGTGAATAGGTCTGCTGTCAGTCTAATATTTCTACCTTTGTAGGTTATAATTCCCATTGTCCCAAGCTGCTTTCAGGATTTTCTGTTTGTCACTGAGACTTGTAAATTTTACTATTAGATGATGGGGTGTGGACCTATTTTTGATTTTGAGGGGGGGTTCTCTGTACCTCCTGGATTTTGATGCTTGTTCCCTTCACCAAATTAGGGAGGTTCTTGGCTATAATTTGCTCCAATTTACCTTCTGTCCCTCTCTCTCTTTTTTCTTTTTCTGGGATCCCAATTATTCTAATATTGTTTCATCTTATAGTATCACTTATCTCTCGAATTGTCCTCTCGCGATTCAGTAGTTGTTTATCTCTCTTTTTCTCAGTTTCTTTATTCTCCATCATTTGGTCTTCTATATCACTAATTCTCTCTTCTGCCTCATTTATCCTAGCAGTAAGAGACTTCATTTTTTAAAAAAAGATTTTATTTGACAGAGAGAGATCACAAGTAGGCAGAGAGAGAGGAGGAAGCAGTCTCCCCACTGAGCAGGGAGCCCAATGCGGGCCTTGATCCCAGGACCATGAGATCATGACCTGAGCCGAAGGCAGAGGCTTTAACCCACTGAGCCACTATAGTATCACTTATCTCTCGAATTGTCCTCTCGCGATTCAGTAGTTGTTTATCTCTCTTTTTCTCAGTTTCTTTATTCTCCATCATTTGGTCTTCTATATCACTAATTCTTCCATGCTTTTTTTGAGCCCAGCTAGCACCTTGATAATCGTCATTCTGAACTCTAGTTCTGACATATTACTAATGTCCGTATTGATTAGGTCCCCAGTCATTGGTACTGCCTCTTGTTCTTTTTTTTTATTCTTTTTGAGGTGAGTTTTTCTGCCTTGTCATTTTATCCAGGTAAGAATAAATGAATGAGAGAACAACATACTAAAAGGGTAGCAACGACCCCAGAAAAATATACACTAACCAAATCAGAAGAGACCCAAAAAATGGGGGGAAGAAGAAAGAAGGGAAACACACACACACACACACACACACACACACACATATAAAGACTGGTGAATAGAATAGAGCCACATACTTCATTTGGGTGTAATTTTTTCATTTGGGTGTAACTTTGTCCGTTAGAAGAAACTACCTCCCAAAGAAAGAAAAATTTATATATATACCAAAATAAGGGTAAACATGATGAAGGGATGGAATATGACTGTAAAGATGAAAATTAAAAATTCTAAAAAAGGGAATTGATGATAAGTTGGTTGAAAAAGGAAAAAAGAGGAAAGAATGTGATCAGGCTGGAGACTAGAAAAAAGCCATGCACTAGATTTTGGGTATATTTTGATCTATTAGAAGGAACTGTATCCCAAAATTTTAAAGAAAAACCTATATGTATACAAAAAGTAAGGTTAAATACAATGAAGGGCTAGAATATGACTATAACAATGAAAATTTTAAAAGTTTTTTTAAAAATTATAAAATAGTTAACAAAGGTTAAAATAGGAAAGAGGAAAAATAAAAAAATAGAATAAGAAAAAAAAGTTTAAAAAATCTAACTTTGAAAGACTAAAGAATCACAGGAAAAAAGCCACGAATTCTATGTGTTGCATTCCCCTAATTCTGGAGTTCCTCACTTCTCATTGATGAATTTGGTCTTGGCTGGGTGTTCTTGCTAATCTTGTGGGGTAGGGGCCTGTTGCAGTGATTCTCATATGCCTTTGCTCAAGGTGGAGTTGCACTGCCCTTGCCAGGGGCCAGGTTATGTAATCTGCTCAGGTTTGCTCTTGGGAACTTTTGTTCCCTGAACACTTTCCATACCGCTTTGGAGGACGAGAATGAAAATGGTAGCCTCCCAGTCTCCAGCACTGTAGGAGCTGAGAGCCCAGAGCCCCCCTCTTCAGTGCACCCTCAGAGACAAGTAGTCAATCACTCCTGTCTCCCTGGTCTCCAGCTGCACTCCGAGCTCACCCAGCCTGTGACCGAGCGTTTCTATCTCTGGTGCACGGTTCTGTTTGGAGTTTCCAAACCCAGCAGATTCCTGCAATGCCCTCCCCACTGCTCCTCCCAGAGAAGGAAGGAGGGGGTCTCCTTGGATCTGCCACTCGAGTCCCTGCTCAAAGAGCAGTGGCCTGACTGCCTCCGATCATGGTTTACGGAACCCTGAGCTGAGACCCCACTTCTTGGCTCTGTCTTTGCAGCCAGCTTCCCCGCTCCGATATCTGGGAGCTCTGTCACACTCAGACACCCCTGGTCTTTTTGTGACCCATGGATTCTGAGACCACACTATCCCAGTGAGGGCTCTCCTCCCGCTTCGCTTCTGGTGAGAGCTCCCTCAGTGGAGCAGGCTTCTAAAAGTTCTGATTTTGTGCTCCACAGCCCTATCGCTTGCCAGGAGCCGGCCCCTCCCCCCGAAGTCCCTTTTCCTGTATATGGTCTTTGATTTACTTCTCCTCACGTCCTACCTTCCAGAAAGTGGTCGCTTCTCTGTTCTTAGAATTGGTGTTCTTCTCTTTGCTCTCCTATTGAGTTTGTAGGTGTTCAGAAAGGTTTGATAACTATCTAGCTGAATTCCTGGGACCTGATGATATTTAGGTCTCCTACTCCTCTTCCATCTCGCCTCTTTCTCTCTAGATGTTTCTGATAGTATGTCTAAATGACATGAGATTGACTGACTACCATTTTATTCAGGATCTGCATTAGTTCCCTTATTAAATTTATTATATTAATTATTTGACTTGACAGTTTAGTTCCTCCTGATTTGGAATAGGGCTAATGATCTTTCTGGCTAAGCTATATATGGTCTTTGTCTAACAGGAATTACAGCCTTATTTCAGAGAAGGCAGATCAAACCTGAGTCACAGCCTCAGTAGAAGACATCGTTATCTCCTGTATATCACTTTACCTCTTACCAATGTTTAAAAGTTATATAGAAAACCAGCTTATGTTTCTAACACTCTCCTTAATTTTATTGAATTATGAATTAAGGACTGAGCATAAACCCTTCTGGAGTTACTTTGCACCCCCCTTCCCATCCTTAGTCACAAATATGGACTAATCATAAAAGTAATTGCTGTTTGCCTAGGACTTCATAGTAATTAGGACAATTTGTGGGGCTTTCAAAAACTATATTTAATTTTACCTTCACATAAGGGAACTGAGACTTAAACAATTCTAGTCACTTTTTGCAGCTGTACAACTAATACCTTGCAAAACTAGAATTCAAGGGCATGTCATGGGAGTTGGGATCCATTGTTCTGTGAAACTGTGTTGATGAATTATTGAGGATAATGACTGCATTCTTGTTTCCCGCACATTTCCACTGATCAGTATTCAGTCCAATACCATTTCTTTCTCCACTGCTTTGCTCAGTTCTGCTTGATTTCCCTGGACACTACTGAATGCTGCTGCCTCTCTGTCATGGCCAATGAATGGTACCTGAATATCTGTTGCTCTATCCTGTCATGATTTGATGGCTCTGGACATTCTGAGTGTCTTTGTTTACTCAATCCTCATTTTCTTCTTTTCCTAACATTACCAGTCACTTTCTGTGTGACATGAATCCACTGATGTTCTGTTGTGTACCCTCATACCCATCATGAAATATGTATTTCATTTCTGAGTCCCACCTCTGGGAGTTTAGTTAAAATGTAGACAATTATTACATCATGACACTAATATATTCTATAGTAATACCAGTCTTTTTTTTTTAAGATTTTATATATTTGAGAAAAATAGAGAAAGAGTGC